>BSBK01001826.1:2305000-2738500 GCA_027943335.1 Chamaecyparis obtusa | reverse complement strand
AAACATTATTAAATTATTAAAATAACCTAGAAAGTCACCTAAGATATCCTAAATACCTAGATGCACCTTTGGACCATAGTCAAAACCCATGGTTTATAGCCACACCAAGGGTGACTAGGCCTTACAATTGGCTTATTAGATAAATCTATGATGTTATCTTCAACCCTTAGGCATGAAGGCCCTTGGGTACATACTTGGGGGCTCATGATGAAGATATTTCATTGAAGAATGTGGGGAGGTGCCCCTGCACCATACTCTCTTGTTTTGAAAACTCAAGTTCCACTTGAGAGAGATTGTTGAAGAGATGTTCCATATTTATTAATACATTCTTCATTCATCCATGTGGCATCAATGTTAGGTAGCCCCTTCCATTTGACCAAGTAATCTGTATATCTCTTCTTCTTGGTTAGTTTGAAAACCTTGGAGTCAAGAATCTTTTCCAACTGTAATGGTTGGCTTTGTGGCAAGTCCTTTATCCACTTTGCCTATGTATCTTTAGTATCCTACAAAGAGTTATTAGACCCTGTATCACCCTTAAAAGGAGTGAGATCACAAACATGAAAAATGGGAGAAATAGAAATGGTGGGAGTTAAGGAAATTTCATAAGCATTGTCTCCAAACTTGTGGAGTATTTGATAGGGACCAATCTTTATCAACTGCAGTTTGGTGTGCCCCCTAGGTAGCCTCGCCTTGTTCAAATATGCCCACACTTGGTTTCCTTCTTTGAAATTCGCATGTCTCTTCTTTTTATCTGCATGTTCCTTGTACTTTGCACTATTATGATTCAGTATATCTCTAACTTGATGATGAATCTATTTGATCCATGCAGACAACTCTTCACCCTTTTTACTGACTTTGAAGTTAGTTAGTTACTCTCTCAACTCCATGACTCCTCTTGGATGTATTCCATAGTTTAGTTGGAATGGTGTCTTCCCTATTGACATGTTTACTGAATCATTTAAAGAAAATTATGCTTGAGGAAGGATAGCATCCCAAATCTGTCCATATTGTTTTTTTAGACACCTTAGAAGGTTGCCTAATGACCTATTTACAACTTCAGTCTACCCATCTATTTGTGGATGGTATGCAAAACTGAATGACAAGTTTTTCCCCAACTTTTTCCAAAGGGCTCTCTGAAAATGCCCTTGGAATTTCACATCTTTGTTTGAGATAATGGATGTTGGCAATCCATGAATCCTAACCACCTCCTTAAAGAAAAAGTTAGCAATATGAGATGCATCATTAGAAACCTTACAAGGAACAAAGTGTTTCATTTTGCTAAATTTTTCAACTATAACAAAGATGCTATCAAATCCATGTTTAGTTCTTGGAAGTCCTAATACAAAATCCATACTCACACTATCCCATGGCTTCATTGGAATTGGGAGTGGTTGATAAAGACCTTGATTGAGGGCTTGAACCATAGCATAAAGTTCTAGGTCATAAGTACTATACTTTCTCTTTGCTTTATTTAGTTTTTATGAGAAGAAAGCCATTGGCCTACCATCTTGACTAAGGACTACACCTATGGCTAGATTACTAGCATCTGTCTCCACTGTGAATAGCTTGTTGAAGGTAGGTAGTGCCAAAATGGAATATTATGCTACTCTTCCCTTCAAGTATTCAAAATCCTCATTTGCTTGGGTTGTCCATTGGAATTTTGTTTTTCTACCACCCTTGATGGTATCAAGTAAAGGTGCACATATGTGACTAAATTTTTTGGTAAACTTCCTATAAAAGGTTTCCTATCACTAGTACATTTGAGACCTTTTTTTGATGGCTTATTGTCTCAATTCAAATAGGATACCATCAATTAAGCGACACCAAATGGCACTGTAGTTTTGTAGTCAAAAACACTGATAGTTATGATAGGCATCGTACATGCGACATCTATAGTCATCGCAAAAGGAGGTTTCAACACAACGAATATACCCATCAGGTCTACTTGTAGTCATCCCAGGTTCGACGGAACTCTATTGGATGTAGTTAGTTACTGATGGAAATGTTGTACCTATGACAGGTAACCGTCATAATCTTCTGATGCCTATCTATCATTGGAAGATTGTATACCGATGGAAATGCTATTGGTGTGATGGTTATCCATCAGGACTTTCTGACAGATTGTTGTTGCTTCTCTGAGGTCATCATAATTGCGACAGAAATCACAATTTTTTTTAAAAAAAATATATATTTGTCGATTGAGTTTGACTCAATTGGTGTTCTTGCAAATTTGGTTGTCATTCGAAGATGACTTTACAGTAGATTCTCTAGCAGCGCGTACATTATTGAGTCGAGTCTAGAGACTTGAATTTGTAGATCACTATGGTGTATGTGATGACTTGGGAGAAGTCTTCTTCTAGGTGAACTGAGCTAAGAGACTTGGATTATAGAAAGTGGGTCATTTGATGTGACTTATGAGACATTGGATGCCTCTTCATAGCAGGTTCGTAGTGTGGTCTGTGGTGTTTCTTTGTGACTTGGTTCTTGGTAGCCATTGAGATGAATCGATATGACTTGATCTTGGGTCAAGACTTATTGAGGTGAGCTAAAGTGATCATTGCTCCTTGAAGTGATTGATGTTTCTGATAGATAGTCATCGCTTTTAGTTTTGTCATCGATTATTCTTTGGTTTCCATCATAATTGTGACAACTCACACTATTTTTTAAAAATAAATATATATTTTCCATACGTTGATTGAGTCTTAAATTATTGAGCTTCTCTTTGTTTCGATAATAGTTTAACATTCTCTACTTAACAGGGCCAACCGCATGAAGGTGGAAGCTCATCTGGCCCCTCCTAGGATCCTTTTATGACCCTTTATGACACTTTAAGACCTCTAAGATGTGTATTCTTAGGGGTCGTAAAGGGTCATAAGGGGTCCTAGGACACAACAACTAAGAACCATAAATGTACGCATCATGGTCACAATTGTTTGGAGACACAACATAATTGAATGCTATACCCAGACAATGCAACACAACCACTACTCCTGTAGTTCCAAGTTGACACTACGGGATCCAAAAATCAAAGATAAGGAATATATATATGGTTTTTGGATCCCACAGTGTTAACTTAGAACTACATGAGTAGTGGTTGTGTTGCATTTTCTGGGTATAGCATTCAATTATGTTGTGTCTCCAAACAATTGGGACCATGATGCCTACATTTATGTTTCTCAGCTATTGTGATACCTACATTTATGTTTTGTAGCTATCATGTTTATTTGCATGTTTTTTGTGTTTGGCTTCTCTCCCTCACATTGAAAATAAGATTTTCCCACTCTGAATCAAGAATGTGTGTGCAACACAAGCAGAATATGCACGGATAGCAGGTGGAGTTGAGAAGACCCAGCAAGTTTACATTTTTTTCTCCTTTGTTTCTTGTACACCATCTCTATCGGCAAGTTTCTTCATGGATGGCCTCCACTATCTTCCCCACTACAACTGTAACCACTATTCATTCTCCTGCGGTCATTACTATCTTCTCTATTGATTAGACCTCCACTGTAATTTCTCTGATGAAAAATTCCAAATTCAATGTTTGGTATTCCTTCATCTCCTCTCAACTCCATCACTTATGTGTATGGATTCTCTCCCTTGCATCGAAAATAAGATTTTTCCCACTCTGAATCGAGAATGCACGTGCAACACAAGCAAAATATGCACGGATAGTAGGTGGAGTTGAAAAAACACAACACGTTTGCATTTTTTTAATAGGTCAAAATTACAATGTCTGTGATGGTCTATAACCTAAAATATGCAATTAAAGACCTCTAACAAAAATGTAACCCTATTGTGTTTTTCAGCTCCACCTGATATCCTATGTATATGAATTGAGATTGCATATTAAACTAGGCATCTCCTTCTGCATTTCCTGAAACCAAGAGACTATCACAGTTAACATCTAAATGGTGCATCTCATCATCACAACTAATCCACCTTAAATAATTGATTAACCATTCTAGACAAGATGATGATTTAAGTATTGTGTTTTAGAAAAAAACCTATTGAACATTCTAATACTAATTTCTCCCAAAATATGAAATCCACTAAAATTTAGCGAAAACCCTTCCAACATTACAACAGTGTATAAAAGGAAACTTAGTCTCTAAACATGGAACTAAGCTCAAACACGTGTAAATAAACATCAATCATTATCAAATAAGTTGCATAAATGAGAATCATTTTTTTTTTGGCTTTTTCTTTTTTTGCTTCCTTATATTTTTGTAGAGGTGTATCCATGTCCAGAGCGTCATTTCTTCTCAGTCGTGCATGTGATCTCACTGTTCTTTGCAAAGGCAGGTCCTCTGCAATAACAAATAAAGGGCTTTAATTAAAAATATATTATCATAATTGGGGTTAATTTAAAATATATTCATTATTGTTACAAGCATTTCAATACATTAAAAAACATAAACGTGATGCTCTTTACCTTGTCCAACCACATCATCTTGCCCAACAGCTTGAACCTCAACATGCTCATCAGGAACAATGTCCTCTATATCCCCTGCAACTGCAATACAAAATGTTTTATTAATCCCAATACATTATAATTAAATTTTTATTACTACGCCAAATTCAATTTAACATGTTTGCTTGTATTAAATATTCATTAATCAAAATTTGAATAGAAAATGTATACCTTGAGTACTACAATTCACATTAGAATCGATGCCTCCATCATGCTCGGCCGATGCAGTATCAATATCAGCAGGCTGCATTCCAATGTAAATAATTAGTGTATTTATTGACAATATATACATATAAATACAAGAAAAATACTGAGAAATTTTAATCATTTAGTTTACTACATATAAATATATTCACTTTAAAGTTTTAAACAGATATATAATCAGTGTTTCCTTACTTAAATCAAATATATTCACTTTATGTTGGAACTTAACATCAAATACGGTAATTGGTAAAGTTTTCAACCTGAAATAAAAATCAATTGGCTTATTTACCTGATCAACAGATCCAACAGAAGAACCTTGTGCACTCATTGCTTGGTATCGTTCAGCCACGACTTTATAGCCTTGTTTGAAGCCTATTTTTTTGTCCTCTTCTATAATCGGTTTTTTGAACTCCAAGGCCTGCATTTTTTATTGGTATCATGAATTTTTATTGTAGTGAATTTCATCAAAACTAAATTGATTTCAATTTAATTATAACTATTTGCATACGATTTTTCATTTACTAATACTTACAACTCGTGCAGCAAGTTTTGAATATCCACCCGAGCCAAGCCTGTGTTGCCCGTGCTTTTGTTTTCTTGTTGTTGTTGCCTTTTTTGTGTTAGGCAACCTATGTGATGTTTGAAGTATGTTAGATCACATAAGTACAAAGATTAAATAGTACATAATTTCATTATTAACATTATCACGTACCTTCTTTCCTCGGGTGATACTACTCGTCCACTATGTCTTGCACTTCTCTCAAGTGCATCCTTTTTAAGATCCTCCCACCCATTAATAGGAATATAGGGATGCTGCTCGTAATAAGGGTTGTGTTCTATTTGGCTCCTATAGTTGTCCCTAATATACTTCAAAATAATGCCCACTTTGTCAAGGAGTCTAAGTCTATGAAAGACTTCGGGTCCAAAAAGTGTTGTCATAGAGTCAATGAGCTTATTCTTTAACCCTTTATCTTGTACTGACCACCTTTTAAGAAAAAAAAAATTAGATTCATACATGAAGTGAAGCTACCTTTTAATATACTTGAAGAAAGGGATGAAACGAAATCTAATCTTGCAATGAAATCAAAATATGATACCATGTGCGTATGGTCAGCCTGAAAATGCGCAAACATTCATCATTAAGTTTTTCATAAAATAGATTATTCCCTGCAAGATAATTACGAGATTATTATTAGTAGTTATTGTAAGGGACCACACAGGGGGTTAGTGCATTACGTTATGAGTATTATATTGTATAGTAAAAGAAAGGATCAATCTTTAAAGTACCTGGAAGCTGGGCTACTCTCAAGGGAAGTCCATCTTCATTGCTCGCGAGCAATTGATCACACTGTATTGTTCCTGTAGATTTAACACGAGTACATCCAGGAATTGTGTCGTTGCCTCCTACATAAAATGAATCCAATAGTACAAAATTCCCCCTAAGAAAGAACATATAGTTCAAGTGAAATAAACACATGATAAATAAGAGAGAAAAAAAGGAGTCTACTTACCAATAGTAGGTGTACTTGTCGACATTTCAAGAAGACTACATCTGTGGATCTAATCCTCGTACCAGGTACATACTCAACATAGGTTCAATAGCAGATGTTGAACAAAAATATTATTAGAGCATAAAAAGATATGGATAACCATGGACAAGATGGAGGATAAAACATGCAATGTACCATCCAAAGTATTTGCATCTAAGGTAATTCCCTTTAATCTATTTAGCATCCCCTCTAAAGAGAACACATATATATTTTAGTTAATGACATAAATAAAATAGTATACTATAAAAATCATTATTGAAATTTTTTTATAATCAAAAACTACATTAATACTTACTCTATACTTTTGAACATGGCTAATCAACATATCTGTTGTCCTCTATATTTCAGGAGTGTGAGGTTGAATATTTGTCATTCGAGATAACTCTTTTGATATTGCACAAAGGACCCTTTCCAGTGCAACCATAGGATCAACCTCTGATAAAAAATCAACATTGAATGGATCATGCTCATTCTGCAGCTCCTCATGGACTACTTGTTCCTTTCCCTTTCTCTGATCAGCACTCATTTGTGAGAACAATATTATTAGCCATTTATTTAAAAGAAATCCAAAATAGTAGAACAATAAAATATACGCATTAACATAACAAAAATATGCATTAACATTTTTCTTGTATGTGCATTTGTACAACAACAATGAGTTTTACCTATCGGGAAGAAGTCCCATGAGAACTATCACCATCGTGCATATCCTATGGCTGTTGATCCATACTATAGCTCTGTATTTCAAAAAAAATCATTTAGACATGTTAAAACATGTGTTCTTATTCTAAGTTATGTTGAATAATAGACAATTATCAAAATGTGTACCACCTTGTCCATGATAGTGATGGGGTTTTTCCTCACCTCCACGTATTGATTTGATCGCACATACAAATACATGATTTCCCTCACGCACCTCAAATATGCAATTGGGTTGCTTCTTAGTTGACGCAGGTCGTGTACTGTTTATAAAACCTGCAATATTCCTTGATGCTTTTGGTCTTCTGTCAATGTATATAACTACTTTTTAACTTTGTTCACTGACTTTTTGTTGTATATAACTTGCCGCGAGTGCATACCTACACATACTTTTTTAATATTTAACAATCTACATCCAACTACTATAATCATAACAAGGTCCAACATACTCCATCAATTCGACAACTTTGTTGTAAGAGACCTTTATGCCATCCATGGAAAATAGGCCCAAACCATGTAATGAAGATGGTGTTATGCGATATATCCTCTCTTTAACACAAAAATTAGTGTTTATTGGAGGAAGTTCATCGGGGACCCATTGTTTCTGTAGATGTTTGTACCTAAACGGAAGCTTAGAGTCACCTTTTCTCTCATCATCATAAGAACACGACCCCCCTTGAGCAAGGAAAAATTTCATGCATTTATTGAATTTCTTTCTAATTTTTTGACCTCGAGTCGATCTCATTGAATTACACGTACTAAATGTCTCACTTTCTTCTTCCATTCCTAGATTTTCCTCACTCGAGGAAGACAATTCTGACAAATACCTTTTCGCTAGTACCTGCACCTCATGCAATGAGAAAGATAGGTGGCAATGAGAGATATTTTACATATGGTAAAAGACATTAATCTCTATGGGGTGTATTGACTTGTACCTGACAATCCATGAGACTGTGTGGGATACCTGACGTAAAATAATAGTTATATAATTAGACAAACATAATTCACTCCATAGTTTTCATTATATCTTGTGAAGGACATTATTCATTGTTAAAATTATCTATTTATCCAACAATATTTTGAATATCTCAGCATTGTATATAATTAAACATCTCAGCATTGCATGGGACACCACTATTGTGGCATTTCGTCAAATAGTTTTCGTGCCTTGCCACTAGTGTTTTTATTACATCTTGTGAAGGACTTTATACATTGTTAAAATTATCTATTTATGCTTTTAGAATTAGCTCACTCCATTGCAAGGAACAAAGAGATTCCCCTATGATTTAACATCATTGAGATGCCTCCTTTCATTAGCTTCATGTCACCTTCTGATAGCTTCTCATAGCTTCCTATGTGTTTCATCCTTCATTTATACACTTACTTCCTAAGGGGTATTATTGACTTCAAACACATTGAGCTGCTACAACTGAATTATAAATCATGAATTCGCTATAAAATTAATTCACTATAAATTAAGGGGCATTATAAATCATGAATTCGCTATAAAATTAATGTATTTCTCTAGATTTCATATGGACATTTTGTCAAATGGTTGGCATGTATGTTTATTCAAATGGAGTTATATCATTTGGAATGGATATATGATCAGTTGATATCGAATTCTATGTCAAGATTTATAGCATTAAATTGATCATAGTTAGAAGACTCGAACACAAGAAGAATATGAGTATAGCCAATTTTCAAAAGAATATGAATGAATGCAAACATACATAAGTGGATGAACATAAATAATGAAGGTACCTGATATTGCTTGAAGTAATGAAGTGTTGACCCTAGGTTCAATCCAGTATGCTCATGTATGATCCAGAAACTGCAAGGAAAAAAAGGATGGGGTTAGATCCAAAGGATCTAAGCAATGCCTGACACCCTATTATTGATCCTTATCTATAATTATGCATGTGCATAGTTAAGCCATACACTTCTAAAAGGAACTATGCTACAAAACATGTGCACTCAGGAACATGTGCAGTGTATAGGCACTGGAATCCAAATGAAGCCCTACATTTAAGTCTCTATGAACACTTGGTGAATCACTGTTGTGACTGCATCATCAAAATAGTGCAACAACAACACTAGATGTTTTTGTTCCATCTGGTGTTGTTATGGCATCATTTCCAAATGATGCATCCACAGCAGAAACCCACCATGCCCATCAACACAAGGCAAACATGATCAAGCATAAGCAATGGAGGGGGCATTACCAAGGTCAAATTAGAAGTCAAATTTCATTCCTTGAATTTTTATATTTGTACAGTTATAAAATTTCATGCCTTGAAATTTTATAACATAGTTCCTTAGCATTTGATCTTCATATTGGAGCCATGACTTGAGGTAGGCATTCAAGATTTGTCTTCTCATTAACTCAATTTCATTTTGATGGTATTTGTTGATTTAATTGCGACAACAGCTTGGTTATAAACAAAAATAAAAATAAAAATAAAGTGTCATTTGTAATTTTTGTGAATTCGAAGAGCTGCTGCGAAGATGACACTGCACTTTTGCATGGCACAAAGAGGGCATTCGAGTTTGGCTCATGGGCTTTAAGCTAGGGCATCATGCATTGTTTATGAGCTCACTGTTTGAGCACCTTATGTCCCTATTTAATTGGTCGGTGCTCTGTTTGTTATATTGATTTTACATCATATATTTAGTCTTAATAAATATCTTATAGAATAACATAAAACTAACCCAAAATACTTTATCTTAATAAAATCTTAATAAAACAATATATTTAGTCTTAATAAAATCTTATAAAATAACATATATCGTGTGAAGTGTTTGATCTCTTTTTATTTGTTTTTCTATTGATATTCACTATGTGGTACTCCCCGCTTATGATCATTTCATGATAAAATGTCTTGATGGCTTGTGGGCTGCAAGCTAGGGCATCATACATTGTTCATGAGCTCACTGTTTAATACTGGCATTGTTTACATCTTTTCATTTGGAATGCTTGATGACCCGCGAGCTTTGAGAGCTAGGGCATCGTTGCTATTACTTTCAAGGCATTGTGTGAAGTGTTTGATCTCTCTTTATTTGTTTTGTTGTTGATATTCACTATGTGGTACTCCCCGTTTATGATCATTTCATGAGGAAATGTCTTGATGGTTCATGGGCTGCAAGCTAGGGCATCATGCATTGTTTATGAGCTTGTTGTTTGAGCACCGGCCAATCAAATAAGGACATGAGGTGCTCAAATAGTGAGCTCATAATGACATAAACAATGCATTATGCCCTAGCAAAATAGAAAAACAAATAAAAAGAGATCAAACACTTCACACAATATATGTTGTTCTATAAGATTTTATTAAGACTAAATATATTGTTTTATTAAGATTTTATTAAGATAAAGTATTTTGGGTTAGTTTTATGTTGTTTTATAAGATTTTATTAAGACTAAATATATGATCATAAATTAATACACTTACTATTTTGAATTTGAGCTCGGACATCATGCAATGTTATTGTTGTCATTGCATGCTTGTTTCTGTTGTGCACCATATATTGTTTTATACACTATTTATTTCATTGAGACCGTGAGCTTGGCATTTGTAATGTATTTTCTATTATTGGATCAATGCTACCATGTTGTTGAGGTTGTAGATGCATTGAATCACCACTGGCATTCTATTTTTATAGCAACAATATAACAAACAGAGCATCGGCCAATCAAATAGGGACATCAATAAGATATTTAATGCATTATTACTTCATCATGATGATAAAAATTTCATTGGATCAAAGCACATAGAATGTGGGTAGATGCATTGAATCGCCACTCCCATTCTATTTTGATGAAGATGAACTATGTTATAAAATTTCAAGGCATGAAATTTTATAACTGTACATATATTTTTTGAGTATAACTGTACAAAAAAAGAGCACCCACATGGTTTTTATTGGTCTATGAAAGGTTTTCGTTTGCCTTTCTCAATTGAGATGTCATCCTCAGATCCAAAAGGACTACAGTACTAGTGAGGGCACCTAGGTAGGGTTGTTTGGTACCTAGTGTTCCTAAATTTTGGCTTGTAGTGGCCTTAGCCAAGCCACTAGGTTAGGGAGAAGCCTATTTGGTCTCTCTAGGTGTGCTAGCTAGTGTTTGTTCTTCTTTGTTCTTTTGAGTCCTTGGTGTGTCTTTTGGAGCCTGGTTGCAACAGTCTTAGCCAACTTTGCTAAGTTGTCTGTGATAGGACATTGTTCTCAAGTTGAACAAATGGCCTCTTTAATGTTTAAGAGGTTTGAAAATGGCCTTTATGACCCTTAATCAATCAAGGATTGAGTGCTTTTGAGGTGTGTGTAGGTGGTTTGTCTATCCACAAAAATTTGCTTGACAACTTTGAAAGTTGTCATGACAGTTTTTCTTGCAAAAGCATGTAACTAGCTCAAGAGATAGCTAGCCCGATCCATGGGCTCTAACACTGAGGAGGGAGCTATTTAAGCTTTGAAAATCATAATTCAAGGCATAGGGAAGAGTTTAGTATGGAGAACAAACTTTTAGTTCCAGTTAGACTATGTAACTAGTTTTCCTTTTACAAAGATATACATTTTTTGTGTTGACAGAGATAAGAAATGGATTGAATATCCAACTGTAATGTTTGCATGTGATGATTGTTAATTTTTTTGAATTCCTAAGATAGTTATTTATCATTTCATTTCAGTTTTGAGTTAGTCTTCATACTTTTCTTTATATTGGCATGTCTCAGGTTACTACTGACAGAGCTTTGAATAATGGAGTGCTAGAGCACTCTCCCACCATACAATCTGTACAGATCTATGGGATTTGTTTCTAGACTCCCTATAATTTATGTTGTGCAAAGGAGGGGCCCTAGAAAGTTCAGGATGTATCTATAAACTGATGCCCTAGGCAAGCTATTAGTGTTTGGTTAGGGGTCAGTGTGCTGTTGTAGAGTAGATGGAGTGATTGAGGGTGCTCAAAGCCTAGTTCAAATGATGTGGAGGGGAGGTCAGATGCATGATCAAGCATCTCCAATGCAGAGAGAGCTTAGGGGATTATGGATACAAGGGAAAATACTAAACCCTCACTATTACAGATAGTGAGTTACCAAACCCTCATTTATAGCCCCATTTTCAGCAGGCCTTGTACGGACAGTATGGGAAAAGGAGACTGACAAAATCTTAAAGCCCTCCCAAAAGGGTATTTGAATCCATAATTAGTTGGATGCTTTGCTCAGAGAAGTTTGGAGTTATTATCAGAAAAAGGTCAATTAGGCCTACTAAACCTAGTAGCCTTTTTAGGCCAGAGAGCAGACAAAACTTTTTAGAAGGGACAGAGAGGTTCCTAGAATAGTGAACTTTATCATATTCTTGGTGTCATAGATTGAATGGAGAAAGGAGGAGTTTGAAACTTCTTAGAAGGGGACTAGGATAGCACCCTTAAGGCTAGGAGATTAGCCTCTTTGATTCTAGGAGGGCCTAAGACAAAGTTATAGCAAGGTCTATGTAACATCAAGTACCCTAGTTTGCATTATTAGATGATCTTGTTAAATTTGTGTCCATTTCATACAAAGATACATGTAAAGGAAAAAATAAAATTGCATCTAAAGATTACATGTATATATATGAAAAATAACTTGTATATACTATACAAGGAAAATAACTTTCAGAATAAAATATAAGAGTACAGGCATACATAAGAGGATGAACATAAATAATAAGGGTGCCAGACATTGCCTGAAGTGATAAATTTTTGACTCGGGTATGAATCTAGTGTGCCCCTATGTGATCCAGAACCTGCAAAAAAAAGAGAGATGGGGGTTAGATAAAAAAATATCTAAGAAATGAATGGCATCCTATTACTGATCCTCATCTACAATTATGCATGTGCATAGTCAAGCCATACACTTCTGAAAGAAAAACCATGCTACAGGATGTGCACTCAGAAGAATGTTGCAGAGAGTAAATTGTTGCATTTATGTCTGCATGAACACCTGGTGAGTCACTATTGTGATTTCAAGTAAAGATCATAACATCACAACATGGTTGGCAGCCCCAAGGAGGCCCCATTGCATGTAGTGAGTAAGCTACATCAAAACAAAAAGGTACATAAATCTGCATCATCTACACTAATGTCCCTATTTGATTGGATGGTGCTTTGTTTGTTATATTTCTTCTATCAAAATAGAATAGCAGTGGTGATTCAATGCATCTATAGCCTCAACAACATGGTGACATCGATCCAATAATAGAAAATACATTACAAATGCAAAGCTCACAGTCTCAATGAAATAAACAGTGTATAAAGCAATATATGGTGCACAACAGCATCAAGCATGCAATGACAACAATAACATTGCATGATGCCCAAGCTCAAATTCAAAATAGTAAGTTTATTAATGTATGATCTAATAGTAGCAACCTCATTGATCATTACCTTTCACTCCATCATTATAGAAGAGATAACTACCTACAACTATATTTCATAATTCCTCCTTTGAAGTATATATATATCAAGTATAATTATGAGTTTACATCATATATTTAGTCTTAATAAAATCTTATAAAACAACATAAAACTAACCCAAAATAATTTGTCTTAATAAAATCTTAATAAAACAATATATTTAGTCTTAATAAAATCTTATAGAACAACATATATTGTGTGAAGTGTTTGATCTCTCTTTATTTGTTTTTCTAGGGTATCATGCATTGTTTATATCATTATGAGCTCATTGTTTGAGCACCTCATGTCCCTATTTGATTAGTTGGTGCTCAAATAGTGAGCTCATAAACAATGCATGATGCCCTAGCTTGCAGCCCACAAACCATCAAGACATTTCCTCATGAAATAATCATAAATGGGGAGTACCACATAGTGAATATCAACAACAAAACAAATAAAGAGAGATCAAACACTTCACACAATTCCTTGAAGGTAATAGAAATGATGCCCTAGCTCTTAAAGCTCGCGGGTCATCAAGCATTCCAAATGAAAAGATGTAAACAATGCCAGTATTAAATAGTGAGCTCATGAACAAAATATGATGCCCTAGCTTGCAGCCCGCGAGCCATCAAGACATTTCCTCATGAAATGGTCATAAACGGGGAGTACCACATAGCTAATAAATATCAACAGCAAAACAAATAAAGAGAGATCGAACACTTCACACAATATATGTTGTTTTATAAGATTTTATTGAGACTAAATATATTGTTTTATTAAGATTTTATTAAGACAAAGTATTTTGGGTTAGTTTTATGTTGCTTTATAAGATATTTATTAAGACTAAATATATGATGTAAACTCAATATAACAAACAAAGCACCAGCCAATCAAATAGGGACATGAGTTACTCAAATAGTGATCTCATAAACAATGCATGATGCCATAGCTTGCAGCCATCAAGACATTTCCTCATGAAATGATCATAAACAGGGAGTACCACATAGTGAATATCAACAACAAAACAAATAAAGAGAGATCAAACACTTCACACAAACACTTCACACTTCACATCAGCCATACACTTCTAAAATGAACTATGCTACAGAACATGGGTGTGTGTTAATGTGATTCAAAAGCTATTATGGAAGATTGTTTTATTATTGAGATAAGGATATCTTAATTCTACAAGAATAAATGTTTTGAGAAATATTTGAATTTAATTTTGACAATAACATGAGTGGATATATTTCAAGCTTCAGTGAGATTTCATACCACGCACTATTTGTAGATTACGTTCAATGCATTATTTACACTTGTATTGGTGGGAAAACTCTTGAAAACATGCAAAAGAGATTGCATTCAACCATGTTGTTTACATGACACATGTAGTTTACCTCTAGTCTAAATCAGCATTGCGTACAAATCTACGAACGGTGCATAGTACGAAGCTTCGCTCAAGCTTGAAAATGATAAGCATTATGATGTTGAGGTATGGTGTGGTAAGCACAAGTATAGTTTCTCGTAAGCTGCTATTGGTATAGTTTTTTGTTTTTTTTCAATAGTTGCAGAATCCAGCTTCTCCTATACTTACACGTATGTATACATTTTGGGCTTGGTTTTAATGTCATGTAAATTTGAGTGAAATGGTAATAATATTTAAGAGAAACAAGTATGGCATTTTAAACAAGTATGCATATACATTATATAACAAGAGTGATTTTAATGAAAACACTTAATGAGAAGGTTTCCTATATAATAGGAGGAGTGATATATTTTAATGGCAATGGACATAGAAATTGCAGTGTAAGTAGTAGGATGATTGTAAGTGGACATATAAATTGCAGTGAAACTCTATAATTTATTATGGCTCAGTGTCTTATATCCATAGTCAATGTCTATTTAAACTTTAGGATGATACTTATATGATGGCTTAAGTAAATTATTCTAACCTTGAGACTAGTACACCATGGGATTAGAGGATGGTTGTTATAATAGTAACTGTGTGTCTGTGGGATACTTTTATATTTTGTATTAAATGATGAGAGATACATATGGGTTTCTTCCTTTTGCAACAATTTATATTCTGATACTTATATCTTGAATTGTCAAATGACCAATGAGTGATAATTTCAAAAGTGTATAATAATTAAAGGCATGTGAATTCATATTGTACTTAATTTGAATGCCACTGTGTAATGTTTTTACTTATGATATTAATCTTAATATATCCCTATGAAGATATCCCTATTTTATTATTGATGTCCCTATTTACATCTTTTCATCAAATGACCCAAAAACATCGAGAATGGTCCTATATGGTCACTAATAGCCAACTTTCAAAAGAATGTGAATGAATGCAAACATACATAAGTGGATGAACATAAATAATGAAGGTACCAAACATTGCCTAAAGTAATGAAGTGTTGATCCGGGGTTCAATCTAGTATGCTCTTGTATGATCCAAAACCTACAAGGAAGGAAAAGATGGGGTTAGATCCAAAGGATCTAAGCAATGCTTGGCACCATATTACTGATCCTCATCTACAATTATGCATGTGCATAGTCAAGCCATACACAGACTCAACAACATGGTAGCATTGATCCAATAATATAAAATACATTACAAATGCCAAGCTCACGGTCTCAATGAAATAAATAGTGTATAAAACAATATATGGTGCATAACAGCAGCAAGCATGCAATGACAACAATAACATTGCATGATGCCCGAGCTCAAATTCAAAATAGTAAGTGTATTAATGTATGTTTGCATGATGCCAGATATTAAACAGTGAGCTCAAGAACAATGTCAGTATTAAACAGTGAGCTCATGAACAATGTATGATGTCCTAGCTTGCAACCTACGAGCCATCAAGACATTTCCTCATAAAATGATCACAAACGGGGAGTACCACATAGTGAATATCAATAGCAAAACAAATAAAGAGAGATCAAACACTTCACACAATGCCTTGAAGGTAATAGAAATGATGCCCTAGCTCTCAAAGCTTGCATGTCATCAAGCATTACAAATGAAAAGATGTAAACAATGCCAGTATTAAATAGTGAGCTCATGAACAATGTATGATGCCCTAGGTTGTAGCTCACAAGCCATCAAGACATTTCCTCATGAAATGATCATAAGCGAGGAGTACCACATAGTGAATATCAACAACAAAACAAATAAAGAGAGATCAAACACTTCACACAATGCCTTGAAGGTAATAGAAGTGATGCCCTAGCTCTCAAAGCTCACGGGTCATCAAGCATTCCAAATGATAAGATGTAAACAATGCAAGTATTAAACAGTGAGCTCATAAACAATGTATGATGCCCTAGCTTGCAGCTTGCGAGCCATCAAGACATTTCCTCATGAAATGATCACAAACAGGGAGTACCACATAGTGAATATCAACAACAAAACAAATAAAGAGAGATCAAACACTTCACACAATGCCTTGAAGGTAATAGCAATGATGCCCTAGCTCTCAAAGCTCATGGGTCATCGAGCATTCCAAATGCTAATTAAGATGTAAACAATGCCACTATTAACAATGCTAAGATGTAAACATTGCCACTGAAATTGAGTTAATGAGAAGACAAAGCTTGAATGCCTACCTCAAGTGCCAGTGCCCTCTTCCCAAATGGTGTCGGCCTCTTCGTGCATGCCAAACTCAGATACCCTCTTCGCGCCATGCAGAAATGTAGTATCATCTTCGCGGCAGCTCTTTGAATTCACAAATTACAAATGACACTTCCTTTTTCTTTTTCTTTTTTTATAACCAAATGGGTGTCATAATTATGACAATAGCATCATTATTATGACACCGTCGGGGGCACTTACAAAAAAAACACAAAAAACATACACAAATTGTAGTGGCGTTGCAAATTGGCATCAAAATTTGACCCCAAATGTTGTAGTGAATCCATGAAATCTCCTAACTTCTCCTAGAGTCTTTGGTGTTGGCCAACTAAGTATTGCCTCTATCTTTTCAGGATCCATTTTTAATGTTCCCTTTGAGATAAAAAAAAATCCAAGAAATATCAATTCTTGATGTATGAATGTACACTTTTCTAGATTTATAGGTTCGCATGTAACCTTTGGAGAACTTGTTCCAAGTGTCTCATGTGCTATCCTATAGTCCCACTAAAGATTAGGATGTCATCTAAATAGACCACCATAAACTTGCATATAAAATCATGAAGCACTTCATTCATTAGTCTCATGAAGGTGCTAGGATCATTGCTAAGGCCAAATGACATCACAAGCCATTCATATAACCCCTCAGTGGTTTTAAATTTAGTCTTCCACTCATCTCATGGTCTTATTCTTATCTGATGGTAACCAGATTCAAGGTTGATCTTAGAGAAATAACATGCTCCTCCAAGTTGGTCTAGTAGATCCTCGATTCTGGGCATTGGAAATCTATATATGATTGTTATCTTGTTAATTGTCCTAGAGTAGGTGCATAGTCTCTATTTTCCATCCTTTTTAGGGGCCAAAACACTCAAGACTACACAAGCGTTGAAACTCTTTTGTATAGTCCTTTAGTCAACAATTCACTTACTTGTTTAGTTACCTTTGTATTCTGATTAGGGGTGAGCTTATATGTTGCCTTGTTGGGTAGGGAAGCACCAAGAATAAAGTATATTTTTTGACAAATATCTCTCAAAGGTGGGAGTTCATCAGGTATGTCTCCTGCAACAATACCTTTATATTTCTGCAGTAGACTGTCAACTTCTTGTGGTACTTCTTTGTGTACTATTTTCTCCTTAGGTTTGAGGACTAAGGAATATCCTACCTCTGAATCTTATATGGCATTGATCATTTCTTGTTCTCCTACAATCATAACCAACTATTCCTTTGGTTTTTCTTGTTGAGGACCAGGAAGAGGGAGAAGATTGTATTTATGACCATTCTGAATGATTTGGTATTTGTTTGTGACTCCATCATGTTTGGCCTACAGAGCATACTGCCATGGACATCCTAACAAAAGGTGGAAGACATCCATTTCTACAACATCACAAAGGACTCTATCCTTATAGTCTTTAATGGAAAAATCTACCCAAGCCTATTCGTTTAAGAGGGTATGTTGTCCTTTTGTCAACCAAGATACATGGGATGGGTTGGGGTGGGGTATATTTTCTAGTTTTAATTTATCTACCATCTCTCTAGATACAAGATTTTTTAGTAAAACCAGAATCAATTACTAACTTGCATAGCTTTAAATCACTTTTGTAGTTGTTCTTGAAAAGAATCTTCCTTTGAGGAGGCTCCACCAGTACGGGTTCTTGGATTAAGGTCCTCTTCATCATGAGGGATACACCTTCTTCTCCTGTATAGTTAGCATCATCTTCTTGCACTAGGTTGGCTCTTCTTTCACCTTGGTTATTCTACTTGTCTCTGTCCAGACACCTATTGGTGTAGTGACTTGTCTAATTGCAATTATAGCACCTAATCTTCCCATTGTTTCTTCCTTCATTTCTACCTCTTTCATTTCCTCTTCTACCTATGTATCCACCTCTTTAACTTCTTTCTCCTTGGGTGTTCTCCTTGTGGTCTATTATTCTACATTCCTCTTCCTCCAAAGTTTCCTCTTCCTCTATCATTCTTTCCTTTTCCTCTACCACTTTGTTCATTTCTCCTTTTGAAATTTTATTCAACTTTCAATGCTAATTGATAGCATTGGTTCACTGTGGTAGGGATTGTCAAACTAAGTTCATCCTGAATTGAGACCCTTAAGCCTTTCATATACCGAGCAAGCTTCACACATTCTAGTTCAGCAAGCTTGGATTTCATTACCAATCTTTTAAATTCTTCAATATAGCTAGAGATATCCATCTCTTTCTATCTTAGACTCATCCTTTTTTTATGAAGTTGGATTTCATAATCTTTAGGTACATAGGTTTCCCTAAGTAGGGCCACCATCTTCTTCCAAGTGGTGACTAGATTCTTTCCATTCTTCACCCTTTCATCTTGAGTGAAGTTCCACCATGTGAGCGTAGAGCCTTTGGGCTTTGACTTAGCAATCTTCACCCTCTGATTCTCAGGGATGTCTTCACAATCAAAGAAACTATTTAGGGCATCCACCCAATCTATTTCAGCATCAGGGTCCATCTTCCCATTGTATGTAGGCAACTCAAGCTTGGCATCCATGGTTTTCCTCTCCATAGAGTTTAGAGTCTTCATAAGTAGCCTATGATCTACAGGACATTCCTCTTATTCCTTCTCAAGGGGTTATTCTTCACTCCCTTCTCTGACATCATCAGAGTTTCCACTACTTCTCTTTTGAATCTCTTCCATAAGCATGTCCATCTCTTGCCTCATCTGCTGCATTCCAGTGTCTCTTTGTTCATTATGCTTTGTCCTTTACTCTCTTGGGTATCTTACTATCTCTGCATTGGTCATCCTTCTTAACAACCCTCCTTCATCTTATCCTTCCATGGTTCTGGTATATTTTTACCCTAAGGATCTTAGATTCTTTGATATCACTTGACATAGAGCTCTCCCCTATTGAGGTGGTTTGAGAGTGGTGTGGCCTTCAGTGCCTTCTGTAGGAGAAAATTGTCTAGGAAGAGTTCTCTACACCTTTAAAAGATCCAACAAATTCCACAACTCACTACCCTCCTAGAAGACCCTTGTCTTCCTTGGTAGAAAATGCCTTTTATTCTGGCATTGTATCAAATAGGCACCTATGGATTAGAGAAGGGGATGGAAAGGTTCCATGCTCACTATATGTATCATATGGGAGTTATTTTCAAACCCTTTAAATTACTATGTCTTTTAGACAACAACTCTGGTTTTTATGCCTTCTAGGCTTGTAGCCTATGAGCGAGGTTCTAGGGACTTATATCCAAATTATTACAAAGAGACCACAAAAAAAATTATAGATTTGGACACCCTTTATTGAGTTATGTCAAACCTCCATATCATGATATCCCAAATAGTATGGAAACTACCTAAGAATTCCTGATTCACTAGTCCTAATAGGGCTAATTGGCTTATTTATTTAAGGAAGTATTCACTAGTTGATTGTCTAAGGAAAATTACTGATTGGAATGGTGTTAAGGACCCCAAAGAGACAACAATCCATAATCAGATTTATTTTATTCATCCCCGAAGTGCCACTAATGCTTCACTCTTTCATATTTTGGACCAAGCACATAGAGATGCTTGGCCTTGGGTCTACAATTCAAAGTGGGAGAGGGAGAGGGAGGGGGAGTGACAAGGAGAGGGAAGGGGTGGGGAAGTGAGAGGAAGAGGGAGGGGGAGGGGTAAGGGGAGGGGGGATTGAGAGGTGGAGAGGGAAGGAAGAAGAGAGAGGGAGGGAAGAAGAGAGGGGGAGTGAGAGGGAGTATGGGGGGGTGAGAGAGAGGGAGGAAGGGGATCTCACAAGATCAAACCCATCATTGATTAGAAAACAAAATAATTCATTGTCAAAACTTGTTGTCCACACTGCCATATTTTATAGATCAGCACTCAAGCATATGTAACTTTTTTTCTGAAACATATGATAAAACTACCTTTGGTGAGTTTGTGGTAAATTAGGATAACCATGACATATAAAAAAATTAGAAGGATCCAACAGTTAGATAAAAATTTATTATCTCTATACCGAGACCTATTTTCTATCATTAAACAAAAAGTTCATTTTCCCAATCTGCCTAGGGCATCATATAATTTTCACAATACATAACCAAATGAAACCAAAACAATTCCAAAATCATTTTTACTGATTCTATTTTCCAAATATTTAATCAATTTATTTTTCCAATTTATAAATCATTATACCATCACAACTCTTTGCCTGCAACTCCATTGAAGAGGGTTTAAAACTAGTCTTCATTAACAATGTCATAGATTCCACAAATCATCATAAAATTGAACCAAACCAAAAGTAAATTATATATTACTAAAATATATTTCCAATTAATATAATTATAGTTCTTAAATCTTCCATATGCATTTTTACCACACATTTCAATATGACTATTCTCAGAAATCCCGAATCTGCAAATACTAACTTTCACCAAAAACCTCATAACTTCCTCCAAAGTTAATAAAAATTGATCAAACAAAAATAATAAGAAATATGATTCATTATAACATCTAACCATTATAAATATATAGGTTTTTCAGGCCGTAAATGGTCGTACAAGGCCTAGAAACAACAACTTAACAAAAAAAAACCGATCAAAATGAGAGATTCAAACTCACTCAATTGTTCTAAAATGTTCTCCCCTTTCTCTATTCTCTCCAATATGATTTGGTTCGACCAATAAATCATATTTATACATATTTAGGTAGTTAGAAACCACTTAACTACCCTTATGACATTTCATCTTCCTTTTTACAACTTTTAATGCCTTTTTGCATTGTTTCATGCTTTGCAACTTTTGTGCATTTTGACAACTTTTGTGACACTTAATAAAAATGACTCCACACTTTGTAAAATCACCCTAGACATGTCCAAATAACCTATTTATACCTTTTACATTATTTCTATCATTTTCATGGCTTTTTAATACAATTTTAACCTTTTGACCAATCTAGGTCATGAATGACAACTAAATGACAACTTCATAATTTTATTGCCCTTAGGCATTACAATTGATTCCATTACATGGAATACCACATCCAAAAATATGGATTTACATTAAATCATTAAAATATCTTTTGAGATCATCTTCAATATCCCGATGTCTAGGTGCTCCTGCACCAGGGAGGGAGGGGGAGTGAGAGGGAGAAGGAGGGGGATGAAAGAAGAGAGGGGGAATGGGGGGGATGAAAGAAGAGAGGGAGGATGAGGGGGAGTGAGAGAGAGAGGGATGGAGGGGATGGAGGGAGGAGGAGTGAGAGGGAGGGGGAGGGAGATAGAGGGGGAAAGGGAGGGGGAGTGATAGGGAGAGGGAAAGGGATTAGGAGGGTGAGGGAATGTGTGTGTGTGTGTGTGTGTGTGTGTGTGTGTGAGAGAGAGAGAGAGAGAGAGAGAGGACATGATTAGGTGTAGGTAAAGTAACAAGTAAAGTGATAATACCCAAGGTTTGTTTACAAACATTATCAAATTCATAGAGATGAATAAAATAAGTTTTAATTGATGAAATATCAACCTTAATTTTATACAACAAATCAATACTACACATATTAAGACCATATACATTATTAACTAAAGTTCTTTGAATAATATTACCATTCATAAGGAAATAAACCATAAGGGAATCATGTTGATCTTGAATTTCTTTAGGAGGCAACTCATCTTGAGAAAACATAATTTGGTCTTTTTTATTCATCACATTCATGCATTCTAATATGGAAATTATATTAGCTTGTACAATAGATGGAGCAGTCATGTTTCTCAAGGCTTTTTGCAATGCTTCATGATATGTAGGTGAATTTTAAAGAAGCTCCCAAAGAGATATCTTGGCAGGAGTAGCATAGAGTTGTTCTACTAAATCATACTCATTTCCAATATTTTGAGGAATATGGGGTGTACAAGGAAACACTGGTTGAGAAGTAAAAAGAGATGGAGGAACAACCAAACTTGTAGGTTGTCTATTGTTTCTTGTGTCATAAGTATAATCAGCCACATTATAATTAGGTTGTTGATCACCTTTCACTACAACAATTGATTGATTTGAGTGGTAAGGGTATCTTGACGAAGATGAGCAACAACCTTAGGTTTTTAAATACCCAAAACATTGACAACATTGACTTGATGAAGCTCTTGATTGTTTAAATTTTTATCACTTGAAGAGATACCATCAAGGAAAGAAGTAATGATATTATCCTCTTCTTCTGAGTTATCCTCATAAGTAAGACAATGTTTATAATAGGGATTAAGGACTTCCATCAATGCTTCATCTCTAAAAGGGATGTCAAATAAAGGTAAGATGATGTTAAGAAAGGTTTCTATAAAATTTCCTCCTCTTGCTCCAAAATATTGTCATAAAGTGGGTGCCTCTTAAGAGAAGTGTCATCATTCATTAATGCTTCATCGGTAGAGGGAAAATCATTAAGATGAATAGAAGTTAAATTATCCTCAAGGGAATGAACAATTATATCAATTTCTTATACTATAATGTGATTTTCTATCACCAAGGTACCCTCATGGGGGAGATGTATATCAAGAGAAAAATCAACATTGTCTTATAATGGTTCATCCCAAATAGGGAGATTATTGAGAAAAGGATTATTACCTTGCCTCAATATGTCATGAGAAGGAGGGTCCTTAGGAGATAAAAATGAAATTAAGATTATAGAAGATATTCATGATGAACAAACCAACATGACATGTGCAAAATGTATGTAACTACATTTATATTTATCCAATGCAAGTGCATAAACAAGAAATGAAAGGATCTATATGAAATGCAATGATTACTAACTAATGCATGAAATGAATATATTTTTAGTTTTTATTGCTCTAATTGAAATGAGAGACAACAATATGAGTTTTTTATGTCCATTTTTTTTGTTGAAAATGAATGCATAAAATGAGACAATGTAATACATACAAATAAGATCTAAGAACCAAATCAAAAGTGAAAATGTTATGATTTGAGTTCACCAAAATGTACAATAGAAAAATCAAAGCAATGAAAATAGGTTAGCTCACCTCTCCTTTCCAAGATTGCACATTTGGAAAGAAAATGCCCCCAATAGGCTCATGACATGACTCAAGCGCTAAATGGGGACAATGGTTTCCTTATCAAAATATGTAATTTTGAAATGGAAAAGGATAATAAATATAGAAATGAAAATTAGGAAATATTTAGATGAATCAAGAAATGAAATAGGAAATAAAAACTTTATATCTAAATAACTAACAAATAGAAATCTAACAACATTTTTAAAAAAAATTTTGAGATTCTGATGTTTTAAAATGCATTCCTATCAAATTTTAGCCTTTTTTTGAGGGTATAGGTTAGCTAGCTCAACCTATACTTGAGTATAGGTCACTTGGCTTGACTTGTAACTAGGTTTTCTGCTTGAAACTTTCAAGATCACTCTGATTGTTCCCAATCTTCCTAGAAAATATTTGAAAACTCGGTAGCCTATTCTTTCACGAAAAAAAATAGGGAAGAAGGTTGATAAAAGAGGTTTACCTTGGTCAAACCCTTGTTTATGCATCAACCTTTAAAATGCAATGAAATTACATAAAGTAAAGATGAAATATGAGCTATATCTGAATTGGGAATTACGTCATACCTTGATGATGCAATGCTTCTTTGGATATGATCACAAATGTTAATGCAATAGCTTGGACTCCATAAAAACACAAAAGGAAATCATGAAAGATATGCCTTATGAAATTGGTGTTGTAGTTTTCCATAATGCCTGATGATTAAGGAGAATATTTTGAGTACTTGTAGACTCAGATGCTTGAAGACCTTGAGAATATTTGGATTTAAATTTCTTGATTTTTTTATCATTAATTCTTGAGGATAGTAATAGATACCAAAATGTCGAGAGATAGGGTTTTTATATACCTCGCAATATCTTAGGAGTTAAAACTCATCTAGGTCAATTGTGAGTCCAAATCCTCTTATGAATTGCCAAGAAATGTACCCAATGTAAATTTGGGACCAAATGCAGGGTATAGATCAGCTAGGCTAACCTATACCACCTATTTTAGGGCCAAACTAGAATCGTTGGTCCCAAACACTTAGTGGATGTAGGAAAATATATGATAGTCAATTTAGAGGTTGAGATAGAATGTAGATGCCTTTAGTGGTGATATAGGACTTAGGTGATGAAATGAATTATGGGATTGGAGAAAAAATAGAGGAGCAAACCTATAAATAATATCTTACCTCAAGTTTTGAGGAAATTAAATTAGCACAAGACTTATAATATTAATTTAAAGGTCTAATGGGTGCTAGGAAAGTGTGAAATCGATGTGTACTAAACCCATACATACTAAAATTGGGCTAAAATGATCATCTAATTATAGATGTTAACTTTTTAGGATTGTAGAATGTGTATGTATATATATGTATATGTATATATATAGGTATGTGTCTGTGTGTGTGTGTGTATGTATGTGTGACATGGAGAATGGTTATCAATGGTAGATTCCCACTTCTCATATACATTGGAATACAAAACTCACCCTTAGGCCAAATCAGATTAGCACAACCCAAAATTATGAAGGGGTGCTAATGCATGATCTAGAAAAAGGGATGATTTTGGGGTATTCCTTGTATGAACAAAAATTAATGTATTTGATATGTAAAGTACTTATGAAATGATAAAGGAAGTGACAAGTGGAAATGTGTGATATTAGATCTAATGTATTAAAGTAAATTCTCAAGGAAAACAAGAATAATGAACTCACCTTAAGAGTTGGAAGTGGACAAGTGAATTTTATATCTATAATTAACTATAAAAAACCTATCAAAATTGGGGATCGTTATGTATCTAGAACTCTAAGACTTGTAACTCCTGATTGTGAAATTCTCATACTCTCAAGACAATTCTTACCCAAGTTGTCCTAGTCCCAAAAAGTCAGCCTAGTCATGGAAGGGTAAAAACTAATAAAATTTGTAGAGGATCAATCTCTAGTTCTGAAACCCTAAAAATCTAGATCTGAAACTTTACCACATGTTCCTTCTCACAAGAAAAAAGGGGAAATTTTTTGTGGAAGGGGGCTTCCCTTGGACAGGCCCCTGTATAGGAGTTAACCTTGAAAGAAAATAAGAAATGCATGTAAAACAAGACACATGTAAGTATTCACCTTTCTTGTCAAACCCTCATTGGTGGATGTTAGGATCTGATAAACTCATGAAGATGTTTCTATTCTAAGAATGTATTGTAGAATCAAGGATGTCCTCACAAATTCAATTGATCTACACTTTCCAAATCCTTGATCTTGAATGAATGTATGCTTGATCACTTCAATGGAGAAGAAGAGGAAAAAGGATGGATGTGGATCTTCTTTCTTTCTTTGGGAATTCCTCTACTTGGCCACCATGGAAGAGAGAAATTTTCTTCAAAATGAGAGAATATTGCCTTTAAATAGATGGAAGAAGACTTAGAGATCTTGATTTGGGAGCCTTGTATTCAAATCTTAAATCAAAAAGAATACTTGAAATCACCAATAATTGCATGCACGTAGACTTGATTTCTTATAATGAGATTGCATATGGATAACAATGGATTTTTCTTGAACTTGTAGATGTCAAAATGAGGATCTTTCATGTCCTTTTATACTCATTTTGGGGTTCATAAATGACGGGTCGACCACAACTAAGGTCAAAAAATGAAACACCCACATTGGGCCCAGAGCCCACAAAAAAAAACCCCCAAGGACTACGTCAAATTTGGCCTAGTCCCACAGAGGAAAATTTTAAAATGGCCTTCAAGATTCAGGAAGTGTGAAGAGATTCAAGGAGAGAGGAAAAAGAGGATCAGGAAATCAAGCATAAACATATTCAAATCTAGGAAATTACTAAAATAGGGCCCAATAGGTCCTAGAGCTTATAAATAAATGAGTGCTAACTTTTTAGGACAATACATTTATCCCCCACTTTATTGGGAGTATGAGGAAAAATCATGCTCATGATAAAGTAGATCAAATGCATAGATAATCTCATCAAGTTCAAAGAGACAAAGAAACATCAAGCCCCCAAGTGACTTAAGTCCTCATCGATGAGAGAGAGAGAGAGAGAGAGAGAGAGATCACCTTACCATAGAAAGATTGTATGTCTTATTGTGAATCACACAAATAAGATGTCGAAAAAGATGGCATTGAAATTTATAGAAAGTTTGTGTACCTTGCTACTCAATTCATCAAGGATTTCTCCTTAAGGAAAGTGTATACTATAAGGGACCTAGAAAAGGAATGACCTATTGTAAGGGAAGGTAAGCTTCCTTAGGGGTTAGCAAAACAAAGGAAGGATATGTCCTTAAGGAAAGTGTATCTATAAGGGATCCAAAAGAGAGATCTATCCTAAGGGAAGGTAAGCTTCCTTAGGGATCAAAAAGAAAAGGAGGATCTGTCCTTAAGGAAAGTATATCCATAAGGGGTCCAAAGGAAAAGAAACATTAAATAGTGTGTGTGTGTAAAATGTGAGTAGAGTGTATGCCCCCATGTTAAAGTGATTACAAATGCCTCAATCGGAGAAAATTTTTTAATGAAGTGTGCATGCATCCACAAATCACGTTTTCACTATGAAATGCTCCCAAGAAATGACAAATAAAGAGAAATAAACACATGAAAAAAGAGAGCACAAAAGGGATCTACCAAGTTTGGGGATAATATGGTCATATGATAATATGTGAAATATTATGTCAAAATGAAATTTCATCAACCCCCAAACCAAGTAGAACTAAAAATCAATTGAAGAAAAGCACGTAAGAGTTACGAAGAAGAGTCTTTTTAGACCAGTATCATGGAGACCAAAAAGAATAGTTGTCAATAGTTTTGAATCATCCCAATTAGACAATACAAAGGCACATTTATAAACAATGGCATGGGTACAACACAACATGTAACGACATATAGAAGAAGAGAGATACAAATAGAAGAATATTTAGGAGATGGAAATTCCTTTATCACCTTGCGCTAATGGAGTAACAAGGTTCGTTTAAAGAAATTTAAAAAAAACATATAACAAGCAACACATCATGGGGGAAGAAAATTATGAAAGGAAAACACACAAAATCCACTACACAAGAGGATCTATTCAAGTGTATCATCTACCCCCCTACAAGGATAACTTTAAGAAACCCCCTTTTAGGAAAAAGTGTAAACTCCTGGCGAATCGTACATTATTTTAGGGGGAAATTTGTTTTAATGCAGGCGATTTTTTTTTTCAAATCCATGATTTTTCATAGTTTTTATTGGTGATTTTTTCCCCACTGAATGAGAATTTCATAAATTGTTGGCGAATAATTTTCTTTTGAATTAAAAATTTATAATATATGAGGAGAATAATTTTCTTTTCAAGTAAAAAATAATAATATATGAGGCGAACAATTTTCTTTTCAAGTAAAAAATAATAATATATGAGGCGAATGAATTTCTTTTGAAGGGTAAAAAATTATTTCTATTGGCGAATTTTATGTACCGTTTGAAAATTTATATATTTTATTGGCTAATCGTTCATTAATTATGGCAAAAAAATATTTTGTTGGCGATTTTCAAAAGATGGGAAATATTTTGTTATAATGCCTTAGACTAACATACCTAACATACATACATTATTTTATAATGTTAAATATATTATTTGAGACCCCCTAAAGATACTGTCTAATGATCCAAGATCAATGGCTGAAGTTTAATTTCGGCTCCAATTTCTTGAAGGAAAAAAAGTTGTGGAGGAAGTCACCAGAATGTTGACACGTATCAAATAAGGGTTACTTGTTTGCGGACTACAGTGTACACGTGATGGTATCGATATTCACGGTTCTATTACTATAGTGCAACTTGTAACCTCTTAAATTGGTAAGCAATAAATGCCTTATCAATGAGAAGTGACATTCTTTAACTTGTCATGCAAAGTAGACAATGCACCACTTCCAAATTCATACAGACACTATAACTGATATCTGACATTTTTTGCTTTTGTGGGAAAGATTTACTGCCAGATATGAAAGATTAAGGACAAAATATATTAATTTCTCACACGCATGCATTTAGGGGAAAGATTTACATGAAAGATTTAGAGGCATGGTGAGGACAATGGATTTAATACCATTAAAGACAGAATAATTTATTGCTAAGTAACAATCCAGAATTCAAGGGCTATTTATAGATGATCTTTCTTCATTATTCATCGATTCATCTTTGGCGTTAGCTAGTTAATTTGTTTGTTTAGGGTCTGTAGTCTGCAAATAATTTGTTTTTAAGTTTTCTGTAGTTTTACTATTTCAGATGGACACACCAATTAGGCTTATATGCACATCTGAGGAGGCCCAGAAGGCCTTTCTAGGTTCCTTTACTGATGAAGCCTTAGAATCTATTTGTAAGGAGGGTGGGCCTTTCATTATAGAGGTTGTGAGAATGGTGCTGGGCTGAGAGTTTCAGACCAATGAAGATAGGCACTGGGTCAACACGAACATTATGTCCCATTTTTTGGCATCTCTTCTTGACCTCGGAGGAGAGAAGGTGGAGATGTTAATGCTGCTAAGGAGGGTTTTTAAAGAAGAGTACCTGGGGGACAACATTAGTGTTGTCATGTTGCAAAAGAAGGGGTGGGGATCCCTTGGGCAAGTGAAATACCCAAGCTTCTCCTCCCAGGCCAAAATGTGGCCAGGCAACCTTTTCTTTTGGGCCTCAATGCTGGGCAGTATAAGCGCCATAGGAAATGGGCCCTGCTTGCTAGGGATTTCCTCTGAAAGTGGTTTTCCTTGACGAAGAGGAGGCTGAGGTGGGGGAATTCGGGTGGCTGGATGAATTCACGCAGATAATCATCTCTCATGAATTCTACTTAGATGGAGCCGAAGGCCAAAATCAGTATTGGACTACTACTGGTTTTTTTGATAAAAAGTTTATGGTTTTTTCTTGTTTATAGTATGTTTCTTTTTGTAGTATTTAATATTGTACTAGAAGTAGACACTCGACTACTAGTCTTCTAGTAGTTTTTGATTTATAAAAAATACCTCATTTTTTTTTTTCATTTATAGTAGGTTCCTCTTTCTTCTGGAAGTGGAACTGGACATGTTTATGTAATTATAATTTTATGAAAAGAAAACAATGAAAATTTTGCTCATTTCAATCTGTACAAAAAATAGTTCTTAGACTTCTCTGTCATTGTGATCGCAATATTTTAATTAGTTACTTTATGATTTATCTGCGTATTAGATATGTATGATGTTACATGTATCACAGTTGTACAATGTAGACAGTTATGGTTAATAAAAGAAATGTCTTATCAGTTATCACTGAGTACTGACATTAAGTTTGGGTAATGTTACCTATCAAAATTCACACACTCGTACATTTAATATGAAAGATTTATAAAATTTTGAAGGACAAATGAATTAATAAGGTTAGATTTATAGAATTTTGAAGGACAAATGAATTAATAAGGTTAGATTTATAGAATTTTGAAGGACAAATGAATTAATAAGGTTAGAGAAAGAATTTATGGTATTCTAATTATAATGTATGAGATTATATGTGAATCTGTGATTATAATTATCAACGTTGAAGTTATAATCTAAATCAATAAAAAATATCATTTTAACTTTAAGAATACTATATAATCAATTTGACAGAGAAATGAATTAATAAGGTTAGAGAAAGAATTTATTGTTTTCTAATTATAAGGTATGATAATTATATGTGATTATAATTATCAATGTTAAAGTTATAATCAATAAAAAATATCATTTTAACATTAAGTATACTATTTAATCAATAAATAAAATTCGCAAGCTTTAGCTCATTTCAATTTGTACAAAAAATGGTTCTTAGACTTCTCTGTCACTGTGATTGCAATATTTTAATTAGTTGCTTTATGATTTATCTGCATATTAATAAAAGAAATGTCTTATCAGTTATCACTGAGTACTGACAGTCTGACATTAAGTTTGGGTAATGTTACCTGTCAAAATTCACACACTAGTACATTTAATATGAAAGATTTATAGAATTTTGAAGGACAAATGAATTAATAAGGTTAGAGAAAGAATTTATGGTATTCTAATTATAATGTATGAGAATTATATGTGAATCTATGATTATAATTACCAATGTTAAAGTTATAATCTAAATCAATAAAAAATATCAATTTAACTTTAAGAATACTATATAATCAATTTGACAGACAAATGAATTAATAAGGTTAGAGAAAGAATTTATTGTTTTCTAATTTTAAGGTATGATAATTATATGTGATTATAATTATCAATGTTAAAATTATAAGCAATAAAAAATATCATTTTAAAAATAAGTATACTATTTAATCAATAAAAAATATTACTTTAACTAATGTTTGAGAGACCTAGCGACTTAGCGACCACAAAAATCTCGTTATCTCTAAACACTAACCTTGGTCCTTAACTCCAGCCTCTGAAATTTATTAGAATTTAATATTATTAAAAAAATAGTGCATTTTGAATTTGACTGGCTAAAATTGTTACTATTCAATTAAATAACTTTAAATGTTATTAACTTATTTTTCATTATTAATTAATATTTATAAAGGAAAAAATAACATTATAACATTTAACAATGTCCGTTGCAAATAACTACCATTGGATGAGCACAGATCAACAATGTACGATGGACTTCACGATGAAAGGGAAAAGCAACCCCATCTTTTGAAACCCGTTCCAGAATCATGACACATGTCAGCCATCAGATGAGTGGTGACTAGGTGAGTTAATGGGACCCACAGGGGCTCGGGGCCACCAATACCACATGCACACAATGCCAATGCCATTATGACCGTTGGATTATAGTAGATCAACGACCGAAGTTGTACTTCAGGATGAAAGGGAAAAAGCAACCCCATCTTTTGAAACCCGTTCCAGAATCATGACACGTGTCACTAAACACGTAAGAGTCTTACATTCCACTCGCAGTCTCGCATGCTCCTACCAACAATGCCATTTGATGATGACATGACACGTCTGACTCGACCGTCATGTGAGTGGTAACTAGGTGAGTTAATGGGACCCACAGCCATGGGGGCCTGGGGCCACCAGTAGTATAGTACCACAGGAAAACAATGCCATTATGACCATTGGATTATTGTAGATCAACAAACGAAGTTGTATTTCGGGATGAAAGGGAAAAGCAACGCCATCTTTTCAAACACTATTATGGAATCATGACACATGTCACTAAACACGTAAGAGTCTTACGTTCCACTCGCAGTCCCGCATGGTCCTACCAACAATGCCATTTGATGATGACGTGACATGTCTGACTCGGCCGTCAGGTGAGTGGTGACTAGGTGAGTTAATGGGACCCATGGCCACAGGGGCCCGAGGCCACCAGTACCATAGGCAAACAATGCCATTATGACCGTTGGATTATTGTAGATCAATGACCGAAGTTGTATTTCAGGATGAAAGGGAAAAGCAACACCATCTTTTCAAACCCTATTAAGGAATCATGACACGTGTCACTAAACATGTCTGACTCGTAGTCGTCAAGTGAGTCAGCCGTCAGATTACAGATGAGTGGTGATGACTCTAGGTTGTACAATTTTGGCGCTTTAAGTTTCACTTTCCAATAGTGTGCAGATTTAGAAAGGGTTTACGGATTCTAAATTTCTATGTTGAGGAAAGCAAGTGCAACAAAGTCTCTCATCTGAAGCTTTGTAACGTGTTCCTAATCAAAGTCTACAAAATTTGAAGCTAAGGGTAACGGGTATCTACTAAAATCTTGAACACGTAGGTCCCGCATTTTAAATTTTTCAAATCTCTTGATTTACAACCTTACTGTTTATATTATAGAAAAAAAATTATCCTATTACTTGTTAGGGTTTAATTTTGATTCTTGAATCACCCCTGTAAATTGTAGGCTTGTAGGCTGTAGCTATGTATAAATATTTGAATTTTCCTACGAGTAAATAGTGATACTAGTTTAGGTTACCACTTACCAGCTTACCATGATGGGTAAAACAATTATTAAGAATAAGACTATGAGTAAAAACATAAGTCAGATAACAAAATTCCACAATTTACTTAAAACACCAGGTTTCACAGATGTATTCCATGATATTTATGATCCTGTTATTCATGGAAATAAGGGAATAATGGAAATTAGATTTGCAATTGAAAACAAGTGGAACGATCCAAATAAGGGTTCCAAATTTTCTAAATTTAACCCAAAGGTAAATGCAACGGCAAATAAAATTGCATCGTGGAATGCTGGGTTGGCAAGCATGGCGTTACCTCAAGTATTCCCTTGCCTAGAAATTGTCATGGTCTGCACCAAAAATTATGATGAAAATAAAAAGCAATTGTGAATAAAAATACTCAGGACGAAATTTTGTCCATAACCGAGAGTGAATTTGCTAGTCTGTTGAACCTAGGGTTTGAATAGCAAAACTCAAACATGCAAATTAACCTGAGAAAGTTGGCAGAGGATTATGAAAAAATAGATGCAACACAGAGAGATTCTTATATCAAAGGAATAACAATTGCAAACGGTTCAAGCCTGAGTCTAGATCATAGGCCTCCTTATGATTATGAAATTTTTGTGCCATGGGTTTAGGACAGTATTTCCTTGCTAGCATTTTGTTTGGGATTGGATAGTAACAAAGAAGTGGGTGCCAACATTCTTGAAATGTTTTTTCATATTCATTTTGAAAAAGAACCAGTAAAATATTGTTTTATTGAGCACATTGTTCGTTGCATGCAAGAACAATTACTAATGATTAAAACAGGTTCACAGAAGACATTTAGATTCACAACCTACTTGTGCTATCTTCTCTTAGCAAAGCATCATGCAATATTTCAGACAAACAAGCTTTGCATTTAGGGCCAAAATCCAATATATGAGTTGACACCTTAGATAAGGATGATTGATAATAGAATGAACTAAAACAATTTTGTAGACTTCTTTTTGGTACCAATGTATGATAAAATTATAGGCACTCCAATGCCTAGATTACCTACTACTTGTAGAGATTTAATTCAACTTGGAAGTAAAATACAATTGGCTGACTGGTACTTCATGGAAGAGTACACAGTGTTAAGGTTTTACAGTTCAGTAGTAGAACCCTACAAACTTCCAATACATGTCATAGAGAGGGTATTTGCATTGGAATATGTATGGCAGATGGAGAGCATAGATGTACTCTTTAGTGGTCAGAAAAAGAAAATGATATTTCCTTCCTTGCCTTTCTCATTTGGAGGGTTCACATTTGAGAGAAGAGGATTCAAAGTGGCACAAGCCTTTTTTACAATTTTTCGCTTTGATGTTGACAGTCACTGGCAGTATGATCCACTCAACATAATTGGAACAAACCTTAGAGAGAATGGGAACTCTGCCAGCAAATGTCAACATGAAAGTATGTCATTGATTGAAAAATTTAAAAACATGGATTCTTGGGAGGAGGTCAAAAAAGAGATGGAGAAATATGCTGCTAAAAATAATATGTCAATACAGTCCAATTGTCATCACAAATTATGTCATTGCACAAATAGAAAGGAAAAGTGCAGGCCATGAGTATGACATCATCCAATTTCTACTAGAAATCTGCTCAACCATCTACAAATTCTATTCCAAAAAAGCTAATGACTGAATGTATTGATGATAATTGGACTCGAACCAAAATTTCTGATTTTTGGGAAATGAGGAAGAATCTCGGTGAGCTAAAGACCTCTGTAGATCTTTATGATGTGGAAGAGGATACAAAGTTTAACGAATTGTGGAATAAGGAGCATCCAGCTGAAGCATATCCAAATGACAATGATGATGACCAAGATTCTGTGAATCCCACATCCAGTACAATATATTCAATTAGTAGAGGAGTTGATGCCTCCAAAAAAGATCAATATACCAAAGGGGCATATATTATACAAAAAATGGGCTACCAAGGTTTTGGTGGTTTGGGTCCTACTGGACAAGGGCTTTGGTCTTTACCTGACCCAACAGCTCAACCAAAACATGGTGTGAAACTAGGCCTTGGGCTTGGAGTTCAATCATCATATTCATCAACTCAGTCAATTCCACTTGTTCTAGCTTCAAATACAGTTCCATTTGTTCCAAGCACTCAGATTCAATCTGAATCAAGCACTACAACTACAACTAGTGGTTTGAAAAGGACATTACAAACAGACACGAAAACAATTGTTCCCACAGATCAAGGTAGTGTAAAGAAGAAAAAGGTTTTGACAAGTATTGGTACAACAATGTCAATGGTGACTGGGACTCCAACAATTGCCCAACCTTTAGGACAAAACCCTCAGGTTCAGAACAGTCCAAATACTCCACTTGTAATGGGTCAGGCTGTTGCTAATCCTCATGGTGTAATTAGCAACATAGGTGGAAGCTCCTACATCAGTGTAAGTGCTATTTCACCATTCAAACATTCAATTGTGTCACAAAACCCTGATTTTCATTACAATGATTTTGTAACTAACTATGAACAATCAAAAAATAGGAATAGACAACATAGTAAGACAATGAAGATGGAAGTAGTTGCTGCTGCTCGTGAGGCAGAACCTGCAACAAATGGGCTATTTCCCACATATGACCCAAATAAAGATATGATGGAATTCATGGTTGTTATGCCCCCAGCTAGAGATAACAATCCACTAAAGAGTCAGTTAGATCCATCTCAATTTCAGGTTAGCACCCTCCAAATGGATTTATCCAAAATTTAAAATGTTGACAAGATAAATGTGTCGAAAATGACCAACCAAGTGGTCTACAGTTCACTTATGAAGTTGGAGAGAAAGAAAGGAAAGCTTCAGGGCACAATAGATAAGTTAAAGGCAGACCTGGCAAATGTAAAGGCAACTGAGAAAGCAATAGAAAATAGGTGCAAAGAATTAGAGAGAAGGATAAAAAATTCATCCTCTAAAGAAGCAATTGGAGTTGGACAGCAAGAACATATTGACGCAGAACTGAAATCTCTGAGGAAAAAATTGGAACAGAGCGAACAAAAACTTCATAATGAAAAAGCCTCTTCATTAAGTTTTTACAAAAACTTGGAGAGTGCGGGAAAGGCAACCAATAACTTAAAGAAAGAATTGGATAATGAGAGGGTAAAAACAAAATAGTGGGAACAGAAAGCAAAAGAGTGGGAAGAGAAAGCAGAGGAAATAAGAAAAGATAGTGAACACAAGTTCTCAAAAATGAGAGAAGACCTAAAGAAGGCAAATAATATAATTAAAAAGCATGAAAACAACTTGAATGACCATGTAAATAATATAGTCAAGCAAATAAAAAAATTCTTCTAGGGCCAAATAAAGATGTCTTCTGATAGGTTGTGTGATTGGTTTGAACTGAATGAAACTCTTACAGATGTTTTTGGGAAGCTGAGAGAGCACATTGAGAAGAACAAAAGTTTTTGTCAAAGAAAGAAAACTGCAAAGCAGATTATGCAAGAAATCAACAGAAGCAGTGACAGGCATTTGGCAAGCAAGGGAATTTAGGACCGCGTTGCTGCAACAATAAAGGTGAACTCTATCTTTCAAAAATGTCTGAAACTAACAGAAGCAGAAGAAAATGTTTCCTTATTCGGGCCAAAGCTCACTAAGATGAATAGTAAAACAACCAAATTGATATCTCTTGGTTTGCCGAGTCCTGGTCTTAATTACTCATCAACGAGTGTCATTGGAAGAGAAGCTTACAAAAAAATGTTGGAGGACACAGTGACGTCTGAATTAGCCAACCTTCCTCAGGACAGAACTTATGAAGGCATTGCAAAGTGCATCAAAACATTCACAAATTTGAATGCATTAATGGAAGGAACATTGCTTACAACTCACTCTTCCAAGTATGGATGGCTGACAAGGTTGCAAGTCATGTACTATAACATGACAAATTTTGCCCTTCCAACCGACAAAGAATGGAGCAATCTAAAGAAACTGACAGAATCATCTTGATCTCATCAATCATAGTATGTGAAAGTACTTTCAGTTTCAATCATCTCTATATCTTTAGTATATATCTTTGATATTATCCTAAATACTAGAGTCTAGAATTGAGTTTAAAGTAACAAGTTTGAACTTTGTTTTTTGAACAGGATGAATGTTGCAGTCTTGCAGATGCTATTGCCAATGCTAATTTACTAAACCGGCCTGTCAAATGTAGAAATGTACAACTAAAGTTGTAGAGATGTTGTAGACTTGTAGTTGTCTTACTGATTTAGATTTTGAGACTTCTCACTTCACATTAGGCAAATTGACCTAAAGCTGTTGTTGCTCCCTTGTTTCTATAAAAGGGAATTCAGGGTCATTGGCTTAGGGTAATGAAATTCAAATTGGCTTTTGTAAACAGAATGACAGAATGACTTTTGTAAATAGAATGACATATTTGTGTTCTTACTAGTATTAATGAATGAATTGTTACATTGTATCATATTTGTAATTAAATTAATGAGAATCAATATTTCTAATTCTAACTCTAAGAATTTTAACATATGAATTGCTATGTTGTCAAAACAAATAATGAAAAATCTATAAGAATTGTACCATATGAGCAGAATAATGCAAATGAAAACCATTATTAATTGTGGAATTGAATCTTGATGACATTATCAACCACATTCATGTTTTTGACATTGGAATATGCTATTATGCATGATTGATGATGAGATACAGAAACTGATAGTAGACTTCAAGAAAAAGCTTAATAAATACCTAGGAGGCTTGGACCTGCTACTTCTACAATGGTTCAACTTCAAGCTACCACATCATATCATCATTGAGATCATTGGATTAAGCACCATCAACTTCATAGATTCCTTGGTTCTTCGATATGTTTTCTTCACTCTGCATACCACCGCTTAACTGATGTTCACTGCTAGCAGTACCAATACCAGTACATGAGTCAATGACATCATTGTCTCTAGCATTCCCACTCCCAGTCCCACTTTGGTTTGAAATGTTTCCCAACCCTCTTCTCGGACATTTCTTCCTCCATAATTTTAGTGCCCTTTCGTAAGCAAAAGTATTGACTTCATACCTAGATGTATAGACCCTCAAGTAATTTTCCAGATTCTTGTCTAGTTTGTTTCTTAGCTTTGACTTTAGGAATCCCAAAGCACTAAAAAATCTCTCATCCTCCATCGACCCCAATATCATGGTCAGACATAAATCAGCAAGCTTGAAATATTTTGATATTGAATCAGTCAACAATTCGCTCTCAGCTAGATTTTTCCAAAGCCTTGATATTGATCCATCTTCGTGAGGGTTCTGCATAATATTATATTGTTCCCTCATTGTTATTGAAAAATGACCTGATTTCTCTCTCAAATGATTTCCATCTAAAATTCCATTTAGAGTTACTCCATTTAACTCTTTGTTTTTGCAGAAATGAATTATCAAAGTTAGTAGCCTAGTTTTAAAATCTTTCAGATTGTTCATACTCCAATATCGAGGAAACACAATAGCCATGGATTCAAGTAGTTTGACTAGAGGGAATCTTTCTCTAATCTATGAGGAAATATCATAGGCAATGTGCTTCACAGAAGTTGTTACAGACTCAACGATCTTGGTAAAGTCTTCCCTTTTAATACTTGATACTCGCCGAGTCCTGGTGTTCTTTCTTGATTCATCGGACTCAATCCTGGCAAAGTAGTGCATTGGTATCTCAACTCCGTGAACTTCTGCACATAACTCCCCATTTGAACCTATTTTTAAAAAGTTATTAGGATTGTCCAAATCTATGACTTTTAGCCAGCTGGCAAATTTTACATCATCTTCACATAATTGATAGAGACTATCAAGCGCCACACATGTCAATTTACGCAATGAAGCATATTCTGCAATATACATAGCTCTTTGCTAGGCCTTTTTCATTAAATTTCTCAGTTCCTCAAGCATGGGGAGAATACCTGCTAATGTTAATAGTGTCTCTACATTAGTTAACATTGCTAGCAGCACAGGAAAATTTTGGTTGCATGGCTTCGTCACGACTTGAGTTCATTAGACCAAGCAACGATTGATATTCTGAAAAAACTTGATGTGTTGGTCCATCCAAAGAGATCCATTTGGTATCATTATCCTTAAGAAGCTTGTTCCCATCGGTTAGTCCTTCGAAAAAGTGTTGAAATTACCTAAATCATTTCGGACTTCGACAGAAGTATTGGTAGAGCTCTTTGATTAAAGCTTCAATTTTTTGTACTGGAGCATGCTTGCTGACAACTCCAAAAGCTAGATTAATTATGTGGGCCATGCAGTGAATGGGAGTAACATAGGGTGCACAAGAAGATTGTATCTTTATGCAAAGACCACCCCTATGGCCTTGCATTACTGAAGCTCCATCCGCTCCAACACACACCAGCTTTTTGGCAATGGTCATGTCATTTATACCTCCATATTCAATTAGAGAACTCTTTACTAGTTCAAATAAATTTTCCACTGTCACATTATCCCTCATTTTAGCAACAGTTAGTAGATGAGGTTGGTGAACAAAATTTTGTACAGTATAAACATGCATGCATACCCAGGAAGTATTGTCTACTGTTGTAACCTCATCTAAAGACAATGTAATAAAATTTGACTCTTTAATTTTTGCCTTCAGATCCTCTTTTTCAATCTCGGCAAGAGAACTTGCCCATTCCCATCCACTGTTTACTGACCAGTGACTGTTAGGATAGTTACGAACTTTCAAAAAGTGTAATAAAGCACTCAATGATGGGTAGTTTGTCATAGGATGCCCTTTGCTCAAAATATTAAACACAACACTTAACTGAACAACTTTTACCATTAGTTCTACTTCTAATGCTTTTCCAAAACAAGCTTCAATAAAGCCTTTAACTTCACCAGGCTTCGTCTTTATATTATGCTAAAATTCATATAATTATGCATTCCTAACATGTTGAGATTCCTCCTTTGTTTTAAATCTTATCACTGATTTTTGAACTCCATCTATTATTTTCTTTTTGTAAACTTTACCCATATGCTTCTCTATGGTGTTGATTTTTAGCTACAACCTCTTTTCCTTCTTATTTATCTCACTGCAAATCTTACATCTGCATTCTACCGGAGGCTCCCCTTCAATTGGATTATCCACTGGTTCAATGAATGGATACTTTGACACCCATTCTATTTGAAAATTCCTTGACAGATCCCACATTCTATCATTCTTTGATTTGTATTTTCTTTTCTTCCCTACACCATCATCTTCTCTGACATTCTCAGTCTCATCCAAGTCGATTATATCATTATGGCTACTCTGGGTATTTAACTGAAAATATTCTTCAAGTTCATCGTGGTCTGAGATATCAAGTTCACTGACTTCTTCAATATGTCGCGTAGGTTCAACCTCAAGTTGTGAATCTTGAAAATCTTCTTGTGATGAAGTAGCTTCCCGATTTTGGCCAGAAATATTTCCAACACCATGACCAAAGTATGATGATAAGGTTCTGCATTTTGTTGGCCTCTCTTGGCTTTCCCCATATGCGGGAGCCTTACCCTTATTCTTGTTTGACATCTCAATTCTTCAACGAAATAAAGGCTACAAGCCTACCAGTGAAAAAAAATGTTAAAAAAATGTTTACTTGTTGAAGAAGTGACAAATGACAATAGAACTATAATATACAATGTTTACATAGTCGCAGAATAATAATCACTTACCTTTGCCTCAAATTCAATCGCAGTTGCGACTCGCCAAAGCAGTCAAGACTCAATAGTCTGAACTTCGCTATCGATCAAATTGAAGTTGAACCGATCCAAATTGTGTATAATAACATTGATGTATGAATGTATTTATACTAATCTTTATTGGTGAATTGGGTGAGAGGTATTAGGTTAGTGTCCAAATATTTGGCGAAGCCCGTGTAATTATAACACGTCTTATGTTATATCCTAGGCGATTATGGGTCATCCAATACCATGGTAATATTAATAAAGTTGGTGAAAATCAATCGGTTTGAGACACGCATCTGTAAAATGGCTGGCAAAGTTGGGTCCACCTAAAAATATATATATATAACTATTGGCGAATATAGGCTATCCATTTGGGGCCGCTTTGAAATTATAGGCGAATGTTAAAACAATATTGTGCCCAAAAATTATATGCCATTGGCGATGATCCTGGCCATTGGACCTAATTTTCATAAACCAATTGGCGATGAGCCCGGGCATTAGACCCAATGTTCATAAATGTGGGGCGATATGATCATTCCCAGGTGGCCAATATATTCGCCAAATCGGGGGTCGACGGCAAGAAACATTCACCAATTGGTGAATAATCACCACTAAAGTTTTCGTTGCCCCCCTATCTCATTCGATAGTGTTTAGGGAATGTGAGAAACTTACAAGAGGAGAAACGTCAAGCATGACATATAAAACAATAGCCAGTTCGAAACAAAGATCGTGTGCTAAAGATAGGTCACTATGTTTGTTACTAGATAACTATTGTGAAAGCATAGCTGGTAAATCATGATCAATATCAAAAGTCTCATACATGTCATCAAAATCACTAGCATGAATATCATTGTTAGTATCATGAACATCATCATCAAGAGTTTCTTCATCATCAAGGATAATTGTAATATAATCTAAGATATGAATAACATTGTCATGTTTTTTCATTTTTAGTTGATTTAAATTCACTTCCTCCATAGGATCAAGCATGGGTTGGTCAAAGGGAAGCAAAATATGAAGAGGTGTATGAGGGAAAGAAATGTTTTGAGAAGCACGTTGAAAATATCTAGCATGATGTTTGCAACGATGATCACATGCATGATTGTTATGTTTGGTCATGTTAGACATTTGTTTTGAGATAGGATCAATCAACATTGATTCCTTTTCTTCTTTAGGAGTAATAACTAAAGGGACCACACTAGGTGGAGAGATGATGGGAAAAGGATGTTTATAAGAAATAGGAGGTGGAAAATAAGCATGTAAAGGAGGTATAAGTGGTGTAGGAAGAAGTCAACATCCAATATCATCCTTAGATTTGCTAAGTTCACAAATCATTTTCATCTTGTAAGATTGGTATGATCAAAAGAGATAGTTGAGACAGGATTGAGTGGCTTGGGGCATGGAAGGCCAAAATAAATCAAGGTCAACTAAGTCTTGAGGCATAGAAGGCTGATAAATACTATGGTTAATAATCATGACCTCTTAATTATGGGGAAATTTAACACATTTATGAATAGGACAAGACAATTTCATGGAGGTAAGCCAAGGAAGACCAAGTTTAACTTGAAATTGATCAGATGTGGGAATGACAGTGAAAGTAGTGTCTAAAGTTTTAACGTCAAATTCTGTAGGAAATAAAATGGAACCATGTAAAGAATAAAGGAAACCATTGCAAATTTGAATCAAGACATAATATTTATCATAAAAGTCTTTTTGCAATTATTTACTAAATAGATGTTCTTTAGTTATCACATTCACCATGCTAGTGGGATTAAAAGGGGTACCATGGGAAGGAATGTCATTAACCCTATAAACAATGTAGAGAGGACCATCAGATGCTTTAATTGTCTTAGGAGGATCAAAGGTAATCCAAGACTGAGGAGGTTGAGGTTTAGTTTTAAAATCTCAACTTGGTTAACAACATGGTTGGATTTAGTAACTTTCTAATCATAGTCAATGCACTGGGAGGGATAAGGTTGATTAATAGTATTGGTTGAATGAGATGCAATGCCCCACTGAGGAACCCATGATAAATTAACTAACTTTACACTATGTTGATGCAATAAAAAAATTTCTTAAATGTTAAACATACATTAGCCAATACAAATGTGGAAGCAACTACAAATATAAGTTAATATAATATCATTACATAAGACAAGACATCACATTAATGTTCATAAAAATCAGTTAACTATCCCAAGGGTTCCAAGACGTAGTTACCTATAAGTTAACTAAACTACTAAGAACAATCTAACACATAATTACATGATATATCTTAGGTTCTTTTTAAAACCCCAAATTGAATTATTCCTAATCATTTATTTAATCGTAATAAAAAGAACATAAATTATAGATTACACTAATATATTCATTACAACTGAATACTAAGATACATTCATTACATCAATATAATCAAAGGTACATACAACTAGATACATACTAATACATCATAGTCTTCAATATAATACATCTTCCACTACATATGTCATACGGATAACCATAGTACAATACAAATACATATACATATTTTGAATCAATGTCAATAGCCAATACATAAAATGGGATACAATATATACATCTCATGATGATAATAATAAAGTCTCCAAGCAATGAACAAGAAGATAGAAGCAACATCAAGGATCATCCAAGTACAAAGTCACAAATGTCGGATCTCAATGGTAATAGAATCACTACCACTTGATCACGTGGAACCAAGAAGTCCATTCCCACTATGCTGAGGAGATAACACTAGGCCTCACTTAAAGAAAAACTAAACAAGAAAGATTATGCAATGGTACACATATAAAATGGTTATAATGGTTATAAGGTTATCAATTATAAATGATTGTGACACAAATCAGGTGTACCAAATACAACATAGGAACCTAGGACACATATAGGGAAGTGTCATCACATAAGTTAACTCTAGAGTTAACCTGGTAGTCTCTCTGCACCCCAACCCCCTAACAACTCTATGTGATGTCAGTAAACCTCTCATACAAACAAGGTAACTAACTATGAAAGACCTCAATCAAGCATCTTCTCCCACTCCCATCCTAGCTTGTATTAGCACTCAAGGCATGGATGAGAAACATAAATTAATTTTTTCTCTAAATAAATTTATTAAGTTATCACTTACTAAGTCAACTTACAATGAGTTACCTTGGCAGCCTCTTAGAGCTCCCACCCCAATTGAAATCCACTTCCCTCTATGCTCCTGGATAACCTACCCTAATGCTCCCAATTACAAAGAACTAAAGAGAAAGAAAAAACCAAAACCATAAAAGAATTCTCGTAAACCAATAAACCATGAATTTCATCAAAGACAAGTGTTGGAGCATAACAACACTATATCATCCTATACAAGGATCCAAATTGTCCATCCCATACTGGACATAACAATCACCAAATTGTCTAAGCTTCCATCTACTTATTAGAATGGGAACCCAAGGAAAAGAGAACAAAAAATGAATTGAATCTCTAGTATCATATATAATATCATTAATACTAGTTTCACTATCTAGTGACCCCTTAAGAACTCATAAAAATTAATTTTATCGAAATCCTTGGAGAAAGAGACCACTTACTTCAATGGCTCAACTTATTGACATGTTGAACTTCAGAAAAAAAGAAAAAAAAACTATTTTGTGAAGAATAAATAAATGATAACTTCAAAAGATTGGTGTTATGGAGATCCAAAATTTGGCCTCAATAATCTCCTTATCTTTATTTTCTATCAAACTTGAATAATTTTTTTCACTCATTTTGAGAAATGAGTTGATTCCTTTCCATCCAAATTTTCCATAGGATAAAAGAGGGTCCAATATCTCAAGTGCACTAAAATTAAAAAAGGCTAATTATGGATCTTCCCCAACTATTTTAGAGCTCAAACAAATAGGTGGAATGAATACTAGGTCCATTCCGTAGTTGCCAATAAATACTCCAAAATTTAGTAGAGAAACAACATTTTAATAAAAGGTGGCTCATGTCTTCCTCATTATCTCCACACAAAAACACAAATGGAAGGCCCATGAAGACCTCCTTTATAAATATTTTCAAGTGAGACACTTGTTTTGACTTAACAACTCTAAAGAAAATCATACGCAGTCCATCTAAATTTGTTCCAAATTCTCTCTCATCTAAGAAATTCAACATATCTTGCCTTTTTCAACTCAAAGCATGATAACCAAGCTTGATCTAGAATACTTACCTTTAGAAACAAGACCCCACATAGGATATCTGAGTCCTCCAAAAGGCTGCATAGCCTATCAACCAAAATTGAAGTGAGAGTTTCCCTATCTTCCACAAAATCTCCTCTAAGACAAATTTTTTGATCCTTCCAACCATGAAGTAAGAACATTTTCAAGGAATGAAAGAACTTTGATTTAGTCACCTTGGACCACCCAATTACCAAGAAGATATCATGAAGCGCTTGAAGAAGAAGAAAATAAGAGATAATGGGATGATGTTTGTAATAAGAATTTCATTCCAAAAAAAATATTAATTTTATTAATGATCTAGAGTAGACCATTCTTATCTTCCTATCTCTCTACATATTTCCTTATCTCTCTTAATCTCTTTATATTTCCCTCTACCTACATATCTCCCTCTCCTCTCCCTCTCTCTATATATTGAGCTATATCTCCACCCCCTACCCCCCTCTCCCCACCTATGTCTCTCAATTTCTTCCCCCCCCCCTCTCTCTCTCTCTCTCTCCATACATCTCTACCTATCTCTCTATACCCTTATTTCTCTCACCATCTCTACTTCTCTTTTTTTGCTTCTCTCACCCTCGTATCATATAATATCTCCCTCTCTTCCTCCCTATATCTCTCTATATTTATATCTCCATTTACCTCTCTCTATCTATCTATTTGTTAATCTCCCTCTCACTCTCCCACTCTAACTTCCTCCCTTGCCCTCTATCTCTAGACTTGTCCTCCTCTCTATCCATCCCTCTCGCCTCTGCCCTCAACCCTCCACCCCCTATCTTCATAGACCTCTATATCTATATCTCTTTGCCTCTAAGACAAATTTTATGATCCTTCCAACCATGAAGTAAGAAAATTTTCAAGGAATGAAAGAACTTTGAGTTAAGTCTGATGTACATAAAAGATAGCATAATCACATGTTGTAATAAATATAACAATTTAATATAATATGCTAGTCGATCTTGAATTACTATATTCATTACTTAGTTATTAGGGGAAAGGCATCAGTAGTGGTTATAGTTAATTTTATATGTTTAATTGGGGTAGCAAACTATATCGGATTGTGACAATTTTTTTAAGTTGTCTCTATGCGACTTAATTTCTTAAAGTTAAGGTTTCAGCTTTTGGGTATTAACAATGCACACTGTAGGAGTCATTATGTGCGGAAGGGTAAAAAATTAGTCATTTCAAAGTGTCGATCGATACATGACCTTCATTGCATCAATAACCGTTCACTCAAATCACTAGTACATTATTTAAGTGAACAGTTATTAAGGGATAACTATGACAAAAAGTGAGCTGTTATAAAACCCGAAACCACTATGGGTACATTTCCCTATGTCATATTTTGATTTGGTCCTATTTGAACTTCTACTTTCCTCTTATGATATACTCCATTTTCTAATCCTCATCTCACCTTCTCCTCTTACCATATCTCTTGAAAGCTAATTTTTCAATCCAATCTATCTCTCTTTTTTTTCTTAATAACAACTCATTAAATATGATCCAAATTAAAACCAAAATATGATCCAAAACCTGAAAAAAATTACACAATTAAAACCAAAACCATAATGAATGAATTTCTAACAATTGCTTGCGTACATAGCTGTACCATGACATCGATCGCTCACAGGACAATATTGATACCATGTTCAGACATAAAAAAATTGGAGCTATTCCAGTGGAGATAAATCTTATAACTCAATTTTGAGCTATCATCAAGTACAGTTCGTTTCAAGATCTCCCGCTTAAGATCTTTATAATCAAATAACCCTAAACTCGATTTGAATTTCTATTTAGGCAGTGATTAAAAACTATCCCAAATATTTAAGCCGGCTAGTTGCATTTAACAACAAACCAATTCAGAGATCCTGACCAACTCATACCTTTCAGCACAAACAAATCCCTGAATTCAAAGCTGAGTATTTTGGAATTTTTACCAAAATCAGGCATGTTTTCTCCTGAAGATCTTGGCTGCAAAAACAATGGCGGCAAAGGAATTTCGAGAACAACATCCACTATCTGAAACATACATCTTGTTCACCAAATCGCCCACATTCCCCTTTTTAGATCTTACCTTTTCTCTCCTCTTCTGCCCATTTTTCACCCGATCTTGTGCTAAAACACAACGATTCCTCTGCGGAATCGAAGATCTTTCATTATTTCCACCAAATTTCATCTCCTCCAACTTACGAGTAAGATTCACAATCTGCTTCTCGATCTCCAGTTCGATTCCCTCCTGGATTTCTCTGCTCAGCCGGGCCCTTGTTCTATCATCCATTTCAACAATACTTCCCGTGGTTCGAACCTGCGACCTGGGCCTCGGAAAATCCTCGCAGATGATCTTTTTCCGCACAGGCTTCATCGATCTACGCGCAGCAGAATCCTTGCGAGTGACAGAAACATTGAAAGAAATCACGACAGGAGACGATCTTTTTCCCGAAAATTCATCTGATTTTTCAGAAAATTCATCTGATTTTCCCGCATTTTGCAAAGATGCCGCCTTTGGCCAGAGCTTTTTCTTGGGATTATTCATTTTTCTGACTGATTTACTTCATCTAATGATCAACAATCAAATAAATAGCTTATGAATTAACAGATGATGGTATCTACAGGCGCCCGCCGGATGCCGGCCAGAATAGAATTGAGAATAGACTGTGATTTTATGTACTGATTAGTAGAACATGAATGCTGTTGTCGTTAGCCAAAACTTGTAGCGAAGCTTCAATTTTTTTAATGGATTTTTGGGCTGACATCATGACGACTCCCGTGAAGAATAAACCAACAAGAACATGTCGTTTCACAATTTACAAAACCGAGTCATTCTTTAGCAGATTATCAAAAAGCTGACATGATTGAATTGTTTCTTGTGTATTTGATATGAATATCTGTGTATATTTGTTTAATATGGGTGTGAAATGCAGAATTTAAGGATTTATAATTCTCTTTGGTATAATATGATATAATTTATACATTTTGAGATTGAAATAAAACAAAAGGGAAGTTTTTAATTTTTGGAAATAAATGGAAACGGCTAGGCTCCATTCAAAATATATTATTGATCAAATTTGAAAAATCCAAAAATACAGATTTTTGGGAAATTTTCAATATCTGTTCTTCATGATCTGCATATTTTGAATCGAAAACAACAAAAAAATCACTGCATTTTTGCAAACCTGAAAAAAAAAAAAACTGAGTATTTTTGTCTTTTGTGCATTTTTATAGAGAGCTTAGCCGCTGCTGAAATAAATTATGGATTGGTATAATCATCTGTTTGGGTGAAGTTTATTTTCAACATTAGTGATGTCTTGGAGGTTAGCGTAAGGGTTTTACTAATGGGGCAATACCTTATCACATGCATTCATATTGGGGGCTTAAAATGGGAAAAAATAGGGTAATATATTGTCTATATTTGAGGATGGAGGCGGAGGGGGGAGGCAAGGAGTGTGGAGGATTAGGAGGGTTTATAGAGGAAAAGCGGTGCATGGGGTATTGAGTGGGAGTGACAAAAAAGAGTAGGAGTATTTTTCTTTAGTATGCCAAAAATGCACGTAATATGACCCAAGTTCACTAAGTGAAGCCCCCCGTGGAGGTTAGATTGTTCATGGGATTTTAGATAGTTGAATTGTGTCAAAAGCAAAAAAAATTTCAACCAAAAAACCACAACCTTTACTTTTCTAATCGTTCTCTGTAAATTTGTTGATCATGATACTTTTGCTTTAGATTTTGATCAAGTAATATGTTGTCCATTCTTCAAACAAAATTGTTACAAAATCTTCTTTTAAAATACTAACATTATTGATTTAGGGTAAATACCATACACTCCAAATTAGATATTGGGATTGAAATGAAATGTATAGTTTTAATATAATATTAATTAGACCATAGCTATAGAGTCAAAGCATTGAATTGGGTCGAATCTAACAAAAATTCTAACATCAAATTTTAACCCTTATTTCTCCAATCTTCCTCTATTTCTTTGATGATTATGATTCTTCAACTATAGACTTTGATCAATTAATCTACTATATTATATAATGTACTATATTAATTACGATCATTATGCTCTTCTACTATATATCACATATTATAAGCAATTTCTTTTGTTTTATGGTTATTACTGTTCTTATCCTTTTATTTCAACTATATTAATCTTTCTTATTTCTTTATTTTTTATCCTTTCCACTCATCCTTCCGCCTTACACCTGCTTCTCACTTTCCTAGTCTATCCTCTCTAACCTCTCTTTCAAGATTTTCTCTAATCCAAATCTACACGCTTCTCTTCTTCATGACAGATTTCTAAGTACAATCCAAAACATCGATTCACAAAATACACACAACAATTTATCAAGAAACACTTACACAAATAATCTACTGTTTACCATACCCCTCTTTCTCAAACAAAATTATTAAAGATTCTAATATTAAAATATCAATATAATTAATTCAAATATCCTCATACACCATACACTCCCCAATTACTACACCTAATCCATACAAACACAAAAACAAAAGGACACCTAGACGAACTACAGAGATTCCCAATTCTATAAAATCTAAGTAGAACATCCTATACTAAATAAAAATACATTTTCTGAAGGTTTTGAGTGTCTGAACCAGGAATAAATAAGTATAATAAACTAGGATAATGGATACACTCTGTAGTACATGTCCTAGATCCTCCTCCAGACTACGCCAACTCAAGTCCCACGAAGATTTTTGTTACTATACTCATTCATGCATATGGGAGTTAAGCAGTCACTGTTTTTTAATTTATTGTTCTGCAAACATCCAATTTCTTTTGTAGTGTGCTTTTCTGTTTTTTTTTTCCTAATAAACAGTGACAACCGGCTCAGTTCTACTGACGTTAAGCTTATTAAATCAAATGAATCAGAGATATTTAACAAGTTAAGTTTTATCATATTGCTTGATCTAAATCTGGTCTGGATTTAATAATGGGCACATATTTGTCCGACTTTGCAAATGATTTGGCAAGAAATGTTAAGATATATAACAAGCATTCTGTGAAAATTAATTCTCTAGTAGTATTTAACTTTGATCATGCATTACAATATTTTAGACAACTATTCCATACATACCATTTTAAGTATGCAAATGTGTTAATCAAGAACTATAAAATTTAAACTTATAATGGGTGGCTTAATATTAATAAATTCGTAGATAATTATAAGGATATATATCATATTCTCATGTGTTGGAGTTAATATTAAAAGTAAAAATCTAAATAAAAAAATCAAGTTTTTTATTTATATATTGAAGGGAATAAAAGTATATCAATGTTAAAGATAGATATATTAATAAATTTTATGACTTCATTAAGGATTCATATCTTATATTTTATAAATGAATATATTATATTATGGTTGTAAATTCATTTTTCACATTTCTATAATTGATCTTCTATATAGAAATGGATTAGACATGTGCAAGTGAACATGTAGATGATGTATGACTATAGAAAATGTACTCTACCTCTGTGTACCTATATCTAAAGTGGGGTGATGTCTACATATACCATTGAGAACTTCTTAAGGAAAGGTCCAATTCTCCTCAATCAAGCATCTAGGTGGCTTCATTCAATAGTGATGAAATATGACCAAATGCAAATAAAAATACAATGTGTCGAAGATGATTATGCAAGCTAATAGTATATTATGATGTGATTATGGTGCTCCCATATGAAAGTTCTAATAACTCTTCTATTTCCTATATTCTTTTCAAAATGACTAGGAAATGTCCTGAATGAAAGTAATGCAAGGTATAAAAATTCTCCCTATACTAATCTGTGAGCAACAAATTCTAATGAAAAATCACACATGTAGTAACATGCAAAGAAATACAACTCAAAAATAATTGGAGAATGATGTACATAAAGAAAATACTCATAATCCAAAGAAAATATCTAATTGTAGTAGTTAAATAATATTGAAATTACATACAACTTCAAGAATATCTACCATTACAAGAGTACTCGCAATAATAAACCCTAGAGTAATCTAACAAAAACATCCTTGCAACACAATATGTAAACTCATTTGAAGCACTCCAATGAATCAAAGATGCATTATAAATAATTAATTCAATGATTTTGGAAAACCATGAGCCAACATACTAAGTTTGAACTCTCATGATATATTTAGAATATTTGCTACAAATAGATCATAACATGCCATAACTTATTATAGTCAACATTCTAACTTAAGAACTCTATTTTGACACATTCCTCTACTTAAAGATTCTTTATAAAATGCATCATAAGACTATCATAGTTTTTGGTCTAGATTCTAATGTAAACCCTATAATCATGTTCTTACATGTCATTAAACTTGTCATAAGTAAATTCTACATTTTATGATGCTATTAGATACTCTTACAAATCATAATAAAATTAGACAATCATGCATATTTTCCAATATTCTAAGTTGGTTTAAATTTCATGGAAAATAGTGCTACCACAAAAATTTTGATACCCCGTCATAATGAAATAAGATAATCATGCATATTCTCACATATTCTAAATTGACTTAAATTTCATGGCAAAGAGTGCTACCTCAAAAATTTTGATATCCCACTTCTCACGAGTATCAAATAATACATATAGAATGTTGGGAACACAAGGTTGAGAAAAAATTTCACATAAATTCTTACTTTTTGAAAACCTTGTAGGAGTAAAAAAGGAATACCAACACTTTCATCTCACTACCAAGGATCAGGAGACTCGTGCTATTATAACACCACCTGGAAAGAAAATACTCATAATGCAAAGCAAAAATCTAATTGTACTAGTTAATAATATTGAAATTACATACAACTTCAAGAATATACGCCATTACAAGAGTACTAGCAATAATAAATCCTAGACTAATTTAACAACAAAACATCCTTGCAACACAGTATGTAAACTCAATTGGAGAACTCCAATGAATCAAAGATACATCATCAAGAAGTAATTCGATGATTTTGGAAAACCATGAGCCAACATACTAAGTTTGAACTCTCATACTCTATCTAGAATATTCACTACAAATACCATAACATGCCATAACTTACTATAGTCAACATTCTAACTTAAGAACTCTATTTTGACGTGTTCTTCCACTTAAAGATTCTTTATAACATGCATCATACGACTATTATAATTTAGGTCTAGATTCTAATGTAAACCCAATAATCATGTTCTTACATGTCATTAAATTTTTCATAACTAAATTCTACATTTTATGATGCTATTAGACACTCTTATAAATCATAATTAAATTAGACAATCATGCATATTTTCACATATTCTAAGTTGGCTTAAATTTCATGGAAAATAGTGCTACCACAAAAATTTTGATAACCCGTCATAATGAAATTAGATAATCACGCATATTCTCACATATTCTAAGTTGACTTGAATTTCATGGCAAAGAGTGCTACCTCAAAATTTGTGATATCACAGTTCTCACATGAGTATCAAACAATACATATAGAATGTTGGGAACATAAGGTTGAGAAACATTTTCAAATAAATTATAACTTTTTGAAAACCTTGTAGGAGTAAAAAGGGCATACCAATACTTTCATCTAACTACCAAGGATTAGGAGACTCATGGTATTATAAAACCACCCAAATTTCTATATGTTTACTATGTTTGTTAATATATCTATAATATTATTCAAGGTCTTAAATTTCTCTAGCATCGCATTCCTACCTCCTACTATGTCTCAAATAAAGTGCTAATGAAAATACCAATATATTTTATTTGTGTGTGAAAGGTTGGGTCTTTTGTGTGTGAATGGTACATTTGCAGGTGTTAGTTGTAGATTTTTACCCTTCTCAGAATAACCTTAGAGATGGTTTTTATGCCCAAAATGAAAGAAAAACAAGAACTAACATTTCGAGAGATCTATATTGACAGATGATCTTCCTTTGAATTTTAGAGGTATAGCTCCCTCTTGTGATATAATTCAAGGGTTTTCAAGGTGTGCTTTTAATCAGAAAGTAGAAAGGGAAAAATAAACATCTGAGCATAGCTATACAACATATGTGAACAAGAGATTTGGGTAATGATTTAAAGAAAATGAATTGACACAAAGTTGATTCTAGTACATGATATGTTAAGAAAGAACAAGGGAAGAATCATTTTCAACATATAATGAAACTCTTTTGATGTGAAAGTATTGTAACCACTTTAAGTAGACAAGTGTCATAAAGTACTATCATAATGCAAAGCTTAATTCACAATAAGGAAAAACATGAAAAATGCATAACTCTAAACACATACATTCTCATTTAATGATATTTGAAGAGAAATTTATGACACAAAATTTTATTTATTTCACTACCCAAAAAATGGCTACATCCAAAAGTTCTCCCTTACAATCCCTTTTTCTTTTTACAAAAACAAGACGTCCCTTTTTTCTACCTCCTCGGGCCTATATATACAAAAAGGATGAAAACTATCTCCATCGCATTCAAGTAACGGTCTTGAAAATGACTAGTATCAAGAAAAGATTTTAAAATGGAAACACTTTCATTAACCCAAAAATTAATAATTACCAAGATTCCATGCATGCCAAAACAAAAAAATTAAATAACCCCAAAGGGAAAGATCTCTATCATCTTCTAATCATATTTCCATGAGAACTTTATGAAGCTCAACATGCTCTTCCTCTTCATCCAAGACAAAGATTACTCTATGGTATTCTATATAGCTGGTCATTTCTTTCCATGCCATAGAATGTAATTTAGAAATAATATCGCACTGGTCTGACTGAAGCCAATTTAAATTTGGCTACACCATGGGAATAGGTTCCTCATTCCATTCTTTGTTAGTTGCAGGAAGTCCCATCATGAGAAGAACTTTTTTATTGTTACTACAGAGGAAAATGAACTCGAAAACACTAGCACCCTTCTTTGTAACCATGCTTCTAAGATCATTTAATTTCAGCAATAGATGATAATAATTCCTATTTAGAAAATCATGTTGCCACCTCAATAAATTCAATCTATTACATTTCAATATTTAAGGAGTTGTACCTTATAATATTTAGAAAGATTATGCATAGAAAGGTGAGATTTTCAATTTAGTTGGGGCTTTGGAGGAGTTTTGAACCATGTCAAGCTATTGGGAAGAATAGGAACTTCCAGACTATGTAGGGTCTCCACCAATGTTTGGAAATTAAAAAATATGGCATGACTATGCACATTAATGTCAGGGAGTAGGTGAAATTAAGAACACCTGAAACAACTCCAAGACTGCAAAAATGCCCCATGGCATTTTGGTGATTAAGTCAAAGGGTTGCATAAAATTAGAACTTTTGAACTCAATCAAGGACTTTTATGTTTCCAAACTTCAAAGAATGTTTGATAACCCAACTCAAAAAGGGAACTCCAAATCTATTGAAATTGCCTTTTAATTCGTTGACTGAGACTGGGGATTTCCCTTCACTAATTCTTTTGACTAAGTGATAAATGACTTGGCATTTGTTTCGATTGATATTTCATCTCCACTTGGTTACTTGAAAACAATCAATTATTCAGCTCTACATTTGAAGCTCTAGGTTTAAACATCTTAATGGTAGGGTCATAAATAAATATTTTATCCAAACCATCAAGAAAGGTCAAGATAGATGGTGGACGTTCATGTGTTTCACATGAGTTATTATCAATGAGGTAGCTTCGACAGTTTAAAATTGGCTAGTTTCAAATTTGGGGCAATAGAAGGAGATTTAGTTTATAATACATTAGTTACCTCTAAGTTGTTGAGATGGTTGTATATTTCTTCTTGGGACATTTAGGAACTTCTAGCACAAATTTTAGTTCAACAAATATTTATGATGTATATACAACTTGATGATGTTGTAGTGAGATCATATTGCTTGAATCCCAATGCATTTTGAGATGTTATTCTATCATTATTTTCTAGGTACAAAATAATTGGTGAACAACTAAAGAGCCCATGTGAATCCTATTTTTAAAATGTGGAATTGCTTGATTGTTTTTTGTAGTTAACATTTTGGTTTTGTTTGGTCGTTAGTAAAATAATATGACATCTCTTTAGATTTAAATAGTTGTGGTTTAGAATGATTTGTCAAAATACTACTTGATATTTTTTATATTTTCTAGATGTACTTATAGTTGTTTTAAATTTTCTAGGTAAGTAGTTTTTGTATATGTTGCTATGACTGCATATTTCATGTATTTTTTTATAAAATAAAATTGAGTTACCAATATATTTGTGGTTCATATCTTTATAGGGATCTAATTATTTTTTAATGGCATGTGCTTATTTTGCAGATGTTACAAAATCCTTCATCCTATAGAAAATGTTGTTCTTTATTTTTTCAAATTTGTATTCTTTATCACATCCTTCAATCTATTTAAAGCTGTTTTGTATGATATTTTCCTCATAATCCTTCCTAATGATGAATCATAGAATAGTTCAAAACGTTAAATAAAAAATATTCACACAATCCTGATAATGGATCATGGAATATGATCTGAAATGTTGATGTAAAAAAAAATTCACACAATCTTACCCAAAAACATAATAACATCAATTCATGAATTGTGAGAATTTGATATCTTTAATATTCTCACAATTTTATCTAAAAAAAAATTATATAAAATCTCTGAAATCTTCAAAATATCGATAAGAATAATTAGATGTAGAAAGAAAATAATAATAAAATTCCCTTGAATACCCTATTGACTCATTCCTTACTTCCCATAATTAAGAGTTTATTATTAAATTTATTTGTTTCCCTTCCTTTTCATACCCTAAAAAATGTTTTACGTGCATGAAATCCTTTAATTATGTCACGTGTCTTGATCTAAGAAGAACTAGACGACTTGTGAGAGATTTGGCCATGTCAAATGTCAGTCCCTGAATTGTTTGGACTATTGCCGGCAATCGACTTGTACCCCTTCGCTCAGTATTTTTCATATATGATTCCTCACTTCCGGCAAAAATAAATTAATTTCTTGAACAAAAACCAAGCAATCTCAAAGCTTTAAAAAGCCATTTTCCTCCATCAAATGGACTGAAATATTGATAGCCATGCTTCTGATAATGGGTAGATCAGTAATTACGTGAATTCGTATGGTTGAGCTTTCTTTTGAACTTTAACGAGTATCTATTTTATCAAATTTATCAGGCATGATTCAGACCTCCTATTAATTGTATTAATTGGTTCTTGGTGGAAGAATCATTCAATTTCATGACTGCACTAAGAATCTATTGACAAAAATTAATATTTCATGTACATCTACTCCTTAACTAAGTAATTTTATATCTGATTATCAATTTTTGGGTTATATATTTACTTTTTTTATCTCGACATTTCAGATCACTCAAAGTGACTCACCATCGTGACAGTTTTTTAATCTAACCATTTCAAATCGCTCAGAGTGACACACCATCAAGACAGGATTGTCTCGATGATGAGCCACTATGAGTGATTTGAAATGTGAAGGTAAAAAGAAAACACATTGTAACCTAAAATCTGACAATCGAATTCTATGGACTATGGAAAATTAATTCCTTCTAATTTTTTATCTCTTAAAATTAGATTAAAATATCTTTTTAAAAAATAGGGGTACAACAAATAAAATATTTTTTAATGTTTCTTTATTTGTTGTGTTCAAAATTATCTATAGATAAAATTTTGTTGCAAGTGAAAGTGATAAAGAGAAAATGCATGACTTGATTTTCAATTAACTCATTCCAATGCAATGCAATATCTATTCAATCAATCAAAGTGCCTTTAAATAGGCAATACAAAACCATAAGTAGTTTGAATAACTACATAACTACAGAAACAACCAATGTTAGTTTATTATTTGATACTAAATCTAAAGCTAAACTCCTGATTAATGTAAAATGCCAACAGTCCCTCCTTATTACATTAATCCGAACAAGAGTGGAAGTTGCAACGGTTTTAAACCCAACCCTTTGGAGACTTTGATGAAGCACCTTCACCAACCCTCCTTGCTTGCTTAAGAAACATCGAACTGACTGCAGCACTGGATCTCCTAACTTCCTTGGTTATCCAAGAGACATTGAACTACCCGGATCAGTGGACCTCTTGATTGCAAAACCTGAAACCATTTGTACAACATGAGTGCTCCCACCTCCTCTGCACAATGAGACACATTTCTTCCAAAATTCCACATCTCCTCCGAGTGTGTCTAATGCCTCCTCTAGTGCTACACATGAGACACTTTTCCTCCAAAAGTTCACATCTCCTCTGAGTGTGTCTAACACCTCGTCAAGTGTTGTGGAAACAAGCATTTCTCTACTACAAAAATCATGACCGACATACCTACACATGAGACATCTTTTCTCTGAAAGTCCACATCTATTTTGAGTGTGTCTAACGCCTCCTCAAGTGCTTGACATATCACCAACCAAATCATGCCCCCCTCACTCCTTGAAGCGACAATCACGATGCCAAGCCTCCTCTTCTCTTCATGGACACAAATATATCAAGTCCCCTCTTTTCTTCAAGGACAAATCTATCAAGCCCCAACTTTTCAGGGACACAAATAGGTTGCTTCTCATGCAATGAATCATCTCTAAGCGAGAAGTTAGCTTGAGATGATAGGTGTCCTCCTTCCTCTGTTGCCTCCAGCCTCCTGTCATATCTTGTTACTCTTTATCTATTTGACGACTCGTGTAATTCCTAGAAAAATTCAGCCCATGTGACGAAGATGGCCTCAAAACACAAGTAATGTTTGACATATGTACAAAGATCACTTTAACAAATGATAGACCCATACCTCCAAAAATAATTTCATTATTGAAAACTGCGAATATGAACGAACAAACCTAATACCATTTTTAGTGTAAATCTTTAAACTGATAAAGAAGCAAATTTATGTCTCGAGCACCAGATTAGATTTCCCTCAACTCCTATATCAGAATCCTCCTTACTATATTGTCTCAAACATTGCGCATCAATCTTCACTTCAACTAATGAACACCTTTTCTTATGCCAATTTGTAGGACCAATATTTCACACAAGGAGAAAATTATAACTTACTAACCAAACTTCAAAAACTTAACTAGCAGAAACTTATAGATTTTCGGGCTTAGATATTTATGAATGTCCTAAATTGGAACCTTTCTCATGCAATTATGAAGGGAGTTCGTAGTAAACAATTCATCAGCCACCAAAATGTAATTTATCAAAAACACAGACCTTTTGTATCAATGAGAAGCCCAATGAATTGAAAGCATGTGTATCTAAACAAAACCTGAAATGTTGAAAGATGACTAAATGAACGATGATTTACCACAAAGATAGGAAGAAAAAGAAAGTTTCCTAGATGGCACAACAATTGTCTCATATGGCGTACAAGCAACAATCTCATCCATAAAATGTTCTGGCATAATGACAGGTCTGGTTCGATCTCTGGCAATAAAATCTTTTATTCTCCTCTACTAATCTTTCATGTGAATATAGATTCTGCTTTCACCAGCTGGTACGTGTCATGCCCATAAATAGACACTCAACCACAAGATTTTATACTGAAATGTCCAATCAAACAATGAGCCAAACCAGAAAACTAACAGGAAAATGATAGAAGCCACGAGACATCATATTAAATTCAGAGCACAAACAGAGGCACATAATCTATTTGCTCTTATACCAACTGAATGCGATAAAGAGAAAATGGATGACTTGATTTTCAATTAATTCATTCGATTGGAATGCAATATCTATTTAATCAATGAGAGTGTCTTTAAATAGGTAATACAAAATTGTAAGTAGTTTGAATATTATATAATTGTAGAAACAACCAACGCTAGTTTATTAGTTTTGATTAAATAAAAATAGGTTTTGAAAGGACCTGAAACCTTATACAGAAGTAGCGAAAGATAGGGCAATGAAAGACCATAAAACAACTTTGATGCACCACCTAACAAACCAAAGGAACTAACCATAGTTCCCACCATGTGGAACAAAAATCGGCTCAGCAAACCACAACAAAGGGCAATCAAGATTTACATTTTAGCCTATCCTTATGTGAACGCAAATTCATATCAAAAGAAGGTTTGAAATATTTTAATTTCTTTTCTTTAACTCTTGTCCATCCATCTTCCACCTTCTCAATAACATTATGTCAATCCAAAGAAAATCCAGAAGAGCCCACAAAAACTTGAGAAATAGGGCAGGCCACACCAGTATCCACAGAAGGGACAAGGACAGCACCACCGCCAATCCTCATTTCCCCCTTGGAGAACCATGGACAAAAAAGCCCACAGCATCAGAAGATAAGACAATTGATCCAGAAACAACATCAACGATCCGGTTAGGAACAACAATAGCAACACTTGAAGAGACAACATCAACAGTCTAGACCAAAGCCACATTAGAAACAACATCAGTAGCACCAGCCATAGCATGATCATCTTGAGAAGGGAAAGAAACCAAACCCCCATCCTTAGAAACTTTATGAACTGTATAATGGTGGTCAGAATCCCCCAACCACCAAAAAGGCAATTTCTTCGATTTAACCTTATCAAAAGAGCACCGCACAACAAGATGGCCAGTCTTGTGGCATTTCCTACGTCTGAATGAAATACCCTCATAATCAAGATTTTGGATCCAAGATCCCATAGGAGAAGCCAAAGTGATCTTCTCAGGGAGACCATTAGAAACATCAACCTCCACAAGAATATGAGCATATATCAGATGAAAAACATCAGAGGAAATTGAATCAACCATCTGGAAATCCCCAATAGCATCCCCCATAGATTCCAAAACAGAATCCATCCAAAGGTGAAGGGGAAGATTTGACAATCTCACTTATAAGGGTATTTTATTAAAGGACTCAGAAAGAGGATCAAACCCCTGATGCCAAGGTTTGGCCATCAGGGGGAAACGCTCCTCCCAAGAGAAATAACTATCACACAAAATAGTTTTCCTATCTTCACCATTTCCAAAATTTTCAATAAAAAAACCCTTTTCCACAGAGTATATCTGAACAGTACCAGTTAAAATGGGATCCCAATATGTGGAAATCCAAGCATGCAAGTCTGAAAGAGAAGGCCAAAAACCCCCTAAATCTAAAGATTGCAACATTAGAGGAGAAATCCTCCGCATTTTTAAAGATCTCATCAACTATATCAGATTCTAAATTAACCACAAGGGGATCACTTACAGAGACAAGCTTCACAGAAGGAATGGACCGAAAGCCCCCTCTCCCAATAGAGGAATCTCCATTGATACCCGTTTCAAATGTAGCCACATCTGCATAAGAAATCACAAACCCAAAAATCCTCTTATTAGAGGACACTGACAACACCTTTGGAGCGTCATTTGAATAATGTGAAAGCGGAGACACTTTCAGAATCCCACCCGTCTGAGATTTTCCGAACCCAAAATCGGGGTCATTAAGTGCAGAGAGAAAAATAGGGGATGACAGAGAAGCGGATACTAAGGGAAGACTTAGTGAGAGCTAAAACAATGCTAGTTGAATAGTTAATACTTTAAATCTAAAGTTAAATTAACCTGATTAATGTAAAACGTCAACGACAAGTTGTTTTGTTTTGTTATGCATTCATCACAATTAGATAGATCATATCCTAGCATATAGGCATATAGTTGTGCAACCCTTATTTGAATTTGTTATGTTTTTCCTCTTGTTTCATTCCTTGACCTTGTGAACTAGGATTCTTGCTTTGACAATCTAATAATTATCTTTTGTTTGAAACCAATGTTTCTAGGGTTTTCTCAATCAACATTAATGGTTCAAATTCTCAAATCTTCACAATAATCATCCTTTTTCCCACCTCGTATTCTCACAAGCTCAATTTTTTGTGGACATAAATTTAGGGAAAGGACAAATAAATTGTTGATAGATTTTTTTATAGTGCTAAGTTAAAACACCTGCTATTTAAAAAAATATATTTGAACAAAATGTTGAGTACAAAATCCTCACAAAACCTAAACTATGATTGTGTAATGCCCCAGGTCATGCACCTAGAACATTAGCCAATCGACAAAATACTTACTTTTGAGCCATACAATGATGGCATTATTGTTCATGGCACAATAAGGACATGACATATAGCATACAACATGCACATAAGTGTCATCTAAATCACACAGAAATAAGGACCTTAACAACCATGTCATTGCAAAAAGCATAGTGGCACAATCGGAAGACATCGATTGTGGAATGAAACCACCACATTGCAATTATGAGAGAGAGGGATTGCACTACAATTATCATTAAATATTAAATCACAATCATATTCTCCAGTAATACAAGGGTAGGATGAGCGATCATCTACTTCAAATCGACATCTTAACTGACTTGATAACACTCACAACACCGAGGAAAGGATACACAAGTAGTGGAAAAACTAGGAGATATTACATCTTGATTAAATAAACCAACCACCATTTTATGGGAAAAGGGCTAGGATATATAAGTGATGAGGGATATGTATCTTCTTATTCATGTTTTCTCGATGTTGGTGCCCAAAGATATGGCTATTTTTATATGTAATTAATCTTTTGCAGTCATGTGGTAAAATACACATTGAGAACATTAAGGTTTGGTTTAAAAACAGTATCCTATGCAAGAAAATATTTAATTTGGATGTGAATCTTTTTTAGTTATCTTCCAAGATTGAGATTATATCTAGCAGGGACTATAGTGCCTAGTAGGGACTACAATGCCTATTAGGAACTCCAAATTTAGGATTAGACTCCAATACTAGATTTGGACTCCAATGCCAAACTGGGACAACATTACAAAAGTTGGACTTAAACACTTGCGCGCTAGTGTCCTCAGATACTCTGTTTTGCATCACTCATAATTTGAAGGACCTTCAAGTCATTTCTTGAGATAACATTGAATACTCAACTTGTCCAAATTGACCTCAAGAATTTTTCAATGTCATCATCTAGTTGAAGGGTGACATTCATCATTTTCTACAACATATGGTATCCATGGGAAGTGTTTTGTTTTGAAGTGACCTATCATCATTCTAGTTGGTGGAGGGTTTCTTCCTCCTAGTTGGGTCATCTTATGTGGAGTTTGGCTCCTATGTTTAGATGTTGTCTAAGTGTTGTTAAGCATGCCTTGGTATTAATTAGAGGCTTTGATTCCCTCATTCTACCCTTGAGTTGCATTGTGAGAGCATATGATTATGGGCTAGTATTCAATCATCAATTAAATGTTGTCTCCCCACTTGTGTTTGTTGGATGTACTCCATTAATTGTAATTCCTCAATGATTATTGTCTTGCTTGTGTAATGTTGAGGTCATCCTTGTCATTTGTATCAAATGACACTTGTATGCATGTTGTAATGCAAGTGTGTCATGTATTGACACATCTTCGATGTTGTTGCTTTTATTTTTAAAAAAGTTGTTCCATCAACATTTTTTCCTTGTTAATTCACACTTGTGATTAGATTGTACAATATAGATCCATAGGAATGTATGAATTTAATACAATTGTATAGTTCTCCTAGAGAAATATAAAAATAAAATATTTGTAAACTAGCATACATAGTTGATAATACATTTATATTAAAAATGCAAAAACGTGATAATTTAGTTGTGACATGTACTAACACATCTTCGATGTTGTTATTTTTTGTTAAAACATTGTTCCATCAAATGTTTTCCTTGTTGATTCACAAGTGTGATTCGATTGTACAATAAAGATCCATATAAATGTATGGATTGCATCCATTCGTACATATTTTATACAATTGTACAATTACCCTAGAGAAATATAAAAATAAAACAATAATAAAGTAGCATACATAGTTGTTAATAAATTTATATTAAAAATACGAAAAGATGATAATCTTGAACCATCTATATTAAATTTGTAATATAAATTACACAAATGTAGTGAAATTGAATATTTTAAACATAACTATATTTGAAATATATATACTAGTTTATTAAGTTACTAGATCAATATATGTATAATTAAACATTATTAATGTTTGACATATAAATGCTCATCAAATTTATAATAATGAATCTTTCTTTTCAAATACTCCATCACAACCCTATTGCTCAATTATAATTATATTATAACTTTAAACAAAAACCCACTAAAGCTTGAATCTTTATTCCATGGTCGACTGGAAGCAATTTTGTAAAGACCTGCAAACTGTGGTGGCGCCGACCAAATGAGATTCAAAACGTGTGTTTGTTCGAGCACAGTGAAATCTGAGACGAATCAGACAGCGTGGCAGCAAAGGCAAGCTATGCTTTCCCTTTCAAATCTCTGCACCAAATCTTTCTTATAAAACTCTGTTCTTGGGATCAGACGATTACAAAAATATCGATTCCAGGCCAAATCTTCTTCAGCATAATTGTATTGCAACCATTTTTCCAGTTGGGTTTCTTATCTTTGTTCATAACAAGCCAATGGAGAAGGAAATCAGTGAGCGTATCGCCACTCTCACACGCCGCCTTCAAAAGCTGCATTTTTCGTACAACGCCGCCGAAAATGATGTTGAAAATGAGGCAGAAGACGAGGAAAAGAAGCGGGGCGTTGGAATTATTACCTTGAGTGGAAATAACGAAGGAGCCGCCATGAACGTGCAGGGAAGCTTAAGAAAAGATTTTGAAGAGAAATTCATGGCGGAAGCGGAACATTTGGTGAACAGCAATGTTCAGAGCGTCAACAATTCCATCATGTTTGAGAGCTCCAGTGATCAGAGGGATCCTGGTGTGCATTTCAATGTTCTAAATAGGTTTTCACAAGGAAGGGATTTGGAGAGAAGTAAAAGTAAGGAAAAACGGAGAAGAAATCGAGCTGTGGGTGTTTCCAAGGATGAGGAGTGGGAAATACCCAGTTCGAAGTCTGTGCTTGATTTCTTATCTGGTTCGAGTGATGAGGATTGATTGAGGACAACTTTTTTTTCGTTCTGGAGCGTTTTGGAAAAGTTTGTTTAATTCAATTTGGGGTTTTTATTCCCAGAGACAATGTTCTTGGGAGTCTTCTGAATGTATGGCGAATCACATTCTTTCAATTACTGAATAAATCGTTTGTGTTCTCGGGATTTTTATGTGCAATTTGTGTTGGGTTGGGAAAGGATGGAATAAAGTAGAAAGAAGAATCTCTAAAAAAATTATTCATCTGGTCTGTAATAAGCTTTGGGCAGTCCAAATTCATGTGATTGCTTGTTCTTCAATTTCTATGGCTCAAATTTAGATGACTTCTAGTTTGATGCTCCAAATTCAAATGGGTGCCAGTTATTCTTTCGATAGAATGCATTGTAAAATCAAAAAATATTGATTTTTTTTTTTCAGATTTGCAAAAATACAGCGAGTTATTCGCAGAATTTTCGTTGTTTTCTACCATAAACCTTTCTGATCATGAAGAATTCATCCTGAAAATTTTGAAAAATTTTCACTGTCTTTTTCGAATTTCCAAAAATAGTCAAAGGGTGCATTCAAATCTTAGTCCCCACATAGACATGTTTTGTTAGTTTTATATGGATAAGTGGCATTTTTGGGGGGCATGAAAAATTGGTTTATAATATTTTTATTTTTATTTTATTTTTAATATTTAAGTTAGGTCGATGTTTTTAATCTAAGGTTATGAATTGGTGAGATTACAAATGGGGATCTTATTGTCAGTATAAACATTCAATCATAACACTTCGGTGTAAGTTTGAATCTTGATGACAAGAACAACAACGCCACATTTGAAGCATCGTATTACATAAATAGCTACATAATTTTTGTTGTTATTTTTAATTTTTAATTTTATTTTTGGAATTATTTTGCATCATCTTATGCTAGATCTATATATGCGTATTTGATTTAGGTTAATTTTGTAGTTGTGTATTTGAACTTTAGATTTTTAATACTCAAATTTTAGTTAATTGTATAGATTACTTGTAATGAGCTGGTGTCATGTATATTTTTTTTATTTGTGTGCTTTGTTACATTATATTTAAATATATTCATCCATTTATTTGAAATCATCTAAGAATCTATTGAAAATGTCTAGACTTTGATTTGCCAAAATAGGTAAAAGACATTTAGTAATATTATTGGAGAATTATATCAATATATGTCATCCTAGGTCTATACATGCTTTCATAATATTTTAATTCTTTGATTGGTCTTGTAAATATGTTTTATTATTTGTCAAAATAAGGAGATTCTATCCTCATTTGTTTAATAGATTATCCAACTTACTCTTTCTAAACACAACATATTCTTGTGCATATTTAGACTTCAAAAATCAAGGTGATTGAACTCTAGTTTTCCACATCTAGTAAGATCAACGATACATTTTTATAGTTTACATTTGCAAATAAGTTCATATATACACATGTAAAGATAAGTTGTGCACTTCTATACACAAATCTAAGTGAAAAAGTAACTAATTTATAGAATGTAAAATCTTTATTTTAAAAACATAAAAATAAACTATATACTTAGATTCAATTATTTAAATTCCACACTTAATTCAATAAATAATCTAATTATCAATCCCAATCAAAGATTGAAAAATAGAGCCATATGAATAGGCCTGAAATGGAGAATATATGTTTGCTTCATCCTAGATTAGTCCTACAACCTGTGCCCACCCAATATGCATCTGCAGGCACACCTGAACTAAGTGTGCACTCGCACATAGTGTTGGCCTACAAGATGTGAACCCTACAACATAGGCTATTATGTTTCATGTAGCTACTGGTATATTACTATTATAAGACAACTTGAATATGTATCTCTTATGCAACATCTTGTTGCTCTAAAATTTTAAATTTCTCTAACCTACAAGAAACATTCATCTCTAATGATTATTATTTATTGTAATTTGTCATTCAGTTGTTAAGCAACTAACATCTTATTACTATTCTTATAATTTATTTCTCCCTAATCCAATAAAAAACATAAACTCAATAGAATAACCATTTGAACTTTTCCCTCAATCTTTTTCTTCCTATAAAAAATGTTTTATATAAGTACTTTCGTTCGTAGTGGATAGAGGCTGCTCCAACAAACTTGAATCTATGCCTTACCATCCTTAAACAACTCCATTTCGAAGGTGAGAAAAAGAGACAAATACAGAGACGTCTTGTCCATCCAAACTTAAACACGTTTCAATTCCATTTTCTGGTACGGATGAATGCCGTCATGAAATTCTAAAAAAAAAATTGATTGGCAAGAACAGGCATTGCGTAACGTAATATTGAGTGAATACAATACCAATCTACAGATCAACCAAACAATTCAGATAGTGATCACAATTGAATCTTAATCATTTAAAACCTTGAACGCTGCAATCCAAACAATAACTAAGGCTCCTTAGTTTGCGGAATTGGAATTTGAGTCAAAACTTGATTATCTCAAAATCAGGTTTTGTATATTCCGGTTTTGTATATTCGGAAGATGTTTTGGATCGTTTGGTTGACCCGGAAGATGGATGAGACAATCCATCTTCTGCGTTTGGTTGCCATTTTCGAAATTGGAATTGGAAGATAGAAATTCCTCTTTATGTGTTTGGTTTGCAATTTCAAATTGGAATTGGAAGATAGAAATTCCTCTTCACTGTTTGGTTCTACATTTTGAATTGGAATTAGAATTTGATATTTTATTATTTTGGTCCATTTTTTATGTATAGTTTTTTTATATTAATTTATAATTTTATGTAGTAAATTATAAACAAAATTTAATATATTTTTTTCAATTTTGTGAACAGAAAACTTAACTTTTTTCAATAATTTTATACATTTATTATTTTGGTCCATTCTTTATGTATAGTTTTTTTTTATATTAATTTATATTTTTATGTTGTAAATCATAAACAAAATTTAATATATTTTTTTCAATATTGTGAACAGTAAACTTAACTTTTCTTAATAATTTTATACATTATCATAAACAATATTATAACAAAAAAAAATTATAACATTGCTCGATACCACATCAAAATATAAATAAGTCATCTAGTCCACATATATATCTATCTCCAACAAATGATCCCACAAATGATCAAACTAAATAGTACGATTGTTGCACAAAGAAAACATTGTAAAAATAAGATTTCGGCTTTAGATGTAGCCTCCGCTTTTGCCATAGTTTTCTTGAGTCTTTTGCAATTCTTGCACTCGTCATCTACAACAAGTCTTTGTGTAGAACGTATTGATGATGTAGACAACGACGGGGTGTCATCGACCCATCGGAAGGACTCGCATCCACCTCCATCCTACAATACAAATCTAAGTTAGTCTCGCTATAATGACTAATATTTATTCTTTGTAAACATTTAAATATTGTGCAATTAACAACCTTAGTGTAGTATTTACAACCCCAAAATTTACGGCCTGAATTTTCCTCTATCAGTGACTTCCTCAACACACAATGCAATCCATCACCGCAGTAACACATAGGAACATTCCTCGTAGCCATCAGCACTGTATCAAGCAAAAATTTGTTCATTCATACTAATTTTGTTCGCTATAACAACATGACTATATTCTATAAGTACAAATTGAAAAAGTTATACAAAAAATATAATGACACAACTATAGCATCAGATATAACAATATCCATGAACTAATTGGTGGTGTGAAAACACACCATTAAATAAGAAAACGCAAGTAGATCCATGGTCTACGCCCTTATGCCCCACATTCGATGATCAATCCTGCATCTACAAAGTAAATATGATTGAAACATCGGGTCCGCATCTTCCCGAATTCATCATTGAAACATCTTTGCATGGCCATTAAGAGAGCAAGTTTTTACTTCTGCATTGCATACTAATTGCAGTTCATTGCAAGTATGTATATGAACTGCAATTAGTATGTAATATTTCAAGTATGTATATGTAATATTTCAAGTATGTATATGCCATTGAGAGAGCAAGTTTTTACTTCTGTATTGCATACTAATTGCAGTTCATTGCAGTTTATGTATAGTAATGGTAGTGGCACGTCCTGTCTTGAGATAGGATCATTGATTCTTCATAATGTCAATCAAACTACAGATTACATTATAATTAAGAACACAACATTTTTAAATGCCCATGAAAAGGCAATCAAATAAGAAAAAAATCAAAATATCAATAGCTGGACTTAGCAATGAGGTTTGAAATCCTTCTTTGTGTATTTTTAGGACATTGCATCATTGTCAGAGACTCAAAGCTACCTTGAGCAGCACCAAACTCTGATCACTAAGCTACAAATTCACATTTCCTACTTGATGTCATTAATAAACAATTAGCAGCTTGAAGAAGGTGGTCTTCTAAGCTCCTTAATGCTAAACTTCCTTATAAATTAAGTGCCACATTATTCTGAAAACATACAATCAATCTAGCACACAAAAACATATTGAGAATTTATAAATTATAGGACTAACACTTGAAATTAAAGTTAGAATAGTAAATACAACTCATGCATCTAGGAAGTGTAAGATAGCAACCTGTACATCGAGTAATAAGGAGTTCAATGCTAGAGTTATTAAAATATGTAATGAATTTGTAGTCAAAAAGAAGTTTTTGCTCTATGTCACAGATTGGGAGGGAAAGGTAGATATCAGAATTATGTAGAAGACTCAACACATCTCAAAGTCAATTCATTATAACTCTCAACAGAAGGAAAAATAAACAATTTTCTGCTCTCGCACCAAATTGAAAAAAAATGCAATCTGACACTCGTATTTTCATTTCCTGCACTATTGAACGGATTTTGCATCCCAAACAGAACATTTCTTTTTGCCAAAATGTTTTTGTATATTGACATGTTTTCGATCTTTCAAGTTTTCCTGGGCATTTGCTCGTTGTGAGTTATCTCATCCTTCACCTTTGATGAGACACTGCCAAGTCCAAATCATGCAACTTTGATGATGCTCAAACTATTGGTAATGTACATGATTTGTGAATCTTTAAGAGAATTATATATATATATATATATATATATATATATAGTTGTAAGTTAACTCATCCTTTGACTTCCTGAGGCACTGCAAGGTCCTATTCATGCAACTTTAATGATTTTCAAACTAGTAGTAATGTTTATGATGCAAGAATCTTTGAGATAATTGCATGAGTGTGTGTGTGTGTGTGTGTGTGTGTGTGTGTGTGTGTGTGAATACATAGAAACTTATATAGGTAGATATCTATGTATAATTATATACGGTTATACATATAGATGTGACTATATGCATGTGTATATGGATATCTATGTGCATAGGGATATACATATGTATACGGATATGTATGTGCACTGAAGCATGCATGTATAATTACACACACATAGAAGCATGCATGTATAAGTATACACACACATATATCTAGTAGTATGCTAAAACAAATATTCACCCATTCATATAAATTAATAAATACATGAAGAGCATGCATTTTTCTCCAATTCTCTTTCCTGTCATGTTGTCACTACCATCATGTTTGTGGTTTCTTCTATCTCACAGCATAATACTTAACTACTTAAGAAGGTATAAAATGAAATATAAAAGAAGGTTGATTGTTGATAATTCAATGTCAATTGGCAAACACTAAAGATAAATCAATATGGTTTATATTAGTGCATCTAGACAAATAAAATTGATAGATATGCTACTCTTCCTCAAGAGCATCAATGTCATCAGCCAATTCATTGGAATAACAAGTAGCGCCAATGCCACTCCCACTAATTGTATGTACAAATGACACTGTGTAGCAGCTTCATGCCCCTTGCATTTGTTCAAGACTAAGACAAGCTAGCTGTTAGTGTTAGAATATATTTTATTTTCTGTGTCCACCGTCTTGTTCAGGTGTTTTTGTACAAGAATTTTCTTCTGCTGAACAATGATCGAAAAATGGTGTCTCTGCAAGCCATGGCAAGCTCAATACCAGAAAAGAGCAGTAACAAGATGATTATCTGAAACCTTAATTATATAGCAATCTTAGGAATGAATACAAGATCATGCTGATCTTTTAACCAAGGACAAATTATCCCAAAAGTAAAACAATACATCGCCACCTAAAATGACTCAATACTAAAAGTACATACAAAAAACTTCTAAATTTGTGCATTCATATTTGCAAAAATGCATTTCTTGCAAATGCTTCTAAATTTTGCATTCATATTTCCAAAATTTGATAAAGTATGTAGAAAATCATGATAAAGTTTGATAAAGTGACAATCATCAACCATAAACAATCATAAACAATCAACAGTGTATGTGAACAACTATGATAAAGTATGTAGAAAATAACTATAATCCACCATATGTGGCTGCAATCTAGTCCACTCTCTCATCCTCACTCATCAACAAGAACCCTTTGGCTCTTTCATGCTCAACCACGAAGGTGTCGTATACCCTCAGGAGTATAGCTTGACTCAATTGAGGGATGGATTTGAGAGCGCTATATGCATACATCAAAGCATTCTCATGAGCAGATGTATCAATTTTGTGAAGGTGCACATTGCTTATGCCCTCTTTTATTTTCTTCATTGTTTCACACATGGAATCCAAGGAAGCGGCCACACTTGCCCTCCTCCTCCTTCCCCCTCTTTTGACTAATGATGTAGGGGTTCCTCTACCACTTGCACTTGGAGTGGACTGATAAGGGTCATCGTCCAAATCAGCGACACTATCCTCTTCATCTAGCACATTGTATGGGTCTTCCAAAGGGTTCCCTTCTTTAGTCTCAAGGGCCGTTGTAGCTGCATTTCCTTCAGCAATGTCGTTACCCAAAATTACACCCAGTTCATTAAAGTATTGGAAGGGCTGCCTCTTATACACTTTGGCATTTTTGAACTCTCTTCTTTGCATGTTGGCATAAACAAATGGATTAGGTTCTTTGTCTTTCATTACATACTTTATAAGAAGGCAATATTATTTCCATCAAAATAGTAGAGAGATCACCCTACCTTGAGAAGCTCATCCCATACGCTATCCTCAGCATCCATGCACTGAGTTGCCTCGTTCCAGGCGAAGCCACTTGTATTTCTTAGCTCCTTCATGACTCTATATGCTAGCTTCCATGTTTTCAGCTTATTTTTGAAATTGTCCTTAGATAGAGAGAGGTTCATATCATTGTTGAACCTCCTCTCAATGGAGGTCCATGCTTCTTTTTTGAAACCTCCATCACCTTTTCTGCCTAGCTGTACTTGCTCCATGAGCAAGTCTAGAAACTTTCTTTCCATTTCCTTACTCCACACTATCTTCTTAGAGGAAGAAGATATTTGGCTGTTGTTACCAATTTCATGGTTGTTGTTACCAATTTCATCCATGCTCATCATGATTTCTGTGTATGCCATGCTGTGTAATCATCAAAGTATCTTCGTACATCAGTTTACTCAAATAAAATAGAATAAAAAAGAAACCATCCTGTATATCAAAGTATCTTCATACATCAGTTTACTAAAATAGAACACATTGACCCATCGAAGACCAATACTTCCATATAGAAACAAAATAAAAAGGAAACCATCCTGTATATCAAAGTATCTTCATACATCAGTGTACCAAAATAAAACACATTCACCCGTAAAATACCAATACTTCCAGATAGAAACAGAATAAAAAGGAAACCATCCTGTATATCAAAGTATCTTCATACATCAGTTTACCAAAATAAAACACATTCACCCATAGAATACCAATACTTCCATATAGAAACAGAGTAAAAAGGAAACCATCCTGTATATCCAAGTATCTTCATACACCAATGTACTCAAATAAAACACATTGACCCATAGAAGTCCAATACTTGCAAAAAAATACATAAGAAAAAGGAAACCATCATGTAGTCTTGACCCATTAAAAGAACAACTATTCTCGAGATTTGTACTCTTCCCACATTCTACTTGCTATATCATCTCAGAACTATGCCCACTCATCTCTATCATGCTGAGACAACCCATATGTCTCCAACATTGGTACATCTATCCCATCATGGTCATCTTCCTCTTCGATGGAAATTTTTTATGGAATGCCATCCTCTAATGTAATGTAGTTGTGTAGTATGCAACATGCCAATACAATATGGGATTGTGTCATGATAGGATAAGACGTGGCATGCCTCAAGATTGGAAAACGCTGCTTGAGAATACCAAATGTATGCTCTATTGAGTTTCTAAGAGAGGAGTGTCGATGGTTGAACAACTCTTGTCGAGATTTTATTGGATTCTGTCTTGAAAACTCCTTCAGGTGGTACCGTGTACACCGATAAGGAGCAAGAAATCCAAGTGCATTGGGATATCCAACATCCACTAGAAAATATTTTCCTACATAAAAAAAGTATATTATTAAAACTTGAAACATTAATTGTGCCCTTGAGTCTATTAAACTATGATTTGGCTTACCAGGGGGAACAACAAGAGGATCTACTCTTGACAGAGTTGAAGCCAAAACATGACTATCTGCAACAGACCCTTCCCAACCAACAAGGCAGTACTGAAACTTATGATCGAAGGAACACACACCCATAACATTTTGTGACAGGTTGCCTTTTCTATCACGATATTTACCCTGCATGTCGACATCGACGGTGACTGGTATATGGGTTCCATCGATTGCTCCAACACAATCCTATACAATATGATACAATCATCAGTTCTATGGTCAAGCAATAATATGATAAGGATAAAAATCCATACAAGAAAGTTGTAACAACACAACAATTACCTTGAAGAATGGATCAAAACGTTTGTTCCCACTAATTTCAGGAGGAGTGTTTGGACTAGGTGGTAGAAAGCAATCTTGGTGGAGTCCTAAGATAGCCCTCAACACCCTATGGAAGTATCGGCTGATTGTCTCTCCTGAGTGCCCAAAGTTGTGGGCAATCTTGCGATTCCTCATATTGTGGCCAACAGTGTGTAGGAACATCACAAGTTGTTCTTCTACCATCAAGTGTATCGTATCTGTCAAGGTTCCTTTCAGCCTTAGGATAGTAGCTAGATGAAAGAAGGCTCCCCTACTCATGTGAATCTAATCATGACAATCCACATCATTGGAATGAATAACCATTCTATAAAAAGAATTTCCTTTTCTTCTTCGTTTACGTGTACTACCTTCTCGACCTACCACTACTTTGGCTACGACAACACAAGCCATAAGAGCTGTGAGAAGAAGAGAATATTGGGTCTCCACAACTACCCATCCTAGAATGTCAATATTCTTAATAGGATCCATGAATGGCCTGAAATGTGGACAAACACAATGATATCAGCGAGGAGATAAAGTGTCAGAAGGATTTGTTTGATTTACTAGTGAAGGAGAAAAAGTTGACAAGAAGAAGGGCAAGCAAAGAGACCACATCAAAGAGCTTGCCAAGTAGACACAAGGTGAACCAATAGAAATCGGGCCTACATCTAAAAGAACATCCAATCAGCTGCAAACCCAAACATTCAATCACCTACATGTATGTATGTTCTTGAAAAGAGATCCTAGTTATTGTTGTTATGAATTGCATTTCATGAAATGTTATGATCTCTTGTTGTAAGAAAAGTGTAAAAGCATATCAAGATGTTTCAATGTGTGTACCCTAACATGACATCAAGCCTACATGTATTAAGGCCACAATAACAAAGAACTAATAGTCACAACCTTCTATATAAATCCTACCATTCACACAAAATTAGGGTAACAAATCTTAGACATAATTTACAGTTGTCAGTGGTTACCAACTAAGGCAAGGCTCACAAAAACAAATATCCTCAACTGTCTCGGACATATTATTCTGATTGCAAATTAAATTCAATGGTCAGCAACAGAAAATGCTTCAACCATGTTACATGGTAATTAAAAATATCAAAAAGGAACAATCAATGTTTATCAAATTTATCAGTATCCTAATCAGCAAAATTCTTAATCTCTTCATCTGTCATTTATTATTGGTATGACATTAACCCTAATGCAGGCACACCTAAGTTGTGTTACAATGCCTATTTGAATTGTAATGTGTATGTAAATGTGTTACAATGTATATTTGAATTGTAATGTGTATGTAAATGTGTTACAATGCCTATTTGAATTGTAATGTGTATGTAAATGTGTTACAATGTATATGTGGATTATGTGGTACAATGTAATCCACATATACATTTATATGTGGATTATGAACAATGTATATGTAAATGTGTTACAATGCCTATTTGAATTTTAATGTTAGAAATTGTTTATATGAAATTGTTAACACAAAAATATACTCTAGAACATTACAATTCAAATAGGCATTGTAACACATTTACATATACATTTATCAATACAAATACTCTAGAACATTATAATTCAAATAGGCATTGTAACACATTTACATACACATTTATCAATACATATACTCTAGAACATTACAATTCAAATAGGCATTGTAACACATTTACATATACATTTATCAATACAACATTAATCCATCAATAAATCATAAACGTGTAAGCTCTCATATAAACGTGTAACTAATACTGATGGTTACTCCATTGTCATGGAATGGAAGGGTGAGAGGAGCATAAATTTTGTGAAAGGCATGGTGGCAGAGCTAAGGACAATATCGATGCAGTTTCAAATTTTTCTTAGGAAAGTTTTTTGGCTACTTTCAGTCATTTTAACACATTTACATATAAGCTGCAACAGCAGCCGTAGCTATAACACATTTACATTTCAATCATTGTAACACATTTACATATATCAAATTAACACATTTATTAAAAATAGATATCAAATTAACACATTTCAGTCATTGTAACACATTTACAACAAATATACATATATTAAATGTGTTACAATGACTGAAATGTGTTAATTTGATATCTATAACAAATTTACATTTCAGTCATTGTAACACATTTACATTTCAATCATTGTAACACATTTACATATAAGCTGCAACAGCAGCCGTAGCTGTAAATAGCTGCAGAAAACCCTAAGCTACAGCTATGACTGTTGTTGCAGCTTAGGGTTTTATGCAGCTAGGGTTTTCGAAAGGGGGTTTCAAATTTCGTCCATAGTACTCTGCTATTCATTCATCAGAATGAACGAATAGCAGAGTACTATGGAAATATAGCTCAATCAGTGTTAAATCAAATAAAACACAATACCCAATACATAAAAATGGCATTGCTACAGAGGTCGAGCCCAATACATACCTTTCAATATGCAACAGAAGTAGAGGCGACCCCAAAAAACTTTGAAAACTTTGAATAGCATCGGCAAGAACTCTGATTTGCAGAACCGAGAGGGACGGGCTTCCAACTTGAAATCTGAAACCCCGTTTCAAAAAAACCTGACAGCAAATTATAGTATTTGCAGAGCCGATAGCAGATTGTAGTATTTGCAAAGCCGATATTGGGCTTCCAAAATGAAATACGAAACCCCCTTTCGAAAACCCAAAAATGAAATGGGAAGACGCGAACCCGATGGTTTTATTAAATTTTCTTTCATTTTTGCCAGATTTGAAATTTGTTTTTGAATTCCACCTCTCGGGTGGGAAGATGTTGTTGCCCGTTTCAGGGCCAAAACTGGGTTTTATGCTCCATAACCCGAATTGCAATTTAGGGAAACAAACAACAGATTCAGCGAAAAATTGGAAGTCTCACCGCCAATTTCGGTCGAATTCCCGCAAACAGACGGGGCCTAAAGAGTCGGTCTAAATAGAAGCCCAGAAACAAAATTAAGAATCCAGTAGTGCAAAAACTCTGATTCTCATTTTTTCTTCAATGGCAGATCAAAACCAATGGGTGGGATGTAAGCATTCTCTGATATCAGAGGTCACGCGATCGAACTCGTCCCGGTACAATTCAATGAAGTCAAAATGAAAGGTGGTACTTTTTAAAAGCAGGTCAGAGGTTCGAAACATAGGTGAAATGATGTCGAAGGAAGAAGTCAAAATAAGGGCGGAGCTAGCTGAAGAGATCGAGAAGATGCTCCAGAAGGAAATCGAGCAGCAAATCTCGACTCTCACACACTGCCTAGAGGAGCTTCGTCATCAAACTAATTCTGACATTCCTGTGAAGAAGCCAAGTTTAAGAAAAGATGTTCTTGTTCTGCCAAAACATATTAATGGTGGCAACGAAAGAAAAAAGAAATTCCAGTGGGAGAACAGTCTAAGATCCAGCTCCTGTGAAATTGGGTTGTTTAGGAGATGTCCTTTGAATGATAATCTCTCAAAATCCTCACCTTGGAGATAAACAATGGTCAATAACGGCAAAGAAAATTGCAGGTGTTGGGTGCCATTGTTTCTCGTAATGAAAGCTCTAACCAAAGTTTCTGTGCAGTTAAGCTATTGAAAAGAAAGTAAACGTAGATTTAGTAATGGAGGAGAGTATTATGGTTGATGCGAAGGAGAAAGTTAATGGGTATTTTCCTTCATCATTGTCATGGGGCTACTTGGTCCGGCCAGTAATTAGTTTTTGTTTGCCTTAGTTTTTCATACATTTTTTAAGATAAGCTCACCAGTCCAAGGGTTTGTGTTGAATTGGTTTGAGTTTGGTTTTCATTGTGTAGGTTCATTATTAAATTTTGAAAGAGGTATTGGTGTGGAATTTTAATTTAGGGTTTTTTTTGGTGTACTCTTTTTAATTTCTAGTTTAATTATGATGTTTAAAAGTGGATTTCTAAATTATTTTTTTGTTCTATTGTAAGTTTTTTAAGGATCTGTTTGGTTGTTGGACTTAAATAATGTTGGAATTGTCAAATTTCAATATTTGACAATTCTGGGACTTTTAAATCTGGAAAATAGTTTTTGGAATATGGTTGGAATTGTTTGGTTCACCTAGAATTCACCTGGAATTCATAATGAGAAGATGGAAAATGTTGTTTGCATATGGATTTCAAAATATATAAATTTTATTTTACCTCAAATTCCCATTTAAGTGGAATTGGAATTGATTTTCCAATTCCACCTATTTAGATGGAAGATTCAAACATTGGTTTTGGATGTAGATGAGAATTAACAAATCCCTATTCTAGTTCCATGTTTTGAACATAAACATCAAAAATGTCAATTCTGGGATTTGACAATCCCAATTCCAGTCTAATTCCAACAAACAAATGTGCCCTAAAATGATTGATAAAAAGAGGTAATGTTGGTTTATGTTGATGTCTATAAAGAGTATTTATAATATTTAAGAGTAAGAACATTATGGGCCTGTTTGGTGCATGGAATTAATTTATCCAAAATAGGCCTATTCTAGAATAAGGACCTATTCTCGGATTAATTATTCTTGAAAACAAAAGCTGGAATAATCTATTCTTCGTTTGGATCCCATAATGTGGAATTGGAATAAGGATTATTTTTCATTTTTTTAATTAATTTGAAAAATATGTATTTTTAACTTATTAAAAAATTATAATTATAAAAAATAAAAAAAAATTCTTTCAAATTTTAATTTTTGAACTTATCATTTTTGTTACTAGTTTTTTAATTAAAATATATATGATTTTTTAACTTATATATTTTTAAATTAAAATATGTATTAATAACTTTTAAAAAATAAGATTATTAAAAAATTATTTTAAAAAATTATTAAAAAATTATTTTTAAAAAAAATTATAAAAAATATAAGATTATGGACCCGAAAAACTTATACATTTTGTTGTAATTTTGAATCCATAAAAAGCTTATTCTAGAATAAAAAATGAATTCCAGGTTTTTTTTGGAATTAATTAATCCAAGCATTGGCCCAAAAATGGGGATTAATTTTCTAATTCCGGAATTCAAAAAATGGCCACAAACGGCGAATTACTTAATTCTCGCATTAAATAATGACTATTCCAGGTCAATACTAGGAACCAAACGGGCCCTAAATTATGACTTTTTATTTGTTATTGTAGATTTTTATTTAATTTAAGTAATTAGGTAAATATGATTTACAAAGAATTTGTATTATTCTCATGTTAATATTCATATAAATGGAATGTTGGTATGAATTGCAATATTTTAAAAAAAAATCTATATATTTTTTACGGGTTGAAAGTAAAAATGACGTATTAAGAATGATTGAACTATAAGAACCATAAATATTTCTAGATGCCAATGGTGACCACAGTACAAAATAGAAAGAGAATCCACCTCAAAATCTACAAAATGAGCTAACAAAAACATAAAAAGAGCACTAGATCTATCTAAATAGTTCTCATCATTGCCAATACTAATCTCTCTTGTCTTCATAAAGAATTTGATGAAGCAATTTTGAATGATCGTGATCATGTTCTCTACAATTCTCTACACACCAACCACTCACTTCTTCTGAGACCCATTTGGCTAAACAATCAACAACTCCATTCCACTCTCCAAGAACATGAACAAAGAAAAAACTGGCATATATTGCTTGGTCATTTAGAAAGTGTGATTCTCATAATACAAAATAATATTCATCACTAATCTTGACAAGACAATACCTAACAATATCAATTTTGGTCATTGGAAAGCACTTAATGAAATTCCACAATAGGTTTTCCCTTGTTATATGTACTAATGAAGGAGTCCTTAAAATTTTGACTGCCTACAATTTTTTTCTCGTCAATTAGAAATACAAACCACTTGAAATTTGTAGGTTGAAGATTACACAACGTGAAAATTGAAACTACAAGCCTCATTGTAGCTCATTGTCCTCATTCTCTATTATGTAATTATGAATGTACACATTTTTCTAAGTCTGATGGAACTTAATGAGAGGAGATTTTTTTAGACAATTTTGTTATTCTAGTTTTTAGTAAAATAGAGGTCTTAGCTCTTGAAAGGCATTGTTTTGGCCTCACATGAAGTGATTGCAACAAATAATCCTTACATATAAAGGACACATGGATATGTAATATTGACAGGTGTTGTTGAACATTAGAGTTGTTCAATGGAAGAGGGAAATATAAAATAGAGGGCATAAAAATAAAATGGGCAGATACATGTTTTGTCCAAGTAATACTTGGCACTTTTTAATAATTCTTGCCCATAACACTAATCTAGGCAATTATAATAGACTGTCATTTATGCTCACACAACCCATTTGTAGGGTTAAAATATCATTTGACCTCTACCGCTAAAGAATTTGGATTTACACCTAACTATTATATTTCCTTGTAAGTTTCCAAAGCTTTTCCAATGATTACATTTGTGAATTTGTTCATTAGTCGGTATGATTAAGTGATTTAAGAAGCCCTTAGATTTTGAACAAAGTTCTAAACACATCTTATTAAACCTATTGTGTTTCAACCTCATGTTCAATGGAATCATGAATATTGTAATGTTTGATATGCCTATGGAATATTTTTCTTTTATTGCAAACAAATTTGAATTCCACCCTCATGGTGATGCATAATACCTTGCACACATTTCCTAAATTTAATTAATTTGCAGCTAAAACATCGTATCATATATACACACTTCTTATTTTTTGATGATTTCTTGTTGCTTTAATTACTTCATCACCATATTATTCCTCTATTTAATGTTCCTCTGTGTTGTAGTTATAATCGAAGGCCAATATATGGAATTCAATATAATAGGCTACAACTACTCTAATGGCCCATCACCAAGAAAGACATATATGTTTTTCAAAGTCGAGGCTCCTAATTTCCTTGATCTCATGAACATCGTGACTTTTCTTATAATTTGAGCAGGTTAAGTGTAGAAAAAGATAATATTTTATCTTATGAAACCACTTCACTAGTTGAGGGGCAACCTTTACTTCTTCCTATCATATGTGGGTGTATGGAAAATTACTCCCAGGCCAACATCACCTACAAGTTTAGGCCACAAGATACATATTTTCTGGTCTCAATATGCAAGTTAAATTATTGGACAACATTTTAGGTTGTAGAAGTGATAGGGAGGCTCCTATCATATAGTCAACTTGACTCTTCTCAAGGTCACTTTCTAGACCTTCTAAAGGTTTACTTCTCAACCCCAACCTAGGAGAACTCTCTTGGTTTTCTTCTCTTAATCCCAAGGACCTCTCTATCAAAGGTGGTGCAATTTCTCCTTGAACTCACTAGGGTAAGTTCACACTAATTCACACTAAACACTTGTCAGCCACATTGCGGGATTGTATTGATTCTAATTCACCCTAATTCAATCTATCTTGAAGTTCCTTATCCATGGTTCAATCACTCTTTTTATCGGGTTCTAGAGCTCAATAGTTTAAGGGCTAATAGCCCTATTAGCCCTTATTAGGTCCCTAAAACCTAATAACTCCCAAACTTTCCAAAAGAACCCCCAAACTAATCCCTGATCTAGACACTCTTAGAGATTTTTAGGGTTTGAGGTCACCAAGTTGTTCGTACAGTAGTTTGTGTGGTTTGTGTCTTTTTCCTTTAAAATATGGCTAATTGCATAGTTTTTCAACAAAGGTTGATGAGATGGATTCACCAACTCATGGGTAAAAGTAAAAACCCGTGTCACACTTTTATAAAGGAAAAGGTCAACAACACACAAAGTGTTCAACTTTAACGACATAAAAGTGGCATTTGTGTTTAGAATTTGGAGATGATGTAAACTAATGAAATGTGTAAACTGGATGAAGTTTATGTCTATAATTTTTTAAAAAAAAATTGAACAATAATTGATACATTTTTTAATTTTTGAAGTCCATTTTTTAATTCTTGAAAATCTGAAGTCTAGTTCCCACCAAAAAAGTATATGCAAATAATCTTTTTTTCCTATGATTGGAAAATATGTTATAGATGAGATGTATAGCTAGTGCATAAAAAAAGAAAGATTGGTTTTTGATGTATATTTTCTCTGTTATGACTAGACTCAAAGTCAAACTTATCTTAAATTGACAATTTTTATCTCCCGCAAAATTTTCCCTCTCAAATCTACACCATTCAAAAAAAATTACATATTCTTGAAGAGGAATCTCTTCTCTAGTGTTAAATATAAATTTTATTTTTTTTTGTTATGATTTACTCTTTGTTTCTTTTTTGAAGTAGCGTCTTCTCGAATGTTAAAATACCTACTTATAGTATTTTAAAATTATAATATATTATCTTTAATCAAAGAATTATAAAAATTATATGAGGATAATCTTGACTCTGAGCTCTACAAAAGGGTTTTTACTTTTTTAAGAAAGTTGAGTTTTGATGGAGAAATGAGTTGCAGAAGTGAGACGTTCTGCAAATTTTCAATTTTTGCTTGTTTGGCTGCCACATAGGCAGTTTTGACTGAACCAAGTTCAGCTGGACTAGGTTCAGCCAAACCAAGTTCAGCCAAACCCCCCTACATATATATGCACTAATTCTTCATTGATCTAACATATTTCACTTATATTTACTCATTTTTCTTGTTCACTCGAACTTGTTTTGGCCAAAACATGTCTGCCACATTGACGCCACTTGGCGTTATGTTTGTGGCATGCACATTCAGTCGTACATTGTCCAGTCGAATCATGTTCAGCCACAAGTACCTTCGTCCAGAACCCGTCGATTGTCCTCTACTATGACATGTAGTTTTGTACTTTTACCCTCATGGCACTAGTTCTAGGGCTTCTCCAATACCCTAACAACACTCTTCCACCATTAGATCCCTCAATCCAATCCAATCCTACATTTAATTACTAATTGTCATCTTCGTGCTCCTAGTCGGGCACTCACTGTCTCGTCTAGGGAAAGCTCTGAAAATTAGCAAATGACACTTCCAGAAACTGTACGAAAAAGAAAAATAATGTACAAAGGTTCCACTTCACAGTCTCCATGGGCCATCAGGATTCCATGGTGGGAATTTATTGTGGAACCATATTTACACAACAAGCCCTTACACTAGTAGTGAACAGTCCAAGAAGGGTTGTTTTTATTCAAGCACCCAAAACTATACAAAATCTCACAAGAAGTAATTACAGAGAAAGGAAAAAAGTATGTGAAACTATTCTACACATTAAAAAAAGTACTTCAATCCATGTTCAATGAATTCAAACTAAAACTTGCAAACTGAGCACCAAACAATAAATTGTTAATTAAACTATTCTTGGAAAATGCATCCCAACTTGTCCAACCTCCGTACAATGTTTTGAAAGCCCTTATATGTGACCCCTAGGCTCATATTAACTACTTCTCCCAACCCATAACTACCATTAGGACATTTCACAACTTTTGTCCAAACGTTGTTAAACAACATTGAAAAGATGTAAAAGTTGCTCAAGCAACATTTTCACAGCTTTTACTATTTCATTGTTTTGACCAAATGAATGGGTTCCACAAGGTTTCTAGCCTCACCCTAGGGTAAAAGTACAAAGCTTTGTCACACTTTTATAAAGGAAAAGGTCAACAACACACAAAAATTTTAACTTTAACGACATAAAAATGGCATTTATGTTTAAAATTTGGAGATGATGTAAACTAATGAAATGTGTAAAAGTGGATGAAGTTTGTGGATATAATTTTTTTAATTTTTTTAAACAAGAATTCACATAGTTTTTAAATTTTTTAAGTCCATTTTTTACTTGTTGAAAAATGTTGAAAAATGAGGGTCTTGTTCGCACCAAAAAAGTATATGCAAATAATCTTTTTTTCCTTTGATTTCAAAATATGTCATAGATAAAATGTATAGCTAGTACAGAAAAGAAGAAAAATTAGTTTTCAATGTATATTTTCTCTGTTATAACTACTCAAAGTCGAACATACCTGAAATCAACAGTTTTCATCTCGCGTCTAATTTCCCCTATCAAATCTACACCATTCAAAAAATAAATTACACACTCTTGAAGATAACTCTCTCCTCTAGTGTTAAATATAAATTTTCAAGTTTTTTGATAAGCTTTACTATTTTTTTTCTATTTTTGAAGCATCTTGTTCTCGAATGTTAAAATACCTACTTGCAGTATTTTGAAATTATAATATATTAGATCTAATTAAAATACTATAAAAATGATATGATGATAATCTTGACTCTGTGCTCTAAAAAAGGGTATTTTTATATTTGTAAAAAAATATCATTAAAAAGAGTAAGAGTTATCGAAACATCGCTTTTCTAAAATAATATTATTTCTTTAGTAATTGTTATAAAACATGCATTTAATAGATATTTCCAATTGGAAAAGGTGAAGAACTTATCTAACTTAGCTAGAATGAATCTAGCTAGACCATATGTTTGACAAAAAATAATTTTAGTTAGAAATACTCAAATTCAGCTATGCTGATAAGTTGTCATGAAACGTGACACAGCTTTGTGCTTTTACCCCCTAGATCTAATTAAACTGCAAATAGGTCCATTTGTACACTCTAGGTGTCATAACCACATAGTGCCACATTTGGCTTCCAAAACATTGATGGGGTCATTTGGACAAAAAAAACAAAAAAAAAACTCAACTCTACAAACAAAACAACACAACAATAATCTAACATGTAACCTTATTCAAGCACATGACCAAGAGAAGGTCTTCCACAAAACAAACTAAGGGTTATCCAATCCTAAACCCTAGGTTCTCCTGCACCAAGAAGTTGCTAATCCTAGATTGATACCAACACTCATCCCTATTGGTACTCCTATAACTTTTCCAACCAAGTGTCTGCAATGTAAATCAAAAGTTCAAATCAGTAAAGGGGTCAAAATGAAAATAGCATATGTGGTGGAGGAGGGATATGCCTTGGAATCTATTACCCAAATATTTGGTGTGAATCTGGAGGATTTAAGTTCTTAGAATGGTATGAATTCAACCTTGTTTCCTAATACTACAATCTTGGTTCTTGTTTTTGAAAAACCCATATTAGCTATGCCACCCCCATCTTCACCTTCTCATGGTTTAGGTCCCCTAAGGGGTACTGTTATAGGGGCCTCTTTGGGTGGGCTTTGGAATTGGATTTATGAGATTTTTGGGTTGTCAAAATCAGGTAGTCTCACATATATTAGCAACTAAGAATACTGAAGAACCCAATAGCTCTTAAAATTTGAATTAGCATTTGGTGATTTAATTGGATTAGCACCCAATGGAAGAAACTTGAGAGTCTTTACTTGCCTAATATTTTCTAGTAAGCTACCAAGGTTTCAAATTTAAGAAGTCAACCTGCTCATGTAGATGACACGGGCATCTATCATAATTTATGACTTTGTTGCAGGTTTTCTAAATGATATTTATAATAATTTTTTTGATTCTTGCCACCATCATTGATTGTCTACATTACCATCTTCACGAACTAGGTGTGCTTAAGGAAAATGTAGACTCAATTTAATTAAGAAGCAAGCTAGAATTTTCCAAAAAGAATGTGTGTCTTAAAGAATACAAAGTGGAAAGGCATTTTGAGGTGAAGCTTTTGAAGGATGAGATCTCAAAATCAAAACAGAATTGAATGGTTTGGGGGTCTTATCTAGGTTTTCCTAATAAATTTATATTTGATTTGTCTTGTTTTAGATAAAATAACAATTTATTTTATTTGTGTGTTTAGTTGTATACAAAAACTGTGCTTCCCTTGTTTTTCTACCCTATAGATAAAAAAGGAGAAAGGGAAAATAGTCTCCCAAGCTAAAAGCTTTATCCAAAAGGAAACATGTTGGTAAGAGACACTACCAAGATAACTTAGATGTTGTCATTGATGGAAACTAACATCACTCCCCACATTCGCATGATTGGAATTGGTCAAACCAAAAGTCAAATTACAGATTTGGCTAAGTTAGGCAGGAGACAGAGCACTTGAAAATTTTTGGTAAATGGTCCGATGTGTACACCAAGTTCGGTATTTTGAGGTATGAACCTAGTGGAAGCTAGATATAAAGGTACATTCTATCACATCCCAAATTTTCAAGGTCTAATGTTATGTTTTGTTTGAGATGTGGTGTTTTGTGTATCACTTTTTGGATAAACAGTGATGAACAATAGCAGGGTTAAGTGGATCCTTATGGATATTCAAGACTCAAGTTGGAGATGTGTTTATATACACTTCTGTTTTAACTTAGATTGTATTATATTTTCTGATTAATAAAATTATTCCTCTACTCAATGTAAATGTAGGCAATTTTCCGAACCACGATAAATCTGTACGTTCTTTATTTACCTCTATTTTTCATTTATCTTTCGCTCTTTCAAACTTTACAAATACACCATCCAAACTCCCAAAATAAGAAACAACCACAAAAATATAAACAAGCCATTAAAATAAACTTGTCTTCAATATTCAAGCGAGTTTAAAATATAAAGAAGGATTCGTCATATTATAACTTCACACAAAAACCCACTAGAGCTTAAGTCTTTATTCCATCGTCGACTGGATGCAATTTCGTAAAGACGAAATTGCGGTGGAACCAACCAAATGAGATTCAAAATGTATGTTTATTCATGCGCAGTGAAATCTGAGACGAATCAGACAGCGTGGCAGCAAAGGAAAGCTATGGTTTTCCTTTCATATCTCTGCACCAAATCTTTCTTATAAATAAAATTCTCTTCTTGGGTTTCTTATCTTTCTTCAGGAGGAGGAGGAGGACAGTGTGTGTCCAACTCAGGGTACAGTGTACACTTGGGAGTATGTGAGAAATAATTTGTGTGATAATGACTGTAATCCCTATCAACCTTATGAGGAAATTATTATTATTGCTCTTGAAAGTTAGCCTTGTTAGCTAAAAAATTATCCATTAAATGTGAAGTTATATTCTATGTTCATGTTTTTAGGGAGTGGAATGAAGTTGTTGATTGCTTAACCAAATGGGTCTCAAAAGAAGTGAAAGGTTGGTGTGGAGAGAATTGTAGAGAACTAGATCGTAATCATTCAAAATTGCTTCATCTAATTCTTTATGAAGAGAAGAGGGGTTGATATTGGCAATGATGAGAACTATGTAGAACTAGTGGTCTTTTTATAATTTTGTTAGCTCATTTTGTAGATTTCATGAGTAGATTATCTTCTATCTTGTACTGCGGTCTCTATTAGCATCTACAAATCTGTATGATTCTTATAGTTCAATCATTCTTAATATATAACTTTTACTTTCACCCCCTTGAAAACTATAGAATTTTTATATTTAGAATATTACAATTCATATAAGCATTCCATTATATGAATATTGACATGAAAATAATACAAATTCTTTATAAATCATGTTCACTAAATTAATTTAATCAAATAAAAGTCTACATTAAAAAATGAAAAAACATAATTCAAAATTCCATCTTTAAATATCATAAATACTCTAAATACAAGCATCAACACAAACCAACATTAACTCTTTTTATCAGTAGTTGTAAAGTCTCACAATAAAAGACCAAGAATAATAACTTAGAAATCCACTTTCAAACAACAAAACTACAAAACCATGAATTAAAATTCCACGCCAATACCTCTTTCAAAATTTAAACATGAACCCACACAATAAAAACCCGCGTAGGCTATTCTCCGGATAGAATGTACTGTAAAACCAAAATATTAAAAAAAAAATTTCAGATCTACAAAAAATAAAATGATTTTTTCGCAGATTTTTTGTTATTTTCTACCATAAATCTTTTCGATCATAAAGAATTCATCCTGAAAATTTCGTAAAATTCTGCTGTGTTTTCAGAATTTTCAAAAAAAACCAAGCTCCAACAAATTCAACACAAACCCCTGGTGAGCTTATCTTAAAAAAGGTATGTAAAACTTAAGCAAACAAATACTAATTACAGGCAGGAAAGCCTAACCCCATGACAATGATGAAGGAAAAAACCCATTAACTCTCTCCTTCCCATCAACACTATACTTTCCCCCATTGCTAAATCTACGTTTACTTTCTTTTCAACAGCTCAGCTGCACACAAACTCTGGTTAGAGCTTTCATTACGAGAAACAATGGGGCCCAATAACCTGTTCTTCACCCTCTCCGCACACCTGCAATTTTCTTTGCCATTACTAACTGTTGAGTGTTTGGAAGGCGAGGGATTTGACAGCTGATCATTCCAAGGACGTCTCCTAAACGATCCACTTTCACACGAGCTCGATCTCAGGCTGTTCTCCCACTGGAATTTCTTTTTTCTTTCGTGGCCACCATTAATATGTTTTGGCAGAACAAGAACATCTTTTGTTAAACTCGGCTTCTTCACAGGAATGTCAGATTTAGTTTGATGACGAAGCTCCTCCAAGCGGCGTGTGAGAGTCGAAATTTGCTGCTCGATTTCCTTCTGGAGCGTCTTCTCGATCTCTTCAGCCAGCTCCGCCTTTATTTTGGCCTCTTCCTTCGACATCATAACGCCTGTGTTTCGAACCTCCGACCTGCTCTTACAAAGTACCGCCTTTCGTTCTGACTTCATTGAATTGTACCGGCACGAGTTCGATCTCGTGACCTCTGAGATCACGGATTGTTTTCCTCCCACCCGTTGCTTTTGATCTGCCATCGAAGCAAAAATGAGAATCAGAAATACTGGATTCTTAATTTTGTTTCTGGGCTTCTATTTAAACTGATTGTTTAGTTATTGTTTGGATTGTAGCGTTCAAAGTTTTAGATGATTAGGACTCAATTTGATCATTATCAAAATTGTTTGGTTGATCTGTAGATTGGTTTTGAATTCGGTCGAGATTACGTTACGCAATGCCTGTTCTTGCCAATCATTTTTTTTTAATAATATTTCATGACGGCATTCATCCTCAGCAGAACAGGGAATTGAAACGTGTTTAAGTTTGGATGGACGAGACGTCTCCGTATTTGCCTCTTTTTCTAACCATCCAAACGTAGTTGTTTTAAGGATGGTAAGGCGTAGATTAGAGTCTGTTGGAGCAGCCTCTATCCACTGCCAACTAGAGTACTTATATAAAACATTTTTTTATAGGAACGAATTGATTGAGGGAAAAGTTCAATTGGAGTTCATGTTTTTTTTTATTGGATTAGGAAGAAAGAAATTATAAGAGCTATGTTGTTCAACAATTGAGCACCAAATTACAATAAACAATAATTATTAGAGATGAAGATATTAGAGAAATTTACAATTTCAAAACAGTAAGATGTTGCATAACAGATATATAGTTGAAGGAAATAGAATAGCAATTACATGAAACGAAAATGAGCAGCAATATCAACATACCAATCGCTATAGGAAACAAAACAACACCTATATGAAGCGAAAATGAGTTGCAACATCATCTCCGTGTTTGCCAATACAGGAAGCAAAGATCCAACGTCTGTAGTTCAAATCAACTTCAATGAGTGCATGCATTGTTATCACCAAGTCCAACAGTTGGCATTCTCTTTGGAAATGGATTATTATAATTTTCTTGATATTTCTTAACTTAATCTTGAATGTTGTTTATGGTTCCAATAAAGTATGAGTTTAATTGAAGATCATTTGGTAGAATGTTCATCTGAAGGATCAAACTTGAAGAAATCATATGAATTTCAACTTGAAGGGGGAAAAGGATTGAGAAAAGATAAACAGACATCTAAACCTCCAAATGAAGTTAATAATGACTTGTCTCAAATTTTTGGTAATGAAATTATGGCAAGAGGAAAGCCCAAGAAGTGCAATTTTCCATGACAACATTTGAGGGAAGAGAGTTACAAGTGTGACAAATAGGGAGCGTCATCATTGGTGAGCATGTGCAAAAAATCAAAATGCATGATTTATACTCTTTGTTGGAGAAAAATGGGCAAAGTATTAGAGGTGGGAAAATGAAGGAGAGATGCTCACCAATAGGCATCTTGGAGTGGGGCATTTTACAAGATGTTAATTGAGATTGGGCATCATCTTTTGATCTCTAGATTTGATGAATCAACCTAATCAATTTTCCACAATTGAGGTAGCATTTCCATTTAGAGTTGAGTTGAAGTGCCAGAGAAATAGTAGGAAGAGTTGTCTATAAATACTTTTCAAAGGAAACAATCAAATATTTCTCATGTTGGGTCATTTCCTTGAATGCTTTAAAAAATATCTCATGGTAGGGAGTGGAAAACAAACAAGAAAGCTCAGGAGTCACCAGCTATAGGATTGTTAGAAGATAACAACTTGAAATGTGGTTTTGAGTGCCTTTCAGGGCATCTAATTAAAATTGGTAGGATCTTATAGGTCATTAAAAACTATTGAAACTGGGAGATGTGTTCCACCCTTGAAACACGTTTCAAATATGGAGATGCATCTATGAATCTTTTTGTGCACTTGAACTCGTCAATTTTGATTAGGGACTTTACCTGTCATCTCTACATCTCCCACCAAGTTCCTAGGTGTCATTGACATGTCTCCTACCAAAAAAGACACATAAAACCTGCATAAAAAATAACACTAAACATTATTTTCCTTCTCCATTTTTTGTTGGAAGCATTGAAGGTGCCCTAGAAGAGTGAAACATATGCATAAGACTACAACAAAGTTTTCATTTACATTTGTTTTCAAACTTTTTGTTGTTTACACCTCCTGCAAACCAGCAATCATCGGATTTGATGAGACTGGGAGCCTGACGTTTAAGTTTTTATTTTTAATTTTTAAGCACTTACATGCCATGTGAATGCTTTCACATTTTTCATACACATCTACTAGTGCAATTTCATGCAAGTACATTGGCAAAAATGTATGTAAAATGTGAAAGCATTCACATGGCATTGTCATAGGATACAAAATTTATATGATGCTTAGAGGAATGTACCCTATAAATTCTTAATTAATGTTAAAAATTCAAAATTAAACTTTTCCATTGTTATTGTTTTCAAAGTTCTATGTTATGATATTTGTATGGAAATTTAAAAATCAGGTTAAAAAAATTGACGCCTCCAAGTACCCCCATCTCCTATTTTTAAAAATGAGTTGAACCATTACCAATACTAGTCTCCAAGTCTCCTTATCTCCTAGTGACTATATTTTTTACATTGATTCTCTTTTCAAACAATTTCTTCCCCTTGAGGTTTTTAATCATATTGTGAGGTTTACCATCTTATTCAACTAAGTGATTCCACCAAATGGAAGAGGTATAAAAAATGCAAGCCATGACTCAAGATTTGATCTGACCAAGATAATCTAAGAAGTCATTTTCCAAGTAAACAAAACATAATAAAAAGGGACATACCAATGGGTATTAAATAAAAAGGAGTAAGAAACAACTTATCTTTCTAGTTGAATTATGTCCATTATTCGCCATGTTGTTTGCCTAGAGAATGTAGTGTTTCATTTCATGGATTCAACTTTTCCATTTTGTTAAGGACAAGATTTTGTACTTCATTCACCAAGCTTGCCAATTCAATGTCTGGATAGCTAGTGTCATCAATACTATGTGGCACCACTTTGGTGTTAAGTCTTCTCATATTTTATTTGAATGGAATGCTTCAACTCTAAGATTATTTTTGCTAGTATGGTGGAATCCCAAAGTTTTGCAAAATATGACAACATATAAAATACTTAGGGAAGGTCCTCAAGATGTTTCTTAGCTTATTTCTGCTAGTAGCAGTTGCTCAACTTTTTGAAGCATAATTTGTGGAGCTGGTGGCCCCCATGGATAGAATATTTGTTGCTTATTTTTAAGCAGTCTTTATTAATATTATTTTTACATTAATTTTTTAGTTATATTTCTTGAAAATAATATTGAATGCAAAATTAAAGGCAAATAAAATAGAGTTGAAGAAACATAGTACAAAGACATGTCATTTTTCTCAATAAGTAGCTACTGCTTATTTCCAACCCACCTTTTTTCAAGGCTTATTTACAAGTTTTAAGCAACGGCTGCTCACTGAAATAGTAAAAGATTCTGAATTATCCTTTCCCTACACTTCAAAAATTGCACTGGAACATTCCCACTGCTTAAAATTAAGTAGAAATGGCACTTAAGCGGATGCATTGGGATATGGAATTATGTATAGATTCTTTTTAACTGACTACTTTTATGCCACTATTTGAATCAGATCAAACTAGCACCCACACCACACACCACAATGTCATGTCACAATTTTCAAGATGTAACCTAGGAGAACAAATATAAAATAGCAAATGACTCTTTTCCTATGTGAAAGCTATTTCCTGATGACTTGAAAGTTGTTTGCCGGTATAAAAATAGTAGTTTAGCTGTGTGAGACAATTCCAGTAGATTGTTTCCCACTTATAAAAGGGTATCAGCTAATAAGAGCTTAAGCTAGAAAAGTAGAATGTTTCACTTCAATCAAGTTTATTATACATATAACAAATGTCAATTGCACAACATAGTAGGTACCAATGTATATATTTCACACAAATCCAAATTTAAAAAGAGTTGTTAAAGTATAGAAAGATCAATAATAAAAGAATCTTAAATTTGCTTATAAATTTAATGCCAATTAGGGTGTGGTCCCATGGAGGAGGGCTTCCTAAAAAATTTCAGTCGGTGTTGCTGAGATTTTTTAGGATTATTTTAAACTAAGAGGTCCCACGAATTTTCTAGTGGAGTTCATGCTTAAATATTTAAGCTCCACAATTTATGGAAGTCGGTGATCTCATCATTTTTTTACTAACCATATTCTATTCAGGTGACTAAATAAATTAAAAAATAGAAACGAATCTAATTACAAGAATTTAAAATTTTCCTATGATTAACAAGTGGCAAAAAAAAGCTTAAGCTAATGGGGAAAATGTTAACCCCCCTCCTTTTCAAGCCACTCAATTATGCTGCTCTAAAAAGTAAGAGTTGCTACTTTTTAGGAAAATATTCAATTAATCATGTAGCAATATTTTTTTAGTCTTCTGCTCCATAAAAATAGATCGTGAAGTCCCTCTATAGAAGGCCATCGTTAAAAGGGATCAACCAAACTCTACAAAATAGAGAGCTCAAAAAAACAAAAGATTATTTTGTATATTTGAACTTTTATGTATACAAATTCTTCCCATCCTCTTACACACTTTACACAATTGTATAATGCAACTCTTCTTCTCATCTATATAATGCATCTTGACATAATTAAAAACTAAAATATTTATTGTACTTTCCTAGGCAGGATTAACACTAACTAATTATAGGGAGGACTCCAGCACTTCACTCCAATCGTTTGGAGATTCTACATTTAGTTTCTTTGCAGCAGCTTACTTGCACACAAACTCTGGTTAGGGTTTTCACAAATTCTGGTTAGGGTTTTCACAAACTGTTCTTCAGCCTCTCTGTACACCTGCAATTTTCCTTGCCCTTACCAACTGGTGTATTTCTCGAAAGCGAGGGATTTGAGAGGTCGTCATTCCAAGGACACCTTTTAAGTCAATAGCAAAAGTAGAAAATTCAAAGATAAAATCATCTTAGACTTAGAAGCTATCCTAACTAGGAACATTACACTGGGTAAGGGGAGTGCCCTTCGTCAATATTTAGTATATATTACGACTCAAACACGAGTGAGATCATTTCACAAAAAGATAGTTACAAGACTAAATGCACAAGATATTAATATTTTTTTCAAATTCCCTCTAAGGGGATTAATTCACTAAGGTTAGCATTGACATAGGTGAAAATATTAGATAAAGTTACTAATGAAAGGGAATTCTCAAATTCTCGAAGGACTGTAATGTTCACATTTTTTTAAAAGTTTTTTTTTATATACAATAACCTCGCTAAATAGAATTTTTGGGAAGCAAAAATACCAATACTTAATACTTTTTAATATTATATGTATTTATTCATTTTTATCATTTGTTATGATTCATGATATATTAAATGAAAAAAATTCATAAGTGATTATTTGCATGATCAACTTAACTTTGATAATTTTCCATGTCTTTATGTTGTTTTATGCTATTCCAACTAATAAGCTATGGCCAAATTTACAAAAATAATAGATATATAATAATACTATACAAGTTTATGATCCTTAACTTGAAAAAAAATATTACAAATATGGATCATAAAAGAGTCAATAATGCATTTTAAATATTTGACTATGATAGAAAAAGAAGGAGATATTGGACACAAAATTATAGCAAAAGCATCAAGGTTAATCACCTAATATTGCAACTTTATTATACAGTTTTTCAAATTCACATATCTAATAATTGGAGGATTTGAAAGTTGCACCATAAAAATTTCCTAGGTACATGATTAATTAGCCGATAGGCTATATTACGTGAGGTTTCACATAAAACCAGTCTGACACTAAGAAACCAGAAATATTTTTTTTGGGTAGTTTGACATAACGAGTAAACAGGTTTCTTAAAGTAGTTTCTGGGTTCTCGTTTAAATTGTTAAACAATTTTTTAAGATTTTTTTGTACTTGCCTATAAATAAAAAAATCTGAATCAAATCTTCCGGCAATGAAACAAAATCTTTGAAAAAATCAAATATTTAACAATAGATTATCAAATCAATGAGCTGGAACGCTTTGCATTTTCACTCTCACCGCCCTAACTTTCATTATATATAGCTTGAGCTCATGAAGTGATGAAGAGCTGAAATCTGCGAGGGGGATAACAAGGTGCCTATGATAAAGAGGGCGGTGAGCACAGTGCTATTGATCTGTGCTCTGTTTAGTGGAGGAATATGCGAAATTAGTCTTTGCACATATTATTAATGCTCCAGGCACTGTAACGATTATAACAGGAAGCTTTTCTTGTTTCATTCTGGTGATCAAGATCTGGTTTCTTTTGTCATTAGACAAGAATTTTGTGAGGAGGTAACCCGTACATGAAGCTTTTAGAGAGACTATGATTCTTCGTCAATTGTCGTAGATTTGGAGACAGAAACAAAGAGTTGTAGTGGCAGGATTTCGTCAGTATTGGATCTTAATTGTCTGTTGCCTCTAGATGGTGGAGATGAGGAAAATTGCACTAGATCGACTCAGAAGATGCAATTTTTTTGTCATTAGCCATTTTTTTTATGAATGGTTTGTGATATTTAAATGGTTTGCATTGAGATTACTTTCAAAACATGTTTTGTGTAATATGTGTAGATCTCATTTGTCAATTTCATGGCTATCGATGATAATAATATAAAAATTTGATGATAATACTATGAAAATTTAATAGGAAACAATATTTTTCTCTTTCGCATTTTGTCTATAAGCAAACTGATCAAAACATGACATAATAGGCTTTCATTAATTTGAGAAGGGCATCTCATGCCTCTTTTGAATTGCCCTCCAGAAAATACTAAATAATCATCTTATCTAATCTCTACTGAGAATGAGAAACTTAAACTAGCCACTATAAAAAAGAAATTCCTTAGCTCTATAAAAATTGTTGCTGCATAAACAAAAAAGATGCTAAAATTTTTACACAACCAAAAATTTGTAATAAATGCTAGAAAGACTAGTGACACGGGGCTTATATAGTGGTTATCTTCAATAATTTAGGGGCTCTTCTGAGCCCTAAGCTCAAGCAGGAAATATATGAATTGAACATTGAAGACTTCAATTTTGACCCCAAATATTTAATAAAGTACATAGAATAGCTTTCTAATGCAACGATTTAGAAGAAAGGGGAGTTGTTATAAGATAAAACTTAGAGCAATAGTTTTTTTCTCTATCATTAAAATGGCATATCAATAATTTTTTCTCTACAATGTTTAAGATATATTGCCCAGCTCGTGTCTACAAAAGTGGTGGAGCTTTAAATAAATTAAAATTAAAGCACTGCTATTCCACTAATTACATCTAAATTTAAGGAGAGATCTAAAAAGGTTAAAGGGGGATTGGTATACTACAAAGTTTATTTTTTGGAATCAAATTTGTCTCTAATAATCTCAACCAATGTAGTATTGATTACAATACCATTATTGAAACATTACATCCTCTAATAAATTGAATTTTCATCCTAGATTAAAAGGCAAGCTAGAAACCTAATAACATATGGATATGTACGCACTATATTCTAAGCACATATACTTTCAGTCTGTGCCAAAATGGGAGTTTTGGAATAGTGTATCTAGCCCTAAGCTAGCCACTAAGGAGAGTTACTGTCTTTGAGCATGAGAGCCTACAATCTTATTGTTTCACTATGTACTAAAAAAACAATTACATCTTGGTCAATTCGTAGGTAATTTAGAAAATAATGTTGTTTGAGCAACAAAGGCTTAAAATTAGGATCACATTATGTCTGCAATAAGGGGAGAGAGACAAAGAGACAGAGAGACAGAGACAGAGACAGAATTTCTATCTTTTGAGGATATACATAATTTCTATTTATTAGAAATCATTGATATAATTTTTTTAAAGTTATGCTTATCAACTTGTTCTTTTGAAGAGGAGTAGTTTATGTTGTCTGTTTAGTGCGGAAGGAGAATTTATAAATGTCTAAATCTTATATTCATTTTATAAAATAGAATTGTGTTTTTCTAGGTAAAATTCAACTATCATAATCAAGTCAGCAATGTATTACTTTTGAGAAAAATATGTATAATTTTAATGTTAGGCTTAAATCATTAAATGTAGATGTGAAAATATATTAATTGAGTTGGTTTAATTTATTTGCTTGTGATTTAGAACAATTGGTTTAACTTGATGATTTGCAGTAATGGCACTCCATGAAACCTCATCTCATTGAATTCTACTCTTGACATACTTGTGATGAGTTCATGCTTAATTTTAATAACTTACTAGTACTTTTTTATTTACAACCATAATTAAGATGAAAAATAATTTAATTAGAAGGAGAAAAGTCTTTGCAATAACAATATTTATATTTAATATTACATACTAAAATATATTTACAAATTCATTCAACCAACTGAAACCAAATGTTTTCTTTTTAAAAAAATCACTCACACATTGGTAGTACATTTTATACAAAGAGATTGTATACAAATGCTACAAACTTGTCACTAAAAATATTCTATTATCCAACTTATAATGACTTGCAGATAAATTCCTATCGGCAGATTCTTGCACCTCATTTGGGTGCAAGTGCTAGTTACTTCATCTTGATTGAAGCATGTAGACAAATGGTATTGGCTACCAAGAAATTTTTAAATGGGAAAAAGTAAATTGTCCCTTCATTCTAATGCTAAGTTACTAAAATATTCTTCATATGCTTAGAATTTGTGGAAAGGCTTTTGGAAAAAGAAACAAAAATCCATCTTTGTGTAGGATGGCATTTTGACACCAAAAATTATGATGAAATATTGTTATCTTTCATACAAATTTGTTTCTTCTGTGAATGATTTTAGGAAGATTGTGTACATGGACTTGAGTAAAAAAAAAGGAACTAGACAAGAATGTCTATAAAGAAAATGGAAAGTTAAAATTTATGAAATGTAACATAGAAAGTATAAAGGATGATGCTTTAGACCCAATAGACCCTATTTTCATCATTTCCATTCAACCACAACCTCTTCCCCCGATCAATTGGACATGGAAGGAAGTAGTTTAAATTGAAGAAAGAACAAATTATGTATTCCTAAAAAAAAAGATAGATTTAGTAAACAAGTCTTAAAACCACTTGTATACCTCCTTCTAAAGATAGTGTAGAGCAAGGAAATAAAATTCAACCTCTTCTTCATCTAACGTAACTACTATTTTCACTTAATATTCTATAAGGTTAAAATAAATTATAGTATTTAAGATCTTGACTATGAAGATATTGGTATTGAAATTTATTTATAAGGTTAGGTAAAAAGGAAAATAAAATTAGAAGTTGAAAAAATGCTCCTCTTCAAGAAAAAGCCAATTTTGAAATACGTGTTAAAAATAAACAATAGACTTAACTCATTTTCCTTCTTGTCCACCACATTCTCCTCCATATCTTTTATCTCTACCTCAATGATCTGCACCTTATTCAACCAATCCTCATCCACCACCAATTGATACCAAATCTAGGTCTTTTCCAAGGACTACTATTCCACCTTAGACACAAAAAATTGAAATAGCGTCTTCCCCTTCCTTATAGCTTGTAGAGTTATTAAAAACAAAATAATACATACTCATTTGGAAGATCCAAATTTTTATAGTAGCCAGGTTGATGTAAACTAACCATAATCAAGAAAGGTTTAGAAAACTTCTAGATTAGCATTTTATTCTTCAAATTCTTCTATAAAATGGCTTATTGCGATTATTGAGTCTATAATAGATATAAATAAAGAGGATGCAATAGAATTAGATTAAAATATCACCAGATGAGATCTTAGTCTATCTACGTGCATGAATGTGATATTCATAACATTCAAATATTAGTGGCCAAGTTGATTGAAAGGGTAGAAAGAAAAAAGAGGCAAGAGAACTCTTAAATGAGTATGTGAAATCCTTGACTACTTACATAATATTTGTCATTGATAATTCCTCAATGTATAGACATTATGTCTTGTGCTTAATCTAACCTACTTCTAGACATTATAAGCTCAAATATATTTGAGAAAATTGATAAATTTAAAATTTCTATGATGAAAATAAAGCTTAGATAGAAAAGATATCTCGTAATGGTCTTATATGCATTGAGGAAGCCTTGAAATTAAATTAATAGGTGTAAATAAAAAGAACGAAAATTTCTATTAAAGTCCAAGTTGCAAAGAAATGATATGGTACATTTTTTTTAATAATCACAAAAGTGTAGGATGAAATGAAAAGTGTTGCTAATAATTTGGTTGAATATCATACATTTTTAATAAAATTGATGAGAATATGTATTTTTTGTTCAAAAGCATAGAATAGAAGTTAATGGTTCTTAAGCGGTCATTAGTGAATTTAAGAAATTCCTCAAAAAAAATTATTAGATTAAATAAACATAGTGTATCCTACAATTTTGCATGTGGAAAACCAATTCCTTCAATTATTATACTATTTTTTATCTTAAATATAATTACTTGATTTTTTAAGGTGGTATTTTAGATTATGATGACTCATTTTTTCCAATGGCTCCTCTTTTAAGAAGGAATTCATGGATTTTTTTATAGAGTTGTCTAGGAAGCATAATATGATTGCAACATAATAGAACATTTGGGTGAAATGTCTTCAACTCTAGCCTCATTTAAAAAAGATATTACAGATCTTCACAAGAGAGTCGATGAGACTAATGCTATTTTTTTTAAATTATAATAATAATTTATTTTTGAAAGACACTTGATTAAGTAGTTTCAATATTCACAATGATAATCCCTATCTCTAGCATTAGAAAATTGCAAGAACTATAAAGTTAAGATTGCAACCACACAAATTGAAGTTCTAGCTAAAGATATATCTCACAATCTTGATTAGATTAAGGATGTAGATGTGTTATTGTAGCTAATTAGATTAATAATTTATTTGTACTAAATTAAAAGTAACTTTATTCAAAATAAAAAATTATTTTTAATTTTTCTTTTCACTTTGAAATAATTAAACAAGTAAGAAAATTTATTACATTTGCAATCTCATATAAGACAAGTGTAGATGAGGGATCTTCTTCTTTAATTCTAACTTCTAGTCTCCTTTTAAGTTATCACTTTTCCATTTTATTTCTATTGAGAAATTTTTCATAAGAATTGTATAAAATCTCATTGTAGAAATTTTTTTCTCCTTATTCTAAGAATAAAGTTGAATTTTGCATCATTTGTTCTTACGTTTTTATATTTATGGTAAACTAAGTTGTAACTACACTTATTAGTTTCTAATGATTTTATCTCACAAAATAATAGTTGACATTCCTTGAAAGACACAAAATGATGAAGCATTGAACATATATTTTCATAAATCATTTCTAGGAGCCCTTAACCACTGTGTGGTTATGTATTCCAAGTTATACAACATAAACTTTGGCTATCTCCAACCAATTTGGTAGGAATTCAAAAACACAAATTGGCACAAAATCATGTGTTTTCAATGGGTGTTTCTTTTTTCATTTTTACAACATTGTGGAGACAGATTATGAGGATCAATGGCTAAAAGTCACATAAAAATTCATTGCATTGGTATGCAAATTTAGATTGTTGTACGGCTGTGTACAATAGTATTGTGTGCAAACAATGACAACCTACAATATAGTGAGTAACAATACATACTCTGGACACAACTTGAAATTGAAAAATAATTCTAAAAATATTTAAAAATCAGTAATTAAAATATTCTTCAATTTATTTCCTCAAATTTTCACATTGTATAATCACTATTGAAAGTGATTTTTGAATTCAATTGTACAAAATAAATTTACATCATAGCTAATCTAGAAATCACTTTCAACAATCTTGAATTTGATCATAGCTATAAGATTTAAAAAATTTCATCAATCGTTTTGAATCACACTACGTGATCTATCATCAGAATACAAGAAAAGACAAGAAAAATGATAGATCACAAACCTAGAAACCAATAAAAAGAAGGTGAAAAGAAAGACAAGGAAGGAGAGAGGAGGGAGACACATCAAGATCAAGGTTTACAAGACCTCCACCCAACTATAATGACAAAACAGGAAACTGTCTAACAATCTTGAATTTGTTTATAAGATCAAATAATAAATAAATAGATCTATGCTGTTTTGATACCAATTTCAAATGATCAAGTAAACTTAAAAGGAATTTAAGATAACCAAAATATTATGTATTATATTTTAATTTATATGTACACAGATTCTTCACATTCCCTTTTTATACCTTACAGGCAGGACTAACACTAAATAATTACAGAGCTCTGTACTTCAATCCATGGGGGATTCTACCTTTACTTTTTTTTCAACAGCTTTAACTACACTCGAGCTCTGGTCACAGCTTTCGTTATGAGAAGCAACGGCGTGCGAAAAACTGATCTTCATCCTCATTGCACACCTGCAATTTTCTTTGTCATTACTAACTGTTAAATGTCTCGAAGGTGAGAGATTTGAGAGCTGATCATTCCAAGGACGCCTTTTAAACGATCCACTCTCGCACGAGCCGGATCTCAGACTGCTCTCCCACTTGAATTTATTTTTCCGCTCGCCGCCGCCATTAATACTTTTGTGCAAAATCCCTTTTGCAAGACTCGGCTTCTTCACAGGAATGTCAGATTTTGTTTGATGACGAAGCTCCTCCAGGCGGCGTGTGAGAGTCGAGATTTGCTGTTCGATTTCCTTCTGGAGCGCCTTTTCGATCTCTTCTGCTAGCTCCGCCTTTATTTTTGCTTCCTCCTCCGACATGATCCCGCCTGTGTTTCGAACCTCCGACCTGCTCTTACAAACCCTCGCCTTTCGCTCTGAATTCCCTGAATTGCCCCGGCACGGGTTCGAACCCGTGACCTCTGAAATCACAGATTTTTTTCGGCCTTTAGCTGCCATTGAAAGATCTGAAGAAATCGTTGGACATGGAGGTATTTATTGTATAGAGAGGCGTTAGATCCAACGAAAATGAGGAAGATCAACATCTCAAGGTTCTCAATTTTGCTTCCGAGCTTCTCTGTTAACTGAATTTTGATTGCGGCTTTTGAATTTTTTAATATATTACGATTCGAATCGATATATTCTTCAATCGGCTTTGGCAATCGCTCCAAGATTACGTTACAAAATGCCAAATTATTTTCTGATTTCTTCCTCTCGCCGGCATTCATTCTTATCAACCATGATTGGCAGTCGAAATAGGTTGTGATTTTGGATGAGGAAGACTGGTATTTGCCGGCCAATATTTTATCTTGAGAGGTATTTTATTGTTAAAAGTTCATATGGAATATCCAAAGTATTTTGTCATATTTGGAAGGAGAATGATTCGTTATAGACAGAATATTAGGGATTAAGAATATTTTTAGTATATGATATTTTTATATATTTTAATATTTTATAAATTTAAAATTCTATTAATTAATAATATTAAATTTAATTTGTAATTTTCATTTATTTATATTTTAAGAGATTGATTTATTTATATTTTAAGAGATTGAGGTAATTTATATTGTATGAATTTATATTGTAATATGTATTTTTATTTTAAATAAAGATTAATATTTGAAAAAAAAAGTGGTTCCATGTATTTGTAGTAAAATAATTATAATTTAAGAATAAATATATATTCATGTTATAAAATATAAATATTAAAAAGGCAAGGATAAAATATGAAAAATATTTATTTCTATTATTAAAAGTGTTCTCAAATGAAACATGCATAGTTGAAGTAAACCATTTGTATATCTTGTGATAGATGTCAAATCTATATGGAGCTAGCTAAATGGTAAGATAATGTGGCATTAGGCATGGCCACATGTTGGATTCATATGGTGCCAAAATAACTATTGGATGTGCACATATGTGCAAATGTGAGCACTATACAAAGATGTGTGATGAAAAATTATAGCAAAGTAGTTGTTAAAGCTAATACTTCAAAGTTCTTAGTGGCATATAGACATTAATTTATGTAACAAGACCAAGTTCAAACAATATGTGCATACATCTAGGTGTCTTGCATGAAGTGGTTGTAGTCGATGCATATGTAGACATATGTGATAAATTTCTACAAGAAAGCTCTATGCATATTACATCTTGAAACTGCATTTGTGTTCAAGGGAAGATTATGTCATGAGTTGTGTGTTAATATGGTGATACATGTGTATAACTCAACTCGAATCAATAAGTTTGTAGAAATATGGGCCTAATGGAATCAAAAGTGGCCACCATTTTTTAAAATGTAAATAAAACCTAAAATTTTATGAGTGATTTGAGATGTCTACACTCAAATTTGATGATATAACAAGAACAATAAATGTAGTATTATAAAATTAGTTTCTAAATTTGAATGGTCAAATGTTGAACACAAATAAAAGTATTCATAATTCTTTAGTAAAATATATCATGTCATCCAATATGCTTGCCCCCAATTTTTTTATTAATTTTTTTAAAACTAATTAGGAGAAATTAGTCAACTTATAGATTTTCAAGATGAAAATCTCTATATATACAACCCTTAGAATAATAGTTTGTATTTATTCAAATTATATTGCAAGGATTTATGGTTTTTGTGTATGAGGATAAGTATTGACATGTTGAAATATCAATGAAGAGGATGTGTCATTAGTGGATGTTCTCAACCTATTATAAGCTTGCTTTGAAGTAATATGTTAAAAGCTATTGTCAATGGTGGGACTTGTACCCAAAAGTTTTTCCATGCATACACTATGTCATTTTCTTTTTTTTTATCTCCTTCTCTTCATCTTTATAAATTGAAACTGGACATTTGGTGTTTTTTTTATGCTTGATTTCTTTTCTTTTTCCTATATTAATATCAATTTATAAACACGCAATTATTGTTTTGATGTTCATAATAAATTGACATCAAATATTTTATCATAAAACTATTTTAGTTTTTAGTTTTTAATAAAGGCTTAAGACAACACCTTGACTTTTTTTTAATCCCAACCAAATCCTATTAACTTAAATTATTTTTTATTTATCTTGAATCATCTTCCAATATTATTAATTTAAACTCAACATATTTAAAAATGTTTATTATTATTACTTTATATAAAAATAATACAAATCTCCTAATTAATTTGATATGATATATCTTTTAAAACCAACAAATTTGATAATTTTAATTATAATTTGATTACCATAATCTATCTTAGAACTATATACATTTCAATCATAATTGATATTACTATTACTCTATTACTTTTTAACACATACATACATGATATACTAGTATTACTATTATTCTTTTTAACACATTTATATACGTTTTGTAAACAAATTATAAATTTATTAAATATTTTTTTAACATTATCAGAATTATAAAGAAAAACTCTGTATTTGTCATTAGATATCATTTTTTGATATCAAAAATTTTGAACTACAGAGCTGTTTTAGGACACAGCTAAACCGTAGACTAAATTTCAAAAAATGGAAAACACAACAGATTTTCGTGAAATTTTCAGTATCTCTTCTTCATGATCTGCACATTTTGTGGTTAAAAACCACAAAAAAATTGCAAAAAAATTCACTGTATTTTTACAAATCTGAAAAAAAAAGTGACATTTTTTTTTGTCTTTGATGCATTCTGTCTAAAGCAAGCTTAGCTGATACCCCTATTTTATAACAATATTAAAAAAGTTATTTGCATGTAATTCAATTAAAATGTTTATTTTCTCCAGAGACATCATGGGCTTATTTCGCCTTAGATCTTGCTCCAAACGAATGAACGGTATTTTTCTTCATCTTCTCCATAGAAAATGACTGCTTTTCCCTCTTAATTTCTCTATTATTTCCCACACGCTTAGGCTTCTTCGATGGCACGGACTGCGTTAAAACATCCACCCCAGAACAAATTCCTTTAAATGACAAATTTCCCCCTGACCCGGACCTCAATTTTTCCTCTCTATGATCCGCGCCTTTATTGTTATTATGATTTTGTCGCAAAACTTTTTTTTGCAAGGAAAAACTTTGGAGACCGTCAACAGGAATTTCATGAGATTTGCGCTGGGCGCGAAGATTTTGAAGGCGGGACGTGAGAAGTGCGATTTGTTGTTCCAGTTCCAACTCCAGTTCTTTCTCGATTTCTCTCGCTAACTCCGCCCGTATATTTGCTTCTGCTTCCGACATTCTCACTGGGATTCGAACCTCTGACCTCGTGGTCTTGGGGAAATCGTCACAGGCGACCTCGTTTATGTGCTCTGGTTTTATTGAATTGCACCGGCGCGGGTTCGATCTCGGGACCTGTGAAGACGCGGGGCCTTTTCCGTCGAGTGAAAGATTGAAGGAAAATACAAGAGAAGAGGGCGTGGGAAGGCAGAAAGCATAGCGATCTTTTTGCCTTGTGTTTTCAACGATGCCCACGTCGAGATTTTCCTCTGCTTCGTCTACACGCAAGAAGGTTGGGTTGCTCCAGATCAGCGTTTTCGCCACATCTGAAATTATATCAAACCCTAGATTCAGATGAGGTTGTAAATGGGGATCTCATTTTTCATATAAATGCGTTTTAATAATAATCTAAATTTGTAAATAAAGTATCTTGAGTACATAAATTTGGTGTTGGCAAGGGTTATTTGACTCAAAATCCTGCATCACTTAGTATGAATCTATAAAACATTCATCCTAAAGTTCAAATCTCCATACTTAGCATGAATGTCAATAGATCACATAAAAATTCAAACCCACAAGCATAATATATCAATAAGAGCACAATGCCCTCAATTATAATCATAAGATAAGATAAGATAATTTATTAATGTCCAACAAGAGACCACAAACGGGTCTAAGGGACCATAATGATCCAATGAAAATTTGAATGTTAGTTACTATTATAACGATTCCACAACTTAACCATCACACTTTTCAATTAACAATAACTTAGTTTCTAGGAACTGAAATATGAAGACAAATGAAAAATTTGAATTTTAGAGACCATGACAATGTGACAACTGCAATGAATGACAACCAAACCTTTTGATGCTGAAATATGAAGACAAATGAGAAGTTTGGTGACTATAACAATGTGACATATAACCATCACACTTCGCAACAAATGAAAAAAAATTATTTTAGAGACGATGACAATGTGACGACTGCAATAAATGACAACTAAACCTTTTGGTGCTAAAATATGAAGACAAAGGAGAAGTTTGGTGACTATAACAATGTGACATATAACCATTGCACTTTGCAACAAATGAAAAATTTAAATTTTAGAGACGATGACAATGTGACGACTGCAATAAATGGCAACTTAACCTTTTGATGCTGAAATATGAAGATAAATGAGAAGTTTGGTGTGACATATAACCATCACACTTTGCAATAAGCAACAATTTTTCCTTTGGGTGTTCAAATATCAAAACATATGAATTTTTTATGATATAAATTACATGGTTATCTTTCAATAGAATATATCAATGACTATCAATAACTGTAATTTGATCGAAATCAAGTGAGATCACAAATGGAAAAACCCCTCATCTCCAATATGAACAAACAAAATCAACTGAAATAGTGTAAACTTAGGCTAACACCATCAATGCAAAGGTTCAAACCAGTGGACACAATAAGTCACAATGTCCATAAATAATATAAATTCGTGCCAACACCATTAATACAAAGAATAAAATCTGCAATAATAGATAAATAAAACCAAAACACACACAATGACAATGATCCAACTAAATGACTATAACAATAATACCACAATTCAACCATCACACAATACAATAATCGAACAACTCTAAAACCTATTTTAATTTAGCTGCTTACAGCAAATTATATTTAATTAAGAATCTCTTGGATGCTGAAATATGAAGAACAATGAACTTCTATGACATAAATTACCTGGTGGGTTTTTTGTACTTGATGATTTGGGAAACGGGTTTGAATGCTGGATTTCTGAAACGCAATGCTTGAGAACAGATCGTTCGTCTGAGATCTCATTCCAATTGCTTGAACTTTTCATGGTGGCCTTTGGCCACAGTTTTATCTTACTCACATTCATGTTTATCAATGATCCCATGCACTGCAAGATAAACGAAGTTCCAATCCTCAATTCAAAGAAGCCACCACCACATTATATCATTTTTTTTTTCTTTCATCAATGCATTCGTCTTCTTTATGTCCGGCCCATGCCGGTTGCCGGCCAAACGTTAAAATCAAGGTGGGATTTTTAATTTAACATAAACTGCACTTGATCAAAGAACAACTACAAAATCCAAACTGTTCTTACTGTTTGTTCTTTTTTAATCAACTTATCATTGAAAACCAAAAACAAAATACCAACCATTATATGTAAGAAACGAGTTTAATATTCAAAACGGGTTTACTTTTTAGATTGTGAATTCCTGTAAAACTTGTTTTTGCTTAATTTTCAAAACGTTCAAGTTTAATATTGATATGCTTCACAATAATAATCCACACTGAACATTTCCCAACAATGGTGAAGCAGTACCGGACAGAATGTAATCAGATTTCTTTAATATTATGTTTTGTTATTTCTTTTATGGTATTTCAGCTCAGATTATCTTGAACAGTTGCGTAGATTTTATTGAGAGTGAGTGGGATGGTGACGAATGGAATACCTTTCAATTTGCAGATCTTTCCTGACCTCCCATTAATTCAACCTTGTATAGTGAACTGACTTTTATATATTTTGTGTGGTGCCTCCCAATCTTTTCATCATATCTCCCGTATCTGTTTCTACCATCCTTGATTTCCCACTATTATATTCTCATTATTGTTTGTGACGAAAGTCATTCCAATGAGAGTTCAAGAGAAGTCAACACCTAACAGTTAACAGGAATATCTATGCAGCTTTCTAGATGCATATTGAACCTAATTATTAATCAGTTGAATGTTTTTGTTATATTTTAAATTTTAATTTATCAATATATGCATTTAAATGTGTGTTTAGAGCGTTGGATAGGCAATAATTATTGATCAGGTTTAAAATTTTATGTTTTTATTAATATAAGTGAACAAAGGATTTCAACACATTACAAATCAAATTATCAAAAAATAAAAGGCTTCTACAAATATAGAACAACAGACTTACTCAAAGGCTAACCAAAATTAGGACTCGGCAAAACCTTTATATTTGTCTTTCTTTTCAACAACCTTGATCAATTTTACATCTTTCTTCTTTCTTTATACTACTATCCAAACAAATTTGTCTCCAATGCATAAAGATCCAGGTGAAACCTTCTTTAACAGCCTCAAAAAAGGCGAAAAAAACAAACAAAACAAAAGAAGGTGGGCCTCTAGAAGTACAATGAGAAAGAATGGCAACATAAGAGGCAACAACTTTATTAGAAGAAACAATAGAAGTATTCTTACACCCAATTTCACCCAGTTTAAACCTTAGAATAACCATTTTTTGTCTAAAATTGTCTCGCAAATAGTAGTAGGAAAATCAGCAGTTGAAACCTTAATCCCAATTTTTACCATTTTATTGTCAAAAGTAGATTTAGTCTAGCAAACAATTGGAGAAATGGCAAAGGAATTTTGAATACCAACAATAACCTAAATGTCAAGGTGAGATTCAAAGGGAGTCAAAACAAGATAGGAGAACTTAGAAGAATTTGATTCACAAGAGACATGGTAGGGATCTTCTTTATGCTATGTTCAAGTAATTTTTATTAATTAATATATATATTTGGGTAGGGATCTTTGTTCAAGTCCAATCCCTCCATTTGTGTGGTATCAAAGGACATGTTGTGCATCAATGTCATCAACCATGTTGAAAACCTTATCCTTGATGCACTACATGTTATAGGGAAATAAGTTGAATCCTCCGTTTAAAAAAAAACTATTAAATACATTTAAATATGTATCTAGATTGTTGGATAGACAATACGATAGTTATTTTAAGTGTTTTTATCATTCATCAAAGTTATACAACTAGCACTTCAATAGTTTTGATTAAGGAAAAACAGGTTTTGAAGGGGCCATGAAGCCCTGTACAAAATGGTCATAAAAGGATATTCAAAAAAAAATTCAAACATGGGACAGATCAAGACCACGTCAAGGGTTTTACAACAGGCTCCCACAACCTGGAATAAGAAAGAACCAAAAAGAAAAAAGAATATGGATCCCCAACAAGAACAGCCACTACAAAAAAAGATAGAGCAAATAAGTCCAGCAGCCCAAAGACATCCAGTGAACAACAAAGAAAAATACATCCAAAAAAGGTCCAGTTGCCTAGCAAGAAGAACCCAAGAAAAATTATTTGTTTCCCGACTGAGAACGAAGAGACATATCAAAAGAGGGGCAGATGTTTAGATTTTTTTTCCCTTTTACAGAAGTCCACCCATCTTCCGGGCTTTCTTAGCCAAATCCTACCAAGAAATCGAATCAAGAACTAAGACATCCAAGTTCTAAGAATCAAGAGAATGATTCAGGATAGAACCAGAAGTATCCAAAGAAGCTAATTCAAAAGGTGAATCAGTAGTATCCAATCTAGAATGAACCAACGAAGTATTGACAGTTGAAGAGGCAGAAGCCTCGCAACCATCACAACCCTAAACAAATAAATATGTACAAAGAGGCGATCCAAGGATGGGAACAACACCTGGGGAAGAGCCAGTAGCTGTTCCAAGAGGCACATTTGCCTCAGCAATCTCCTAAGAAGAGGACACAACCTAAGAAAAGCTCCGGATAGACTAGTCCTTCACAATAGAGTAATGTTGGGAGCAGGCCCCCTTCCACCAAGAAGCAGGTTTCTTAATCTTAACCTTTTCCAATCCACACTGATCCGCTAAGTGACCAATTTTAAAACATCTCCTGCATCTAAAGGGAAGTCCCTCATAATCCAAGGATTGGATCCAGGATCCTTTAGGATGCTTCAACATAACCTTTTCTGGAAAACCCTTGGAAGAATCCAAGTCAACCAAAATCCTAGCATAAGTTGAATGAAAAATATCAGTAGATTCCTCATCAACCATAAGAAAGTCCCCAAGAGCCTCACCCACAGCCTCAAGCAAAGTCTACCCAAAAATGAAGAGGGAGATTGGGAAGCCACACCCAAGTAGGAACCTTGGAAAAAGTCTCAGAAGAGGCATCAAAGTCAAGATGCCAAGGCTTCATCATGAGCATGAACCGAGCATCCCAACTGAAAAAATTATCACATAAAATCAGGTTCCTATCAGCGGGATTTTCAAACTTAGCAATGAAAAAACCCCTAGCCAAAGGGAAAATGTGAACAATTTCAGAAAGTATGGGTTTCCACTGGCGAGTAATCCAAGCATGTAGATCAAAAAGACTCAGCCAAAAGCCCTTAAACCTACAAATAAGACCATGTTCAGTAAAAATAAAGGAAGCACCTTCAATGTCTTTCACAATCTCGCCATCCAGAGAAAGAATCAGAGGGTTAGAGACACAAAAAGGGGCCACACCCCTCTGTCCTGGAACCGAAGACTGTTTAAGAGCAGAAGCTTTGCGCAGAGAGGAACCCCCAGATTTCTCCCCAACACTAACCGAAGGAGCACCAAGGGAATCATCAACCCCAACCGTTGGCGACACTGGAAGGGGTGTGGTCAAAGTAGAAGCAGCGTGTATGGGAGGCGGAGAAGTAACCTCCACACGCCCAGCAAAACGAGCAGACTGTCGATGATCACCATTAGCGGCAGCAATAGAGATCTCATTCATAGTAGGAGGTGGAACCCTAAACGCAGCAGGTGGAGATGATACCCGCACCGCAGCTGTTGCAGCAGGAGCGAAGCCTGCAATCCCGTTCGCAAGAGAAGAGGGTGAAGCCCTAATCACGGTAGGAGTAGGACCAGAAGCGATGCCTGCAGTCCCGTTCGCAAGAGAAGAGGGCAGAGCCCATATCACGGTAGCGGCAGGAGCGGGACCACTTCAATAGTTACACCAATAGTGAAATATATATAAAAAGATGATATTATGGTGTTGATATGAAAATATTTACCCTGATATTTTTTCTATGTAGGGAAACATCTAGTGGAATAATTACATCTTTACTTTTCCATATGCACAAAGTCATTACATTTTGGCATTGGCTTAAAGAATTTTTTCGTGGTAGTTTTATTGCTTAAAGAGACATCTATTTTAGATATGTAAGAATCCATGAAAACACTCTTGGCATGAAAAGAAAAGAAGGGAAATGAATTTTTCATTTTATTTTGTTTGGTTTTTTATGGTTTCCTTATCTGCACTTATTAATTCCACTCCCTCTTTAGTTTTCATTTATTAACTTAGGAAAGAATAGCTACAATGAACTATTTATTGACTTAGGAAAGAACAACTACAATGAACTATGAGAATTAAACTATTGAGTAGAGATAACTGGCAGAGCTCTTAGATAACACCTAGTGAAAATCTCCTTCCTTTATCATGTGTAAAACACCAAAGTCATATCTAAACAAGCCCTCTCCATCTTTAATTTCATTCAACTGTTGGGCATCTATGATTTCAACATTGGCAACAAAATAAATCACGCCATTGAAAAAGAGATGAACCTCTATAGATAAATCAATTAAGTAAAATACAGGTAGACCCTCAAACCAAAAATTTGAATGACAATCAAACATCAAGTTATATCGCCTCTTTTGAGAGAGAGAGAGAGAGAGAGAGAGAGAGAGAGTATTTTTTAAAACTTTTTCATAGGGCGTATAAGAAAAATCTGGGTAAAAATGAGGGTTTTTCATAATATACAAATTTACTGCATACACTTTGAGGAGTAAGTTTTAGAAGCTAGAAAACATCAAGAACTAATTGAAGAATAAACAAGGGAGACAAGGGATTCATTCCCAAAGGAGCTCAACCAGAATATGAATGGCAGTGAAATTCAATATAGGGGACTAAGATATCTCATTGTGAGCTTAGATAGACCTCCTCTAAATGTCAATAAAGAGGAAAGAATCAAATGGTTATTTAAAGGTGAGATATTTCTTCCACAAAATAAATTTTTCAATTAAAAGAAAAAGTAAATTTAAATCTACATTATATAATTAATTTGTTTATCTACAATTATATATATAATAATTTTAAAATTATTTATTGAAAAATTATTATAATCAATCTGCAATTAGAAAATTTTAATAAATTACTCCATATTCAAAAGAAATCAAATAAATTACTCCATAGGATGGACCACTAAAATTGTAGATACTCTTTTTGTATTGTGCTAAACTTATATTTAATAGAAAAAATATGAATATGTAATAGACAATATAGACACATATATATTGCATACGTATATTAATACTTTTTTATGGTTTATTAATGAATTTTTACAATTTATTAATAACTTGAAGTGTTTCTCAATCTATATGGTCCAATAAATTTTTAAGTTGTCATATATGGTCCAAATTTGAAAAAATGACCATTACAACCATCAAATTTCAGCCCTGCCTTGTAGAAGCAAGACCTTTTCTTTTAGAAGCAACCATTATGATTAGATTATTATGTTATTTGAAAAAAAGGAGAAACGTAAAGATTAATAAGTAACCTTGGGCTTAAAGGCAACATATTGAAAAAAAAAGAGTGCATAGATAAAATACAATATCAAATGAATAAGCAAATAAAAGATTAGCTTAAATGAAAGCTCAAATAAATAAAGACAAAAAGAAATTATATGAAAAAAAATATTTAGAACAATGATGCGAAGAAACAACACAAATAAAAAATAAATTAGTAAACACTCACTTGCCCAAGATGGACACGTCACATAATCGGGATGGACTTAAAGACATAGTACAATTTGAGTACAAAAGGAGAAACCATACGTCTGGCCTTCACCATATCTTAATTCTTTTTAACAAACTTCTAAATACTAATCACCGTGGTTGAACATTTTATTGCTTTCATGGGAATGTAACCAGTTGTGATCTCTAATATAAAAGCTTAAAATTTATTCATTTTTGCATGTTCCTATATAGGCTTGAGATTTCTTAAATATTTAAAAATTATAGTTTAAAAAAATCCCATTTCATAATGCATTGGTAATTCCTTTCTATTGGAATATATTTACTGATAATAATTTGTTTGTTTACAAAATGGTAGAAATTATTTGTGTTGTTTATCTAAGAGAAATTAACCAAGTAATGAATGAGCCAGTCTTGTTGAGTTTTCTTTCCGTTGGCATTTCATATTTTAGAAAATATGTATAATTTGGATAAAAGGATTAAGAGTATCATTATTTAATATGAAATCAAGACTTGTTTTTGTATCATTTTCTATTGTCCTTTTTCAATTAGGTTCATATGATTAATTTTTCATTTGTATGTTTTAGAGTTTCTTTGTGCAATTAAAAAAAACAAGGTTCCTTTTACTGGCTTATTTTTCGTTTAAAACACCTATTAAAGACTAATGATTATGTAATGAAAATTTATCAAAAGTTTATAATTCCTTGTTGTTTTGAAGAATTTAGTATATTTCATAAAATACAATTATAGGAGAGAGGGAGCCTCAATAAAATTGTATTTCTTATAGGTTGTACATACAGTTTTATGGGAGGAAGACAAAGACCAATTAATAAAATTTGGAAACTATTTATTCATAACACGTTGATGATAAATACAGATATATTTAAAATAAGGTTTCTACAACATTAGATTGGAAACTTGGATGAAACTATGTTATCTAACCTTGACCAAAAGATAGGGGTAATCTTTCACCCAATTTAGCACACTAGAAGCATTTTAGTATTTTTTTTTAATTTATTAGATGCGACCTATGAATAGCGGTTGTAAGCCACAAAAATGTAGCCTCAATGAGATTTTAATAATAGTGGACCAAACATTATTTAGGCTTAAATAAGCTAGATTATGTGTCACAAGAAACTTCAAATGTTTCTTTTCAGGGCAAGATTAATATTTCCAAACATGGAATCACCATCCTATCACTTTTCCTGACTCTTCCTTCAGTCTTCAGATGTCCTCAAACTCCAAGACTTGTAAAAAAAATTATAGTTCTATAAGTGTGGGAGCAATTCATTGGATCAAATGTCTAATTCATAGCAGAAACTTAGATTCACTAATTGAGGCAGGGCATTGATTTCTCTTACCCCAGGTAGCATGCAACATGTTCATCATAGACCTACCTTGCTCCTAAGGAAAGTAGGCATGTTGTCTTGGATCTGAAACTAGCTATGTTGCGTTAATTACTGAACTGACTTGTCTTAGAACCCTATCTTCATATGCTTCTCATGGTCCACCTTTGAAATATGCTCAAATTAAATAAAATAGGTTGTAGTTGAAGGAATTTGCTACAAAATAATAATAAGACGATTTTTTTTAGAAGGAACATTTATTTTTTGGCTCCTATCACTCAAACCCACAATCACAGTCTTGGTGCAAACTGTCTCACAATCGGTGATCTATCTACACACTCAGTAACTCATGCTCTGATACCACTTGATGAAGGGTACTCCCCTTTTCAACACAAACACACACAACGAAATTGAGAATAACAATGAATTGTAAGGACAAGAAATGGACTTTCTATTATCTCCAATGATATGGAATTACAATGTTTAGAAATATAACATGCATAGCCACATGAGAATTTTTCATTACAATATTCTACAAGCCAAAGCCACCAGATGCATCTTCCAAAAACTGCACTACATAACCCTACAAGCCTTCATTATATAAGCAATTATAACCGCCCAAGAGGGTTCTAGAAATTTTAACCCTAAAGTTTGATCTCGACCATCCCTAAGATATTATTACTCATTTTTATTACATTAAAATAGGCCCAAACAACTTTTAGAACTCAAAAAGAAATTTTGAAGGAATTTCAATTTTAGGTAGTGCAACTTTCAGAGACCATAACTCATCGCCTGTTGACCTGATTGGTTATTATAACCTCATTTCGGAAATGGTGTGAAGTGCTCTACAACCATTTACTTGCGCAAGCTCCAATTACTCAAATTTTTTACCCCATTCAGAGCCTCTAAAGCCTTCAAAATTCAGTTCAAAATTTGTGTACACCCTACTGCCAATACTGAAAATTCTTAATATCTTCAAAACCAGACTGGATCTTGCAGTGAAATTTTATTGGTAGGCTGATATAACTAAAGTAAACCTCCATGGAAGAAAATAGAACATTCTAAGCTCAAACGAAAAATTTATTAAAAATAGTAAATTTCCAAAATTAGCAGCTCTACACAAGATAGGCCTTATTGAAAAGAAACCAGAAAATATTTTTGGGTGATGCAAAATTTCCCTTACACCCAGGATTCTCTTGCATCAACTTCTCATGGTCCACCTTTGAAATCTACTCAAATTAAATAAAATAGGTTGTAGTTGAAGGAATTTGCTGCAAAATAATAATAAGACGATGCTCTTTTTTAGAAGCAAGATTTATTGTTTCTTACTTCTAAATTAATACATAAGTAATATTAGAAGTATTTCCATATGATAATGTGAATTTTTTGTTACAATAAGATAAAGATTCACTTTATTTAATAATAAATAATTTTCAAATTAGAAAATAATTTTATTTGGTGTACTATGGTATGAAAGTTTCTCTATTTTATTTTTACAAAATAATTGGAAATGTTAATAAAAATAATTTAATATTAGAAAGTAATTCTTAATTTATTTTATAAGAATTTTGTTACCGATAGAAAGAGAAATCAAACTCAATCATCATTGTGAAACATGCCATAAACCTTTTCCGACATAAGACATCCAAAGAATCCTATGAAAGTCTCTCCCATAATAAGTCTATCGACTTAATTGTAATGTAGTGTTAGAATTAACATATTCATATTCATAGTTATTCTTGTTTAGATCCATGTTTATTTCAACAAGAATGTATTAGTATAGTAATAAATTCATACGCTATATGATTTTTATTAATTTCAATTTATATCTTTTAGAGTCACTTGATGTTATGATCAACACACTAGTGGTTTATAAGGAGGTTTTGGTTCATGTAAAGAGTACATTGATTGCCTATATATATGCAATAATATAAGCTATTTAAATCTTATAGTTTTCCATATAACTAATATGTTGACCAATAATATGAACTTGAATCTTAAAGAACTAACATATCATCATCGACATTATAAATATTTACATAAAGCATAATACACAAATTATTTAAATTCTTTTATAACTCACTGATGTTTATTGATCCCAGTTTAGAAATTTCTCATTATAGATATGCCATTCAATATGCATTATTATTGAAATTATTGAAACTAAATGTTTGTACATATAAGTATAATTGAATATGATGCTAGTTAGGTTCAAATTTTGATGATGAAGATGTATTGTAATAATTGTTAGAAAATAGGGGAACACCCCACAACATAGCGGTAAGTTGCGAGCCTCTCATTTGGGAGGTCTTGGGTTCAAGTCTTCTTGAGCCCCATGTTGATCTTGGCTACAGCCTATTCCCCATCAAAATAATAATAATAATAATAATAATAATAATTGTTAGAAAATAATTTCCTAGGAAGCTAGAAGTTAAGGGCTTGCTAAAGTGGATGTATTGGATTCTACAAACTAAATATGATTTATTCCAGTTCACCTTGCAAGAGTGCAAACTCAATCTATTCAACTATAGATCTTAACCTTCCATGTATATATTGAAACTACAATTCGTAAATCTAAATTTGCAAAAGATGACTTGTTAAAATTCATTCTCCTTGATATTTGATATGTTAATGTTTATACATAAGTGTTAAGGAATACATTTGACAAAAAAATTGAACCATGAGCATCAATTTATCCTTAGTTAGACCCATTTTTTGTATTAATTAAATGGTCATGAACCAAGATTGAAGATAGAAAACAAGCGTGAAATTTACCTAAAATGATATTCTTTGATAAATTATATTACAATAATCTCACAAATTCTTAGATGTGATAAATTTTTCATATTTATGCCATGCTCCTTGATTTCTTCTATATAATCTCAATGAATGTTGGAATATATTTATTTACAATAACATATCACTCAAATCAACACCAAACATGTCTTAGATTAGCTTGCAATGACTAGTGAACTGATAATTTACAATACAAAATTTTCAATTTTCAGTTTTAAAAGTTCAAGCTTTAGATTGGTAGCTTTGCAGGTGATAGTTAAAATAGACAATAGAAAACCTAGTTCATAAGAAAAACAAAAAATGTAGGAATTGCAATGAAATCTATAAAAAATAATGTCACTAGAATCAAATGTGATAGTATTATAAACTAAAATCATACAAGAATGTATAACACATAATAAAGTAATTTTTATACTCAAAGAAACCCTAATAAAAATAAGGCCAATTGTTCTTTTTAAAAGAATTGTGAAAATAATTTCCTCTAATTATCTCTATTATTCCTCGGTGTGGTTATTCAATAGCTATCAAATAAATGAGATCCAACTTAAATCAAGAAATTTCCTATTTGGTGGAAAAGGAAATAAGAAGAGATGCTTAGTTAAATTGGACTAGTTCTATGTAAATAAAGCAAAAGGATGATTAGGTTTAATATACTTAAAGAAACATGGCATGTAGCCCTGATAAATGGGTACCGACAAGAAGTTGAGTCCACCTTTTGGCCAAAAAGTGGAACTATTTTCCCTATTTTTCAAAATTCATCACAATTGACCTAAAAATTGAAGCACTAAAAGATTGAATCTCTAAAAAAGTTAGTAATTTAAGAAATATAGTATTGAAAGTCTAGTTTCTAAATATGTAATTTATATTAATACCCGAATAATAAAAATTAATTTTTACTAGGTGGTTTCGATAACCACTATTTAAGTCACATTTTTAGAACCTTCCATGCTCGTATACGACAACCATAATTTGACCTAAATGAAAGTATATTTTTTAGTCCTTTTGGGATATGATTTTTAAGACATAAGATTGACAAGCATATATTTTTGTTAAAAAAAAATTGAATATATTTTTTTTTTTGCTATTCTTTTATTGGGTGTGATTTCTATTTTGAAAAACCCTTGTGTACAACAAACATAAGTTGACCTAGACTCATCATTTTTTGTTTTTTGTTTTTTTCAACGTGAAAAGAATTGTCTATAGTTTGATGTCATAATTTTTTAATCAAAAAATGTGAAAAAAATAAAGTTATTATAAAAATAAGAAAACTTATTATTTCACAGTTATGTACCTATTTTATTAGAAATTATTTGAAAATTAAAAAAATTATTCCAACTAAACCAAAATTTTATATTTTATATTTATACAGTCATATCTATGAAGGGTTTTAATTTTGTGAGAAAATTCCATGGAAAACATCTTCCACCAAAAGTCGATTTCATGCGCATAAAGTTCCTCTAGAAATGGACTCAACTTCTTGCACTTACCCAAATCAATTCTTAGAACCCTGAATGAGAATGAGCCACAAAATATTTGGCAAGGAACAATACCCAATTGTCTAGTCTAAAACAACCTAAAATTTGAAAGCTTATTCCCCTTTGTGACCACTTGTTTGGTAACTTTCTTATCTCCCAAGTTGTTGGGTCTAGTGTCTTCAAAATTCTGTGGGAATCATGGGAACTTGAAGTATCTAGTTATGATTTAAAGGTGATCTTAAAGACAATAGTAGATTCATATTCTACCATCTAGATTATTGTGGTGGAATCTAATCCACAAATGTACACCCCTTGCACAGTTACAAGGTTTGCTCAACAAAGTCTTGGTTTAAGAAAGGTATCAAGTCCATCAATGAAAGTGATGGAAATTTGAGGTATTGAGCATATCCTTAAGCTCTAAATTTGAATTGCATCCATCCCACTAGAGGACATACTTTTATAATCAGACAATCTTGTCAAATATTTTGAAGTTTCATGTTTATTGTGGTTTTGATTGTAAATGTTTTGATTATTTAACCAAAATGATGGATATTAATTTGACAAAGTTAATATAGAAAATGTTTACAACTCCTTTCCAGAATCCATGGGCATCATGTTTCATCTTATTAAAATTTGAGACCTTAATTTCATTGATAAATAGTGGTCTAAAATTTCCACTCTTTTATGGTCTAATGTACTTGAACCTTAGAAAGAATGCTTTAAATTGTTACTAATGTTGCAAAACCTACCATTTTCTTTCTCATTACTAACATGAATGATTGAATTATCTACAAGAAACCTAATGTTGTCTTGAGCATATTTTCTTTGATTGTTTCTATGCTAAGGAAATTCAATATCTTCTATATGGTAATTTGATTGGTTGGGGGAACAAAGGTAGAGTTAAATGGCAATGATTTTTATGTGGTGGTGTGCATGCAATAGATATGTATTTCTAGTACTCTTAGATTCTTATTTCAACTAAAATATTATGGTTTTTATTGAAAAAGAAAAAATTAAGAAATGGTTCCAAGGTACTAGGAGTCTACTTAATGTGTTTAATAAAAGACTTGTCTTTCACAATATTCTATGCGGGTAACTTCAACCATGGAGATATCCAAAAAGAAGTTTTTCAAATAGATAAAGGACACTATAGAAGTAAGCAAAGTAGAAATTAAATATGTGATGCATTGGGCTTTTAATAGGTCAAACAACATCCCTCTCTAAAAGGGTACTATGAATTTTAGAGGAAATACAAAAACAATTACTCAGAGAAGGCACTGAAGAGGGATCTAGGGAAAAGTGAGAAAGAAGATTTTCATGTTAACCAAAGAGACAAGTTTACGGTTGAAATGGTTAGATCCAATGAGGATCTTTCTGAAATTGAATCACCTCTGGGATGGAATATGTTGGAATTATGGAAGGTGTGTAGGGTGAACCCACAATAGTGGGTTACACTTTTTGCCTGAATGGACACTGAACACTACATTTTGAAAAAAAACTTTTAGATTCGGATGCATATTGTCGTTAAACCTTTTGAAATCAGAAGATGAAGTAGATTAGAGTCTTTTAAGATTTTTAAATTAGATTCTAAATATATTTTTTATTTTTATTTTTCAATTGATTTGAATGGTTTTTTCTTTCTCCCACAAAAATTGGTATGTTGTTGAAAACATCATTTTCAAAGAGTTACATTATTTTCATAGAGCATAACTTTTTTTCTAAAATAGATATCAATGTGATTCTTTCGAATTTAGTTTTGTAACATCCATACACAGGGCGTGCAATTGGTTTTATGACATTATTATGATTATTGCATATTTTATTAATGTTTGAAGTTGATTGAACCATAATTTTGACATACCATGAATACATAGCTTATAACTTGTCGTGTATTTGTCTAATTTCATTTTTATTTTTTTTGGATAGATAGAGAACTTCAATACGTAGGGCATAGATATATTTATTTTTTTTAAATCTCTGATTTACTATTTTTCCATAAGCCAAACATAGCGGTAGACATACGGTGAAATATCTATGTTTAGTAAAACTAAAAATATAAAGTCATAATAAACTTAATATATATTAACATTATAATCATTGGAAATATTTTTCTCAATAGTACCTTACTACATAGATAGGTTTGTCAAATGGATTCATTTGATCTGCCAAAAGATAAAATCGAAGTGATTTTTTGTCAACATTTTAATAGGTTCGAAGGAGACTCCATTGTAGGTGTGAATAAGGAGTATAGATGTTATATCAATATTTTTTTATCTAAGAGGATTTGAGCTAACCATTTTTAATTGATTCCTTCAAATGGAACATATCAAGGCTTAAATCATCATATTTTATTAAAAATGTGTTATTTCAACAAAAATCAACATGTCTAAAAAACTGTAACTCACTATTGTGGGGTCACCCTATAATGAGAGGGGAGGGGTGAATCAGTACCCTTAAAAACTTTTCAAACTGAATCTTTGTAAACATGAATATCACTAACCAACTGTATCATTTGCATTCAACATACATCCAAAACATAACTAAAATGTAAATGCATGTAACCTAATCAATAAAGCATTCATGAAACTTCATACACACAACACATTTATTTTGGTATCGCAGAAACCCTTGTTAGAAGGTAAAAACTACGGTAGGGATGACACCCACAAAGCTTCACTACTGCAATAATAAAGTTGTTGGTTAAGGCTACAAAGGTTTGATCACTTCTGGTGATCTTACCCTGTTAGGAGTAACAATGAGATCACCTAGATCTACCTGGATAGAGGATTTTAGCAACATAATTAAGTGTGCACTCGATTAAGAGATTTACAAAAGAACTGTTAAGTCCACTATGTTAAGAGATTTAAGGTCTGCTACAATGGTTAAAAAATAACAGTAAGATTGATCTGTAAATAGCAACCTATCTTGCCTGATATCAGATCTGTTATATACTTATATGTTATCACCTTAATGTGATTGATCTCTTCTCTGAATTCTGCTCGGTAGCCTTATGTTTCTGATAAACTGTATGTTCTAGCAATGCTTGTCAATCATAACCCTATCTGATCTTCAGATGTCTTCCAATGGCGGCTACTACATGTGTTGATACATGTCAAAATGACATGTATACAATATTTATATCAAACTGATTTGACCTAATTAGGATTTAGACACTATCTTAGAAAACCTAATATCAACAATAGAAATGAATAACCTAGATCACCTTTGCATAGGAATCATCAATAATTAAATGATTACATCCATATTAAATTTAATCTCGATCTTGGTAAACCCTTTGCCTTGTAGTTTGTGTCATTCCAAACTGCTAGGTTGTTTCTTGTTTCACTCGGTGTACACTGCATTCATCACTCAGTAATTAACTGGTGCTCAGTTTATATGAATGTTCGGTGACTACTGTGCTTGGTACTCGGTGATCATCTGACTCGGTAAGAGTGCTTGGTCAAAACTGTATTCGATTAACATAGTGATATGTCTTATGTTCTTCTCAGTGTCTAGGTTCTGTGTATTGATTGATTGTCTTGTCTTGTCTCCTTTACCGACTGTATGACTAAATGATACTAATGACAACCATTAATGCTCTTAGGAGTAACATGAATGATCTAGACTCCTATAGTGATAGCAGTAACCTCTAAGGTAGCCTCAACCACCTCACCAATAGCTAGGGCCAAGGATGATGCGTCCTCAACATTATCATCCAAGAGCTCCAATAAGGAAAGAGATATCGATCTTATGAAGATTGTCAATAATATCATAATATCCTCAAGTGAATCAAACAGACATGCCTCATAGGATACAAATGACTCAACTTGAGGTAAAGTAGGAAGAGTTTCATTACCGACCTCTGAAAAAGGGGTCGTTACAAACTTAGGATAAGGTAGATCCTCATCAACAAGAAGCACAAACATAGATAAAGAAGTTGTAGGAACTGATTCCAATGACAGAATTTGAGCACAAGGTCATGCTCAAAATTATGCTTGAATGATATAGGAGATGATATATTTTTCACTTTAGTAGGCCTAAGGACCCTAAGAAAGTTGAGATGGGGATCTAAAGATGGGATAGGTTGATCATTTTAGACATATTAAGTTTTTGTTGGCATTGTAGTCGTTGATGTCAAAACCTTCATATCAACTACCTGGTGGTATTGGTTGGTTGTTGTAATCACCCAAAAATGGTCAATAGAACCATAAGCCCCTAATCTCGATTATTCATCAAGAGAACCCTAATCTTGATTGAATCCCCTAAGCCCTAACCTAAGGCAATTCAATCTGATTTGACATATACTCTAGGTCCCATTCGACCATTGCACTTGATCTTATTTAATTAATAAATTCCTAAATCCTAATGTTGTTGACAATCAAATCAACCTTATGCTATTTATTTAATTAATGTCTTAAGATGTTGATTAAATAAATAAGAATTTTCAATTAATCATAGAAAAGGGATTAAATTAATTATGTCATCACAATTTGGAGGAAAATGCATTAAATCATTTAAGTATTCCAAAAATCCATTTATGGAGTCATAGGTTAGTTAACTGAATATGATTTTGGAAAGAATCTCCTTTTTGTTCAGTTAACCAAGTCTCATCTCTCTCCTTTTGGAATCAACTCAGTTAACTGGAAAGTCAGTTTAGTTAACTCTTTCTTTTGATTTGGAAGTTTCCAAAATGACTGATTAATCTTTGGAGTTAACTGATTCTTCAACTTTGTGTCTCAACCAATCAAATCAGTTGCACATAGATTGTGCTACTCTAGGATTAATCTCTATCATCAATATTCAATTGATCTTGTATGTCCATTTTTTAGAGGAATTCTATATAATCAGGCCCCCATTCTCATAAAAAAAAGAGGATGCTAAGTGGGAAAATGTTGTTGAATTCTTAATTTTTATTTTCTTATTATCATTATTATTTAGTTTATTTAAATTTGCATAATCAAATCTTAGGAATTTCATTTCATTTTCTTAAATCATGGATTAATATTAGCCTAAATATTGGATGAATTTGCATTGCATAGTAGCTTAGCTTTTGAAATACTTTGTTTAGATAGTGTATAAAGTCACTGGATTTTGTGATGATCTAAGAACAAAATTCATACTCTTGTCTACTAGAAGGCAATGAGTCGCTTTGATTGGTTTATGCTTAATTACTTTTCTTTATTTGATCAATCACGCAATGTTTCATTGAATTTTTTGTGTTACCTAGATAACGACATTTTCACACACAGTTGTTGGTGGTATTGGTTGGATACCGGTTGCCTATCAATAAAGTATTAGTGGTTTCGGTTATATACAGAACAGGTTCAGTATATACAGTTTTGGTGCTTAGTGACAGTGTTGGCATAATTGATGTAGAGATTGTTGAGTGTTAATCATTTTTAATATTCATTGATGATTATATGTAGGGCTTCTTGTATTGGAGAGCAAGTGAAGATTTAGACATCTACAAGGAGAAAGTTGTAGAACAATTCATCTTAGCAATTAAGTTAAATCCATCTAATGGAGATGCTTTCCATTTTCTGGGGCATTATTATAGTCAAGTTACAAAAGATATGAACAAGTCTATAAGGTGTTATTAGAAATGTGTCACACTCAACCCAGAAGATTCAGAACCAGGGGTATAAACACACGTGCATATGCACTTTTCTATCATGTTATCCTGAATAATATTTCTTAGTTAGTCTTCAGTATGTTTTAATCTTGAAATTATTATTTGGAATTCTTATTAGGAATTTTTATGTGATATTTTGGATTCTGCGGAACGGTAAACCTTGGAAGCATCTATATGCCATGAGGCTTCCCAAAGCTGCCCCTGAGCATTTTGGGTCTGGCGTCGAATGGGTTACATTAAGGTGATTTGTTTATACATATGCAAAACACTTTATACCATTTTGGTTGTAAAAATATTATTACTTATGATCTTTGCTATGGATTATTTAGATTTTGTATCCTAGTGGTGATGGAATCTAAAAAAAACTTTCTAGTGTTGAAAACTTGAAACTTCCAACCACTATTCTGAAGGTTTTCTCAAACTTGATGCATTTATATAGAATATTAGAAGTATTTGTCGATTATATTTCTTTTATCATGTATCAATGTAAAAATATTTATTTCTCCAGCACCTGAATTCATCTTGGGCTGATGTATGGATTAGCCTAAGCATCTATTAATCTTGTTTTCAACAAAATTTAAACAGATATATCAATCTTGTTTTTAATAAATTTAAACAGCTTTACATTAAAAAGAGAGTAGGATCACATCAATCTTGACAGTGAGGAGAGACAAAATAATGGGACAGAAATTATGTTTACAAGATTACACTGATGCTCGACTCTAATCCTGAGCACAATATTTTGCATAAAGAAATTAGTATCCATTAACATTTGCTTCTGGCATTGGGGTCTCTTCTAGATTATGTTACTGTCCACCATCCTGTACACTCAATTGCTTGGGATCTCTTGGATATCCTTCTGGTATAAATTGGCACATAGTAGCAATTATATTCATGTGGTTTTTCCAGAGGAAAGAAGTTGTTTGGTGGCATGAATAAATTACAAGGGAAATCTCCCATCAATAAAAAAAGGTATGGTTCATTGTTTTTCTTTGGAATGACTCTCACAGTCATCGATTAAATAGAAATTTCTAGATTGGAAGGCAATTTAGTCATTATAAAAAAAAATACTTTTAGTAAAGAATATTTTTCCTGATCAAACCAGCGTATACACAAAATTTCTTCAAAATTTTCAAAGAGTTTATTATAATTACTACCCAAAGAAGAATTTTACTCTAAAAAGATAGTAAGGAACCTGAAATTTTGCATTTATTTCCCTTGATAAATGGTTTGTCTCTCTTAATTTTTACCCAAAAAATTTGTATACCGCCTCCTTCTATCTCCTACACATTCACTACTATATCTTGTTGATGACAAGAATATCAGTTATTGTATTATCATTGATGTCAACTTAGTGTTGCATTGGTTAACAGTTTTCCTGATGTGGTGCTAAGTATCAAGTATTGCAGAAGGAATTGGAGTGTGTGGTTCTTATGGGATACTTAGGGATGTCTCTAGATGTTGTATGTTGGATCGCAACGATTGGCAACATGAATGGAGAAGTTATGATCGATTGAAGGTTGACAGAGTAGTCAGAATAACAGACAGTGACAGACGATGAATGATTTGAGTGTTCTATCAAATCGGTGTGGATTGAGGTGTTGGAGTTCAGTCAGAATTATCTTAACTAAGCTATGATATTGATATCACAACTGCAAGATGATTGGAGTACCGCAAGACATAGTTTTAATAATCAGAAGATCACTCTATGCAGAATGGAAAATTTCTTGGAACAGTTGGTGTTAGATCCTCAACCAATGATGATGCATTTGGTTGCAGCAAATCTTTTCATGATTTAGGTGTCATGGTGACGTGGTCAATATGATTCTTAATAATGAGATGATCTCACATTGTTCAAGGTGATCAAATTTATCAAGCTTTTGAAAGTGTGTTGGAAAAGTCAAGGAGTTTGATTATTCTTGATCAAATCAATTTGTGGATGCATTTGGAGGCCTACACAGATTTGTAAATGCATTTTATTGTTTGGTAATACATTTTCGAAGACTAGGGTGAAGTGTGAAAGATTCAAATGGTGAAATTTAAATGTAATACATTTTGTTTAAGGTGGTGGCCGACTTAGTGAGTGAAAAACATATTTATATTCATATTGATGAATTGTGAAGTTGTAGATCATGCATGTCGTTGTGCGGTCAAGAGAAGGGTGAAGATAGACTTCAAGAAGTTTGATCTTAATTGGATCTGTACTGGAAAAGGAGGAGTGTTATTCTCAAATCATTCTACTTGCTTAATCTTAATAGGTTCTTCAAGAAAATCCCTTAACCAGGTAGATCCTAACAAGTCTTGAATTGAAATCCTCTAACCAGGTGGCTCTTTAATTAGAGTTCTAAATCTCTTAATCGGGTTACTCATTACAAGGTAAAGCTCCTAATAGGTCTAGAGGTAAATCACTTAATCGTGTGACTCCTAACAGGGTATTTTTAAAACTCCTAACAAGACTAAGCCTTTAACAGGGCATAGTTCAGAAGAGTGAAAATATTTGTGGGTACTAATTCCATCATGGTTTATCCCTCTGTCCAAGGGTTTCCATGAGAAAAATATTGGTGTTCTTGTGTTTCATGTTTGGATGGTTTCACTTGTTTCATTGTTTAATGTTGCACAAGTTATAAGTAGGTGAATGTTGTTGAATGGTTAATAAAAAAGTTGAAATTGGTAGATTACTGATTCACCCCCCTGCGCCCCCCTCAGTAATCTTGGACCTTATAATACTAACAATTTGTATCAGAGCTTTGGTCCTCTTTGTGGTAAGCTTAACAGCTCAGGGAAAAGAACCAATGATGAAGAAGGAAGGTCCTAAGTTCACAAGAGACAACTACACCATATGTAATCATGTCGAGCGTAAATATGTAATCCATGTTGGAGCTCTTACTGCAGATCAATCGACAGAGCAACAGGAGAATATACAAGCATTGGAAGCTATTGTAAGTAATCTATTTGATACTGAATACATTGATATACATGGACTAGAGATTGATTATGAGGTTTGGGAAAAGTTGAAATCAATCTATGGTGGAGAAAAATATGTGCAAAAATCCATGGTAGATAGTCTAAAGGGAAAATCTGATGACATGAAAATGGTGGAAGGTGAGAACATTGCTCAGTATGGCCAAAGGATAAAGGAAGTAGTTGGTTCTATCAGAAGTATTGGAGGTAACATCGAAGAAGAAGATGTGGTAAGTAAAATGTTGAGAACCTTATTACCAGCTTATGCCATTAGAGTATTTGTCATTCAAGAGTTGAGAACAATAGATAATGTCTCTATTGATGGATTGATTGGTAAGCTTACTACCTTTGAATTGAACAACTATGACTATAGTATTCCAAATTGTTGAAGTATCTTTCAAGGCCTCTTTGTCTATGGATTCAATGAAGAAGGGTAAAGGGATAAGTCATGAATCAGCCAATATGTCAAGTTATTCCAGGGAAATTGAATTCATTTTGGGTGAAGAAAGAAAACAGGAAGAACTTGAAGCATTACTTGCAAGGAGACTACCTAGAGGTATTGGTAAGTACAAAGGCAAGTTACATTTGAAGTGTTTCTCATGCAACAAGATAGGACATATTACTGTCAAGTGTCCTAATGGTAAGCAAAAAGTAAATATCAGAAGATTCAAGGAAAAAGGAAAGAAACAATTCTATGTTGTAGTTGATGAAGGTGTAACTGATGAAGATTTTGGAGATAATGAAGAAGAGGAAACAATATTTGTTGTGGTAAAAGAAGACACCTTAGAAGGTGAAAAGGCACCGGTCTCACACATGGAACAAAGTGATGAGTGGGTTATTGATGGTGGGTGCTCACATCACATGATCGGTGATAGAAGAAAGTTCATAAAGCTAGAAGAAAGTTCATAAAGCTAGAAGAATTTAATGGTGGTGTGGTTAGGTTTGGAAACAACACACAATGCTTGGTAGAAGGTAAGGTTCAATTTCTTTGAATGGAAAAATCAATGTTGATGATGTCCATTTAGTGGAAGGTCTGAGACATAACTTGTTGAGTGTTGGCCAGTTGAATGACAAAGGTTATCACCTAGAAATCAAAGGAGCTATATGTAGGATACTTGGAAGCTCAGGTGATCTGATTGCTACCAGAATGTAAACTAAAGGTAATTTATTCCATCTGAATACTATTGTTAATAGTTGTTTGGTTGCCAGAGTTTAAGACAATTGATTGTGGCATATAAGGTTTTGTCATGTGAATTTTCATAGCTTGATCAAATTTAGTAAGTCAAATGTAGTTAGGAGATTGCCACAACTAGCTAAGCTAGACAATGTAATGTGCAAAGAATGTCAGTTCGATAAATTAACGGGTTCTACTTTCAGTAGTAAGGCATTTTCATCTGAGAATATACTAGAATTGGTACATACCGATCTTTGTGGTCCTATGAGAATAAAGAGTTATCATGGTGATAAACATTTTATGTTATTTATTGATGTCTATTCAAGGATGATGTGGGTGACTTTCTTAAAGGATAAATCTGAAGCTTTCTACAAATTCAAAGTGTTCAGGGCACTTGTTGAGAATGAAACAAGTAAAATCTTAAAGTTCTTAAGGTCAGACAAAGGAGGAGAGTTTACTTCATGAGATTTTATTGAATATCGTGAGGATAATAGAATCAAAAGACAAATGTCAGGTCCAAGAACTCCACAGTAGAATGGTACTGTAGAAAGAAGGAATAGGACTATAGTAGATGCAGCCAAGACAATGATGATTCAAGGTGATGTACCTAAGATGTATTGGAGAGAAGCCATTAGCACTACAGTATACACATTGAAATAGGTACAAGTGAAGAAAGAAATCGGTAGGACACCTTATGAATTGTGGTATGGTCATGTGTACCTAGTGTTAAGTATTTCAAAGTCTTTGGTAGTAGATGCTATATGAAGAGAGGTGATTTCTTAGGAAAATTTGATCCTAAGAGTGATGAAGGTATTTTCTTGGGATACTCTACTAAAAGAAAGGCCTACAAGTGTTTCAGAAAAAGGACAAACAAGATGATTGAAAATATAAATGTGAAGGTGGATGAATATCCTAAAAAATATGATGAATCCAGCAAAAAAGAATCAGAGGATGTCTAGGAGATTATGTATGTGCAATTTGAAGTGCAAGATGGAGTTGAACAGAACAATGAGGAAGAAGTGGTTCAACTAGAAGAAGCTCTTAGACCTTAACCGTTTATTCCAAGGTATGTAAAGTTGAATCATTATACTGATCAAATCATAGGTGATAAAGATGCATGTGTGCAAACAAGAAGAAAAATTAGGGAAAGCACATGTCTGATTTCAAAGTTTGAACCTAAGATCGTGAATGAAGATTTGAAAAATGATGACTGGATAAAAGCCATGGATGAGGAACTTGATTAGATTGACAAGAATGACACAAAAACACTTGTTCCTAGACCAACAGACAAGAATGTGATTGGTACAAAACGGGTCTTCAAAAACAAACTAAATGAAGATGGGGAAGTGATCTGCAACAAGGAAAGACTTGTATGTAAGGGCTATGCACAAGAGGAAGGATTAGACTATGGAGATACCTTCTCTCCAGTGGCAAGACTTGAAGGGGTAAGAATCTTACTTTCTTATGCAACTTAAAAAAGGTTTAAGGTTTTCCAAATGGATGTTAAATCTTCTTTTCTAAATGGAGTTCTTGAAGAAAAGGTATACATAAAAGAGCCAGATGGGTTTGCATTGACACAAAACAAGGATATGGTGTGCAAGCTACAAAAGGCAATGTATGGACTGAAACAAGCACCTAGAACATAGTATGAAAGGCTACACTTTTATGTTGTTAAGATTGGTTTAAGAAGAACAAATGAAGATAGCAATGCATACTTGAAGGTTGAAGGTGACAGGTTACTGTTAGCTGAAGTATTTGTGGATGACATAATCTTTGGTGGAAATGATGAAATGAGTTTGGCGTTTGCAGAAGAGATGAAGAAAGAATTTGAAATATCAATGATTGGAGAAATTAAGTTCTTCATTAGATTGCAAATTTCACTGTTGAAGGATGGTGTTTATGTCTATCAGTCTAAGTATATAAAGGAAGTGCTCAAAACCTTTGGAATGGAAGACTCCAAGCCAGTTGGAATCCCCATGGTGACCAAATGCAAATTGTCTAAGGATGATGAGTCAAGTGTAGTGGATCCAACTCTATACATGTCTATGATGGGCAAGTTGCAATATGTTGTTCATAAAAGACCAGGCATTTCTCAAGCAGTTGTGATAGTGGTTGGGTTTCAAGAAAATCCTAAGGTATCCCACATGGTGGTGGTGAAGAGAATATTCAAGTACTTGAAAGGGACTAAAGACTATGGTTTATGGTATGAGTATAAAGGTGATTTCTCCTTGAGTGTGTTTAATGATGCAAATTGGGTAGGAAACATCGATGACAGAAAAAATACAAGTCAATGAGCATTCTTCCTAGGAGGAAGACTTGTATCATGGACAAGAAAAAAGCAAAATTTCATTTCCCAATCTACCGCAGAAGTTGAGTATGTGGAAGCTTCTATCAACTATACACATATTGCATGGATGAAGCAGATCCTATAAGGAAACAAAGATAAGGTAACTGGACCGATAACTATTTACTGTAATAATACAAGTGCAATTAACATTTCAAAGAATCCAGTGATGCATTCAAAGACAAAGCACATTGCAATCAAGTATCATTTTCTAAGAGAGAAAGTGCAGGAGAAAGAAGTTAAGTTGGAATATGTACCAACCAAGGAACAGATAGAAGACATATTTACTAAGCCACTACCCAAGGATACTTTTGAGTATCTAAGAGGTAAGATAGCGGTTATACCCCTACCTAAACAAAATTAAGATGTTTTTGCAGCATCAATCCTATGGATTCATTGAATATTTTTCACTCTGGATTGATGTTAAGGGGACTACTCCTTAGGGGAAGCATTCGGGGGAGAAGAATGTTGAAGCAGAAGGTGACCTATCTTGTGTGGTGCCTTTGGCATTGTTATAAAAGGGGGAGACGACTTGGGAGATGACTACCAGAAGAAGATTAAAGGGGAGAAGAAGAAAGAGAGTTATCAGGAGAAAAGCATTAGCTAAGGGGGAGTAGTTGTCATCAGGAAGTTTGTAATGTTGCCATGATTATATTGTGGTGTTTCCATCAATACCAAAGGGGGAGATTGTTGGAATAACTGATGCAAAGATTATTGAGTGGTGTGTGGTACAGGTATGATGGCAAAAAATTAGTTATTGTGTTGTCATTGATGTCAACTTAGTGTTGTGTTCGTTGACAATGTTTCTGATGTCCTACTAAGTATCTAGTATTGCGAAAGGAACTGGGGTGTGTGGCTCTTATGGGAGACTTAGATTTATCTCTAGATGTTGTATGTTGGAAAGTAGAGGTTGGCAACATGAATGAAGAGAGTTATGATCGATTGAAAGTTGACAGAGAAGCCAGAATAACAAACAATGGCAAACGATAAATGATTTGTGTTCTATCAAATGGTGTGGATTCAGGTGTTGCAGTTCAGTCATAATTATCTTAACTAAGCTATGAGATTGATATCATAATCACAAGATGATTGGAGTACTGCAAGGCATAGTTTTAATAACCAGAAGATTGTTTTGTGCATAATGGAAAAGTTCTTGGAATAGTTGATGTTAGATCCTTGACCAGTGATGATGCGGTTGGTTGCGGTGAATATTTGTGCGTTCCAGATGTCATGGTAACATGGTAGTTTTGATTTGCAATAATGTCTTGATCTCACATTGCTCAAGGTGATCAAATTTATCAGTCTTTTGAAAGGGTTTTCGAAAAGTCAAGGAGTTTGATTGTTCTTGATCAAGTCAATGTGGTGATGCATTTGGAGGCTGACACGGATTTGTAAATGCATTTTATTGTTCGGTAATACATTTTGGCGGATTGGGGTGAAGTGTGAAACATTCAAATGGTGAAATTTAAATGTATTGCATTTTGTTTAAGGCAGTGGCCGACCTAGAGAGTGAAAAAGATATTTATATTCAGATTGATGAATTGTGAAGTTGTAGATTGTGGATGTCGTGGTGCGGTCAAGAGAAGGGTGAAGATAGCCTGCAAGAAGAAGTTTGAGCTTAATTGGATCTATACTGGTAAAGGAGGAGTGTTATTCTCAAGTCATTGTACTTGTTGAATCCTAACAGGTTCTTCAAGAAAATCCCTTAACTGGGTAAAGCTCCTAACAAGGCTAGAGGTTAATCCCTTAACCAGGTGACTCCTAATAGGGCTTAGCCTTTAACATGGCATACTTCAGAAGAGTGCAAATATTTGTGGGTACTAGTTCTCATCGTGGTTTTTCCCTCTATCCAAGGGCTTCCACGAAAAAAATACCGGTGTTGTCGTGTTGCATGTTCGGATGGTATCGCTTGTTTCATTTTTTATTGTTGCACAAGTTATAAGTAGATGAATGTTGTTAAATGGTAAATGAAAAATTTGAAATTGGTAGATTATTGATTCACCCTCCCTCTCAGTAATCTTGGACCTTATAATACTAACAAATAGGTGTACTTGATTTCATTTATGGATTAAATCTTTTGGTATACTTGTATACTTCTGGTGTTTGGGGTTACATGGTGTTTTTTGTCAGTGCTTGTTAACTTCTATGCTTATAGTGTTGTTCCAAGTGTTTTTGATAGTTGGACTTTCTTTCAATTCATCAAATAGTTTTCATATAAAATTTATATCGTACTTTGAAAAGGTTCTATCTAGTTCTATCTATCTGTGGGATTAGATATTTTATTGATCAAGACGTGGTCTTGGTTGTGGCGTTCTTATGGTTCCAAAATTTACCTATACTTTGGAGAATGTAATATAAATTGTATACATCTTTAATGTGACCTATATTTAGGTCCTATGGTATCGTGTTGTAAATGTCTTAAGTATGACCTAGATTTAGGTTCGGTGATAGTGCATTAAATACAATTATAATATCAATTTGCATTGTTGCTGACACTCTTTTGGTGTGGCTAACATGTATATGATGGGATACTTGTATAAATAAAAAAAACTTGTTTGTATCCAAGATATGAGTAGAGAGAGAGAGAGAGAGAGAGAGAGAGAAAATAGATATGTGAGTATAAGTGCAAGTTGGAGACAAAAAATTTAAGGTGATATAGTGTGAGTTTGTTTCAGTATATCATGCAGCGGTTTGTAAGAAGTTCAGTGGTACATAAAGAAGGTCTTATATATTGTGTTATAGAAGTTTGGTGTATGTTGGCAGAGGGTTTGTATTAGATATTTGTTGTCAGTGATCAATGTGTTATCAATTGGAATTGTTTCATGCATAGTCAAATGCAATTCTATCAGTTCACATTTTTTCAGTAAACATCTTTTGTATTGGCATTTAGCCATATTAATATTTCAGGATTGTTAGCCCGACTAAAAATGAGACAACCTGTAGTGAGAAATTCGATAGTGGGCCCTTGTAAAATTCACCTTAACCAGTGTCATCTTAAGTGGTGTTCATTTCATGACAATTAGCTTCTCTGTGGTTTTTTCCCAATTTGGGTTTCCATATAAATTCTAGTGTTCATTGTGTTAATGATTTTTTGCTTTCATATTTACATCTTTTTTAAGTTTCAAAATGTTTTTAAGTCCTTATCGGTAGAAAAGAAGCTAACATATCTATATATGTCTTATGAGTTGATGCAGGAGCATCTCAGGTCCTTGGAAATCCTGTGTCACCAAAAACATGTTTGTGTTTTCCTGTGTTGCTCGGTTCCTTCTTTGAATGAGTTGGTTCAGTGCTGCTCGGTTTCCTTTGTTTACCAGAGTTGGTCGGTTATCTCTCTAGCGCTCGGTTATTTTCCTGGCACTCGGCAATGTTTGTCTAGCGCTCGGTTATCATTGCTTACCAAGTTGTTTATTTTGGATTCATGTTGAGGCCGACTCTTGCAATTAATTTTGGTTGTAGATTTAATGATGGTATCTATCATTGGGAAGCGTCTGGACCTAGATTTGGTCGTTCCTTCTGCTGATGGTGGATTTGAAGGCCGACTTGTTCGGTAGCCACTTGTATATAATGTAATCTTGGTTTGTAGTTTTAGCAACAATTAGAGCATAGAAGATAGAAGCTAAAAGATTAGAGATTATTGGCAGATTCTCGCATGTTGGAGGACTTATGTACTTGATTGTAATATCTAGCCTAAACCGAGAAGGCCTTACAGCTCGGCATGTATGAATCAAATTGAAGATAATATATGAAAGATATCTACATTCTCTCTCTCACTTGTGTGTTTTTTTCTTCCCCGTGTGATCTCTGGAAAGTGGACCTGGTTAGGGTGTGCTTTTGGCCCCTCTCCCCGTCCTCCCTTGCATCAGGTGGTATCAGAGCGAGGTGAGATCTGGATCTAGGTTTGTGAATCTAGGTTTGAGGTTTCGTTCTTGTCAAACACTAGTTGATTTGTAATGGGGTAGCAGAAGTAGATTGCGATCTGACCTACAATTGCAGAGGGTTTCAAGATGGTTCGTGGGAGGCGAGATGCGGATCCAGGATTGGCAGACATGTTTAGACAACTTGCCGCTAGGTTAGAAGTTGTTGAAACAAATCAAAGAAGAGGAAGACATCTTGAAGATGTTAGTGATGATGAAATTGAGGAAGAACAAGGTGATGTAGAACTTGCACCAACGATGGATCAAGGTGAGGAAAGATTGTTGAAGGCTTTGACAAATCTGAAGTCTACACCACACTTTAATCCTCCTGAGTATAGTGGAAAATTGGATTCTGATGAATTGGTGGACTGGATCACCGAGATGGAAAAGTACTTTGAGTATGAAAATGTACCTGAGGAAAAGAAAGTGAAAATTGCAAGCACAAAGTTGAAAAGTCATGCATCCTTGTGGTGGGAACATCTGCAGTTGGACAAAAAGAGGAAAGGCAAAGACAAAATCAAGCTATGGAATAAAATGGTGAATAAATTGAAAGTAAAGTTCTTACGTTGTGATTATTAGATTAACCTAGTTAGGCGAATGCAAAGTTTGAGGCAGAAAGATAGCTCGGTAAAAGAATATACTGAGGAATTCTATAGATTAGATATCAGATCTAGACATGATGAAGATGATGTGGAAAGAATTGCTAGATACCTAAATAGTTTGAGAGTTTCCATCCAAGAAGAAATCAGTTTGGTCAAATTGGAGAACATTGAAAAGGCTTATCAATTTGCATTGAAATCTGAGGAGAAATTGAACAAGAGGCATGACCAAAGACAAAGAGATAGAGGTGGTAGATTCCCTAGAGGAAGAGGTAGATCTCATGGTGAAAACAGTAAATCTGAACTTGAAAAAACCACTATAGATAAAGGCAAGACTGAGTGGAAAGGTGAAAGTTTATCTAGAGGCAGAGGCAATAACTACCGAGGTGGTTATAACAGATGTGGTTTTCGAGGAACTTGTTACAATTGTGAAGGACACAGATCATTTGAGTGTACACAAGCAAGTAAGAAGGTCAGTAACAGAATGAATGCCTTGGTGCAAGAAGAGTCATCGAATGAGCCTGAGAAGGAAAATAACTTAATGGTAAGGAGATCACTTTGGAGTGAAAGTAAGAAGGAAGATCCAGTAAGGAAAAGTTTGTTCAAGACCAGATGTAGAGTTTTTGATGAAGTTTGGAAGGTAATCATTAACAGTGGTAGCTCGGAGAATCTGGCATCTGAGGAAATGGTTACAAAGTTGCAGTTGAAAAGGTTGGAACATTTGAAGCCCTGTCAGATTTCATGGATCAAAAATGAGCACACACTCTTGGTAAGTGAACAATGTTATGTGAATTTGAAAATTGGAGAGTACTATGATAAGGTGTTATGTGATATCATGCCTATGGATTGTTGTCATATTTTGTTGGGTAGACCTTGGCAATATGATAGACATGCTATATATGATGGGAGATTGCATATATATACTATTTGGGCTAATGGGAGAAGACAAATTTTGTTACCTTTGATGGAAGAACATATTAGTAATGTTTGCACATCTGTGAAAGTTTGCTTGATGGAAGGAAGAAAGTTTCTTAAGGATTTGAAGAAGAATGATGTATGTTTTATTTTGTTACTAACCAACCGAGTAAGAAAATAGAGGATAGCATCCTTGAAGAGATTGATAAGTTACTCACCGAGTACAATGAAATTATTTTTGATAATGTACCTGATGGTTTGCCACCGAAGAGAAGCATTGATCATTGCATGGGTCAAATCCCTGGAGCTAGTTTACCGAATAAGACACCACATCGGTTGACACCTACCGAGAATCAAGAATTGAACCGATAGATTCAAGAATTGTTACAGAAAGGTCTGATCTGATAAAGTTTGAGTCTTTGTGCAGTACCTGATATATTGGCACCTAAGAAGAATGGAGAATGGTGAATGTGTACTGATTCTAGAGCAATCAACAAGATAATAGTGAAATATAGGTTTCCTATACCGAGAATGGATGACATAATGGACAATTTGACTGGAGCAAAGTATTTTACCAAAATTGATTTGAAAAGTGGGTATCATCATATAAGAATCAGAGAGGTGATGAGTGAAAGACTGTTGTCAAGACAAAAGAAGGTTTGTATGAGTGCTTGGTTATGCCTTTTGGTTTAACTAATGCACTGAGTACTTTTATGAGATTGATGAATGAAGTTCTGAAGAAATTCTCAGGTAAATTTGTGATTGTATACCTTGATGATATTCTAATATTCTGATATTTTATCTGAAAAAGTGTTCATCCATGAAAGAGGAGATTGTGTATTTAAGATTTGTGATTTCAGTTGATGGTTTGAAAATGGATCCTGAAAAGGTTGAAGCTATTTTGAATTGGCCTACACCTGAGAATGCTAGTGAGGTAAGATCATTTCATGGTTTGGCAAGTTTTTACCGAAAGTTCAATAGGAATTTTAGTTCAATTTGTAATGCGATGACTGAGACTATGAGAGGAGATAAAGGGGAATTTAAGTGGACACATGGAGCCGATAAAAGTTTTGAGACTATGAAGCAGAAGGTTGTTGAATTGCATGTTTTGGCATTGCCTAATTTCAATAAGGTATTCCAAGTGGAATGTGATGCAAGTGGAAGTGCAATAGGAGTTGTATTGATTCAAGAAGGTAAACATGTTGCTTTCTTTAGTGAAAAGTTGAATGATGCAAAAAGGAAATACTCTGTGTATGATCAATAATTCTATGTTATTGTTCAAGCACTGAAGAAATGGAGACATTATTTGATACCTAGTGAATTTGTGTTGTATACCGATCATAAGGTTTTACAATATTTGGGTAGTCAGAATAAGTTGAATCAGAGACATATGAAAAGGGTTGAATATTTGCAGAGTTATACATTTGTGATAAAGCATAAGAGTGGAGTCACTAACCGAGTTGCTGATGCATTGAGTAGAAGGAGATCTTTGATGACCGAGATGAAAATTGAAGTTCTTGGCTTTGATGACATGAGAGATTCTTATGAATTTGATCCTGAATTTTCTGAGCCGTGGAGAAAGTGCAAAGCACCTGTTCAAGATCAACCGAGTACTAAATGGGAAGAATATTTCATTCAAGAAGGTATGTTGTTTAAATGTATTCAGTTGTGTATACCAAGAGGACCAATGAGAACTAATTTGATAAAAGAGAAACATAGTAGTGGTTTGGCTGGACATTTTGGTGTTGACAAGACATTGAATTTGCTTAAGGAGAAATACTTTTGGCCACAGTTGTAAAAGATGTTCATAATTTTGTGAAAAGTTGTGGAATTTGTCAAGTTGCAAAAGGAGTAAGTCAGAATACTAGATTGTATACACTGATTTCTTTTCCTAAGAAACCTTGGATTGATATTAGTATGGATTTTGTTCTTGTCTTACCGAAGATAGTAAGAGGTAATGATTCTATATTTGTTGTTGTGGATAGATTTTCTAAAATGGCACATTTTATACATTGTAGAAAGACATCAGATGCAGTACATATAGCAGATCTTTTCTTTAATGAAATTGTCAAATTGCATGGATTACCGAGGAGTATCATCTCTGACCGAGACAGTAAATTTGTTGGATACTTTTAGAAAACCCTTTGCAGAAAGTTTGTCACCGAGTTGAAATATAGTTTGCCATTTCACCCACAAACTGATGGACAGATAGAAGTTGTGAATAAAAGTTTGGGAAATCTTTTAAGATGTTTAGTTGGAGACACACCGACTAATTGGGATTCTATGTTGGCACAAACAGAGTTTGCATACAATAATTCAGTGAATAGGAGTACTAGAAAACACATTTTGAAATTGTAAATGGCATACAACCGAAAGGTATATTAGATTTGAGAGACATTGTTGTTGAAAGAAAGAGAAGTGTTGAAGGAGTGAAGTTTGTTGAGTAAATGAAGACATTACATGAAGTTGTGAAACATAAGTTGGGAATAAGTAATCAGAAATACAAAGACAGAGTTGATAGATCAAGAAGACATAAGAATTTTGCAGTCGGTGATGAAGTAATGGTTCATTTGAAGAAAGGCAGATTTCCTGTTGGAACATATGGGAAGCTAAAAATCAAGAAGTTTGGACCTTGTAAGATTTTGAAGAAATTTGACAGTGGAAATGGATATGAGATTGAGTTACCTGATGACATGGATATATCACCTATTTTCAACATCGCTGATTTGTATGAGTATTATGAGTTGGATGAAGAAATGACAGTACCAAATGATTATCCTAAGAAAACAATAGAAGTTGAGCAGATTTTGGAATGAAGAATTGGTAGAAGTACAAGAGGAAAACAATATATGGAATATCTAGTAAAGTGGAAGAATAGACCGATTGAAGATAGTTCATGGATTTCACAATCTGAGTTGGATTCAGCTCGGATTGTACCTGCTTCATGATTCAGAGAATTATTTTCAAATAACCTCAAGTGTCTGATGCAAATGCATCTTAGGTCCTTGGCAATCCTGTGTCACCAAAAACATGTTTGTGTTTTCCTGTGTTGCTCGGTTCCTTCTTTAACCGAGTTGGTTCGGTGTTGCTCGGTTTCCTTTGTTTACCGGTGTTGGTCAGTTATCCCTTTGGCGCTCAGTTATATACCTGGCGCTCGATGATTCTTTTCTAGCGCTCAGTTATCCTTGCTTACCGAGTTGTTTATTTTGGATGCATGTTGAGGCCGACTCTTGCAATTAATTTTGGTCGCAGATTTAATGATGGTATCTATCATTGGGAAGTGTGTGAACCTAGATCTGATCGTTCCTTCCATTGATGGTGGATCTGAAGGCCAACTTGTTCGGTAGCTTCTTGTATATAATGTAATCTTGGTTTGTAGTTTTGGCAGCAATTCGAGCATAGAAGATAGAAGCTAGAAGATTAGAGATTATTGGCAAATCCTCGCATGTTGGAGGACTTATGTACTTGATTGTAATATCTGGCCTAAACCGGGAAGGCCTTACAACCCGGCATGTATGAATCAAATTGAAGATAATATATGAAAGATATATGCATTCTCTCTCTCACTTGTGTGTTTAGTGCTTCCGCGTGTGATCTCTGCAAGGTGGACCTGGTTAGGGTGTGCCTTTGGCCCCTCTCCCCGTCCTCCCTTGCGTCATGAGTTTACCAATTCATTAAAAGTTTTAAAATTTGTTTATGAATAACTGATTTACCCCTCCCTCCCAATTATTCAGCATGTTCAACAATTGGTATCAAATATTGGCTCCTTGCAAATAGAGCTTAACTACTTGAGAGAGATCTTGGTTATTTGAACTGATGGAAGGAGAGTACTATTTAGATGAGGATTGGAAGATCACGATGCGATACATTGAGTGCACTAAATTAGAGAAAGAGTTGAAATAAAACCTGAAAGGAGCACATGCATGCATCTTAATGTTGAGGGATCATATCTGAAAGTTCAAAGCAAGGTACAAGGAAGTTTGTCAGGAATTGAAGGAATAAAAAAAAGGTGGAGCTGGAAAAGAAGATGAATGACAAGAAAATACTAAGGAATTTATCAAAGATGGGTTAAAGAGGCAATAGGAAGACTCAAGTAGAACTGGAGATTGCAATAGAGGAATAGAGGAAATCTAAAGAGAATCTCAAGGATGTCATCAAGATGAAGTCAGATAAAAATGATAAATTAGAATTGGTATTGAAGAAGCTGAGATCTGAAGCTAAGGTGTGTGAGACCAATACTATTTTGGATTAGTTATTAGCCCTCCAAAAGATTCACAAAGATAAAGAAGGATTAGGGTTTACCAGTGAATGTTCAAATCTAAAGGACAAAGGCAAAGAGAAGGTAGTTGAAGATGAAGCAATTCCAAAAGGGGAGATTGTTAGACCTATTGAGTTGTTGATAACATTATTGTCATTGATGTCAAAACAATTCATACCAACTATCTGGCAGCATCGAATGGTTGTTGGCAGTATCGGTTGGTTGTTGATAGTATCGGTTGGTTCTCGACGGTATCAGTTGGATAGTGGTTGCCTAACGGTAAAGTATTAGTGGTTTTGATTATATCCATAATAGTTTCAATACATATAGTTTTGGTGCTTCATGACAAGTGTACTTGATTTTACTTATAAATTACATCTTTTGGTATACTTGTATACTTTCTGTGTTTGGAGTTGCATGGTGTTTTATGTCGATAGTTGTTAACTTCTATGCTAACAGTGTTTTTCCAAGTGTTTCTGATATTTGGACTTTCTTGTAGTTGATTAGATGGTTTTGATATAAGTTTATATCATATTCTAAATAGCTTATGTCTAGCTTCATCTATTAGTGGGATCAGATATTTTATTGATCAAGACATGATCTTGGTTGTGGCGTTCTGATGGTTCCAAAATTTACCTATGTTTTTTATTAAGGAAAACAAGTTTTGAAGGGGCCCTGAAACCCTATACAAGATGGTCGAAAAAGATATTCAAAGGAGCACACAAAGATGGATCAGATCAAGACCAGCGCGAGGGTTTTACAACAGGCACCCACAACTTGGAGAAGAAGATGGTACCAGCAAAAAAGATCTGGAACCCAGACAAAAGAAGTCACTGCGAAAAGCAGTTGCACAGAGACTAACATCAGACAACAAGATTACTTCTTCCCCTTCTGGGAACGAAGGGGCATATCGAAAGAGGGCTGAAGTTTAGATCTTTTTTTTCCTTTAACAGAAGTCCACCCATCTTCCGCATTCTTAGCCAAGTCCTGCCTAGAAGATGAATCAAGGATCGAGGAGCCTAAAATTGGGGAAACAAGAAGTTGTCCGAGATAAGGCCATCGAAACCCCGAGAAGCTGAAGCAAGAGATAAAACTATAGCATCTGCTCCAGCATGATCCAATGAAGCAATAGATGCCTCACCACCAACAGAGGCCTGACCAGTAGTAACCAAAGGAGGGACAACATTAGCACCCAAACAAGAGTGATCCAGCAGCGCTAAATCAGCAAGAGGAGTAGAGGCCTCGCTCCCAACAGAACCCCGGACAACGGAGTCTGAACGGTGAGGCAGTCCCGGGATGGGACCAACATCTGGGGGAGAGCCAGTAGCAGCCCCAGGAGGCATAGAGGCCTTCGTAGACTCCTGCAAAGAAGAAACGACCTGAGAAAAGCTTCTGGTAGCCGAGTCTTTCACAATAGAGTAGTGTTGGGAGGAGGCCCCCTTCCACCAAGAAGCCGGTTTTTTGACCTTTTCCAAACCACATTGACCCACTAAGTGACTAGTTTTAAAACAGCGCCTACATCGGAAGGGGAGACCTTCATAATCCAAAGATTGGATCCAGGGTCCCTTGGGATGCACCAACATAATCTTTTCCGGAAGACCCTTGGAATAATCCAGATCAATCAGAATCCTTGCATAAGTGGAATGAAAGATGTCTTCTGATTCCGCATCAATCATCAAAAAATCCCCCAGAGCTTCACCCACAGCCTCGAGCAGAGAATCTACCCAAAAATGAAGAGGAAGGTTGGGAAGCCTAACCCAGGTAGGAACCTTGGAGAACGTCTCAGAAGAGGCATCAAAGTCAAGATGCCAGGGCTTCATCATGAGCATGAACCTATCATCCCAACTAAAGAAATTATCGCAAAGAATCAGGTTCCTATCAGCAATACTCTCAAACTTGGCTATGAAGAAACCCCTTCTCAGAGGGAAAATGTGCACAGAGTCTAAGATGATCAGATCCCACTGGTGTGTGATCCAGGCATGCAACTCAGAGAGTCGAGGCCAGAAGCCCTTGAATCTGCAGATTAAACCATGCCCTGAGAAGACAGAGGACGCTCCATCTATGTCTTTCACCACCTCATCCTCCAAAGAGAGGATTAAAGGGTTAGAGACACAGAGAGGAACAGCACCCCTGTGTCCGGAGGCCAGAGAAGGACGGGAGGCAGCTAGTAAGCGCTGAGAGGAACTCCCAGGAACAGAACCAACTTCCCCAACTTGCAAGGCTCCCAACACCCGAACGCCATCCGAAAGAGGAGCAACCTCCTTACCCCCATTCGGGACTAGAGAACTGCCAGCGGAAGGGGGCAAACAACCAACAGTCTCGTTAACAATAGCAGAGGCCGCTGCGAAACCCCAAAAATGGGCGTCCTGTGATATGCTACCGAAAGAGGACTGAGGCCTGGAAACACCGGCAGCGGCAAAGGCAATCCCTGCTACAGGAGGCTTGGAGATGGAAGCAACAGCGGCGGCGACAGAGGCCGTTGCGGGAGCCCTAATGGCAGAGCATATCGTCATTTTGATTTTCTGTATAAGGATAAGTTTGGGGTGTTCGAGAATTTACCTATGTTTCTGTGAATGTAATATACATTGTATACATCTTAAGTGTGAACTAATGTAGGTCGTGTGGTAACGTGTTGTAAATATGTCTTAAGTATGACCTAGATTTAGGTTCGATGGTAGTGCACTAAATACAATTGTAATATCTTTTTGCATTGTGGCCAACACACTCTTTTGGTGTGGCCGGCATGTATATGATTGGATACTTGTATAAATGATGAAAATCTATTTGTATCCAAGATATGAGTATAGAGAGAGAGCAAGAAAATTGATGTGTAAGTATAAGTGCAAACTAGAGATAGAAAATTGAAGGTGATATAGTGCGAGTATGTTTCGGTATATCAAGCAACGGTGTGTAAGAAGTTGAGTGGTACGAAAAGAAGGCCTTATATATTGTGTTACAGAAGTTTGGTGTATGTTGGCAAAGGACCTATATTAGATCTTTGTTGTCAGTGATCAATGTGTTATCACTTGGAACTATTTCATGCATAGTCAGATGCAATTCTATCAATTCATAATTTGTCAGTAAACCTATTTTGTATTAGTAGTTAGTCATATTCATATTTCAAGGGAGTTATCCCGACCGACAATGATCCAACCTACAGTCAACAAACTGGCAGTGAGCCCTTGTAAAAATCACCTTAACCGGTGTTCATTTCATGAGAATTAGCTTCTCCATGGTTTTTCCCAGTTTGGGTTTCCACGTAAATTTTGGTGTTCGTTGTGTTGATGGTTTTTTGCTTTCATGTTTACATATACTATAAGTTTCAGAATGTTTTTAAGTGCTTATCAGTAGAACATAAGTTAACATATCTAGATTTGTTTTATGAGTTTACCAATTTAGTAAAATATTTAGAAGTTTCTTATGAATAATTGATTTACCCCTACTCTTAGTTATTCAACCTGTTCAACAGAGTAGATAGGACTACACTAAACACAACCTGTTTATGCAACATGTTAATGGGTTGAGGGAACAGCGGGATGTCAAAAAGGGAGGTGATAAGTAGTGGTTCGAGGGAAAAAGATATGAAGACTTGGACCCATTTAAGGTAAGGCCCATAAGAAATCCCTACTTCAATGGGAAGTAAGATGGAGGACAGAACGAGATGGTATGCAGATGTGACTAAAGTAGGAGAAGAAATAGATATAGTTAGTGCAAACATGGGAACTAACAACTTACTCTTGACCTTCAAATAAACATCATGTTTTACAGCCTTTTTGTCGCCGACAATTCTTATGCTCATGCTCAAGTTGATTCTGGCATAGGTGTGGACCAAGAAGAGAATCTTGAGAATGCTCGAAAACATCCTAATCCATGGGGGAGGCCATCAATGTCGTGATTTTCAAAGAAGGCCCCATCGATGAGGTAGGAGGTTATATCAAAGCAGTAATTGTAGGCTCAATGGGGATGCCCTTCCCTATTTTTCTCTAGTAGTGGTCAAAGGAACAAGTGCCAAAGTAGACAAGTGAGCATGTAGTGACTCTTACCACAAACGGTAGGGTGAGGGATGTCCATGAGGATATGAAGCTTAAAGGGAGGGTGAGCCTTATACTTTTGTAGTGTTGGTGCCTTTCCCTTATCCACACTAGGCGCAATCGCAAGAATAAGATGCATTGTTAGAGATTGTGTGGTATATAGTGGACGAGGAGGTTTTCCCAAAGGAATACACTTTTGCTTAGTCCCTGAAAGGGAGAAAATATAAGGTGAATCATGCTACGAATCAAGAGTAGACTTAGATGTGGGAATGAAAGAAGGGGCCATATGTGCTATGGATTTAAATGGAAGCTTCTCAGTCTTATTATTTTCTTGGAATACTAGATCTTCTCAAGGAAGCAAGGGCCCTACTAAAGCATGCCAAAAATTATTGAGGAAGTCCCCACATGACACTTGGGCTAATATCTAGTATCCTGGATGGCATGCATAGTGCCCTTGTGGGAAAATACTAAACATTTACAAACCATCATGGGGACAGCCCCCATGGAGACTAGCCAATGAATACCTAGACATTGGTGGCTTGTCAAAGGAGGTTCTATATTACTAGGGACATGTGTAACGCTCCAATGGTTGCCTTTGGACTATGTATTCTCAAGATAAGTGTGTGTCACATGGATGTCATTGTGTTACACGTGTTGTGAATCAAAAAAGTCCACATGGTTGAGAATTTGGACAAAAAGTAGTGATTAGTCAAGAAGGATGACGTGGAGTCTTAGATGGAGATTTTATTCGGCTTAACAAGAGGCACCATGCAACATTAAACTGTACAAGGTGCAATTTACAGCATTTCAATAAGTTCTATCAAATTCATAAAGCTCTTGCATCCTGAGACTAGTCATACCAGAGGTCTTATCCCTTTGATAGGGTAATATCATTGCCTCGTCCTCACAATTCAAATTTAAAATCCCTCATTTCTCAAATTGGTTGTGTTGAAATATAACATAACACAAATCTCCTCAATTATTTATGCATCCAAAGACATGCATGCCAACATAACTATACCATCCTAAAAAAAATTAGCTTCTATAATTAGATGCTCATTTTAGCCTCATTTTAGTATGTATGGGTTCCCAAATGGGTTGCACACTCTCCTAGCACTCATTGGACGTTTAAATTAACATTATAAGTCTTGTGCTAATTCAATTTCTTTAAAACTCGAGGTAAGCTCTTATTTCTAAGTGTGCTCTATTTTTCCTCCAATCTTATAATTCATTTCATCATTTAGGCCCTATACCACCACTTATGGCATTTATGTTCTCTCTCAATCTTGAAACTAGCTAAATCCTATTTTCCTACTTCACCTCTACCTTCTTGACTCTTAGTTTAAATTTGAGCTCAAAACCCTAGGTATAGGTCAAATCCGACCTATACCCTCAAGTTTTTGCCCAACCTTGACCCAGAACTCAATATCAATGTGTTAGCGAAGATCTAGTCTGGTGGTCGCCTTGGATTAATTTTGAGTACTAAAATGAGGTATATAAACACACTATCTCTACTCATTTTGGTATCTATTACTGCCCTCAAGCGTTCATGATCAAGTAATCAAGTGATTGGCATCCAAGCATTCTCAAGGTCTTCAAGCATTTGAGTCTTCAAGTCTTCAAAGCATTCTTCTTCCTCATCTACAACATCTATTTCACAAGGCTTCTCTTTCATGATTTCCTTTTGGGTTTTTTATGGAGTCTAATCTATTGCATTAATATTTGTGATCACATCCAGAGAGGTATTGCGTCATCAAGGCATGAGGTAATTTGTACTTCAGATCTAGCTTATATTTCATCTTTCCTTTATTCAATTTCATTTAGTTTTCAAGGTTGATGCCTAAATAGGTATTTGACCAAGACAAACCCCTTTTTCCAATCTTTCCCCATTTTTTTGTGTGCAAGAACAAGCTACAAAGTTGTCAAATCTTTTATGAGAAAATTGGGAACAATCGAATAGACCCTAAAAATTTTCAGCAAAAGCATTAGGTATACGTCGTCTCAAATGACCTATAGTTGGGTATATGTTGGATCTGACCTATACCCTGACAAACAAGCTCAAATTTAACAAGCAAGAAGAGTGCAGTGTCAAGATTTCATTCTGACTATTAGTTATTTAGATTTGAAGTTACTAGTTTCCCATTTCATTTCTAAATGTAGTTATTTCATTCCTAATTTACATTTCTATCTTTATCATTCATTTTCCATTTAAAAATTATGAATTTAGTGAAGGAAACATTGTCCCCATTTAGCGCTTGAGCCACCTATTGAGCCTATTAAGGGCATCTTCCTTCTGAATGTGCAAAATCTTTAAATGAGAGCTGATCTACCCTAGTTTTGCATTGCTTCTCATTTCACCTTGTACAATAAAATGTCTAGTAATGAAGTAAATTCTAAAAAATGCAAGATAATAAATAATAATAATGTGGCAATTGGCATATGCCTTTAAGGTAAATTATTTCTTGTTAAGCTTAATGACCTTCTAGTTGATTTTATTGTCTGTCACTTCTCCTCTAGATCTTTTCATATATAGTTTCATTGTTTTCTTAAAAGTTTATGTTGTCCAAACAAAATTTCCTCTTTTAGCAAGTGCTTAGATTTTTTTTCCAATGATTGTCATTTTTAGTGCATAGCAATTTTCTAAATGTCGAAAACAATGACTTCATGAGAAGTAATATTTTTATTATTCCAAATTAGACACAGAAATTGTTTCCAAAACATTAATTCTCATATTTCCTCTTGTGTTCCATTTAATTTGCTCTATAATTAAATTTTTCATATTTTAGAAAACAATCCTCAATTAAGTTAGATAAATTAAGATTTATATAAATAGCCTATAACTAGACACCAAAGTTTTTCTACACCTAATCAAACAATCATACTAATCATTTTTTTATAGATAAAAGGTGGAAGCCTAAACATTTTATATTAATATTAAAATATACACAGAAGGATTGATATCAAAAGAGTATTGATCCATAATGACCCGCCATAATACTAACAAAATGGAGCTGCAAGAACAAAAAGTAGACTCCCTATTTTGAGCTAACCTCCCTACTAGATATTAACCACAAACAAAAGGAGATATATACTGCCTATATACATGTGGAATACAAAATGTAGCACCATAGAGAGAACCAAATATGAACAAAAAGCTACAAAGTGGACAAAATCAACCAAGGAAATTGCATGACTCTAATACTTCCTCAGTAATCTTGTCTTTCTCCTTCACAAACTAGGGGTTGTTGATAATAGTATTGACATTTTGGCCTCCAACTCCCAAACCCTACCTTAGAGCAGAGACCTGAGATTGAACCAATCAAGGATTCACCATCAAACCTTTTAAGGGTCAGATAGACAGAATTCAATGCAAAGCAAAGAACACCTGGGAAAAATAAGTGGTATCTAGAAGGATAATAACCTCCTAAAATTGGACAATTTCTTGCTCTTGAACCTCCTACAACTATCCATATGCAAACAAATTTTGAAGACATCGTACAAACGGACATAGACTGGTTTGTCCTCTAGATATCAAGTTGGAAACAACCCTCCTACCCATGCTTCACCTTCAAACAAATCGCAGAGTTGCACAACATCTTCCAATGTGTCACCACTAATGAATTCATCCTTAACAAATTGAGTAGAAACACAAATAAACATACCCAAATCATATATATGCAACGATTGTCAATTTTAGTGCATAGCAATTTTGTAAATGTAAAAAATAATGACTTCATGGAAAGTAATATTATTATTATTCCAAATTACAAAGTAAAATCATTTCCAAAACATTAATTCTCATATTTCCTTGTGTTCAATTTAATTTGATCCTTAATTAACTTTTTCATATCCTAGAAAACAATCCTCAATTAAGATAGACAAATTAAGATTTACATAAATAACCTAGAACTAGGTACCAAAGTTTTCCTACACCTAGTCAAACAATCATACCAATCAATTTTTAATATAAAATGTAGAAGCTTAAACATTTTATATTAGTATAAATACATATACAAAAGGATTGATATAAAGTATCGATCCATGATGACCCGTCATAATGCTAACAAAACTAAGATGCAAAAACAAAAAGCATACTACATATTCTGAGCTAACCTCCCTACTAGATATCAACCACAACTAGAAGGAGGTATATACTACCTAAATGCATATGCAATACAAAACGTAGCACCATAGAGAGAACCGTAGATGAGAAAAAAGCTACAAAGTGAACAAAATCAACCAAGGAAATTGGATGACTCTACTACTTCCTCGATAATATTGTCTTTCTCCTTTGCAGATTGGGGGTTGTTGATAATAGTATTTATATTTTGGCTCCAACTCACGAACCCTTCCTTAGAGCAACAACCTAAGATTGAACCATTTGAGGATTCGTCATTGAGCCTTTTGAGCGTTGGATTGACAGGAGTGAATGCAAAGCAAAGAACAACTAGGAAAAATGATTGGCCTCAGAGGGGAAATCACCTCCTAAAATTGGGCAATTTCTTTGTCAAGCCTCCTACAATCATCTATATGCAAACAAATTTTGAAGACATCTATAAATGAACATAGATTGGTTTGTCTTCTACATAACAAGTTGGGAACAACCCTCCTACCGATGCTTCATCTTCAAAAAAATCATACAGTTGCATAGAATCTTCCAACCTGTCACCACTAATGAATTCATCCTTAACAAATTGGGTAGCAACGCGAAGAAGCATACCTATCGTTAGCAATTTAAGTTGTCATTAGTGAAGTTAGATGCAAACACCATTCTCACCGGTATAGGTACACCGGAAGATCACTCATATTACTTTATAAGCACCGGTAGACTATAACAGAGTGTATGCACCGGTAGATGAAACAGAGGAGATGCACTAGTAGACCGAACAGAGTACATTGTACCGGTCTTATATTGCATACAAGGATGGACTGGGTATAACATTGATACCGGTCAAACAGCATGTCTATCTGCACCGGTGAATGCGGAGCTTTGTAAGTTCAAACTGGAGAATGCGGAGAATCCACCGTTTAGAACTAAAGTTAGCTTTTTAATAGGAGTTAGTTTTATTTCTACATGGATGTTTCAAGGTAAACTTAAGATCAGAACGCAAAGCTTTTTGTTTTGTTGCATGATTTAAGGACGAGTTTACAGTCTGGCGGTTCTATGAGTTAAGGGTTTCATTGAGATAAAATTTTGCATAAATACAGGTCATAGGACGCAAGAAAAGTAGTTGTTGATAGTTGGTGAATATACAGAGTAGAAGAGAGATATCTTCTAAGAGAAGTGCTACAGTCACAGAGGTGAAAGGCAAAAAGATCAATAGCCAGGCAGAACCGGGAAAGATCAACAAGTATGATCTAATTGGAAAAAGAGTGTCAGGTTAAGGTCATTGATTTTATATTGTGAAAGCATATTGAAATCTCTCTATCAGGGTGAACCCTAATAGGATCTTTGTAAAAATCCTTTAACCGAGTAACATCTTTGTTGATGTTGAAAGTCCTCTAACAAGGCGGCTCCTAACAGAGTTAAGGTCTTAATCAATCTTTTACCAATCCCTTCACTGGGTAGCACTCTTGCAAGTGCTTTGTAAGCTCCTAACAAGGCGTCTTTATTACTGCAGTAGTGAAGTTGTGAGCTCTGTCTCACCATGGTTTTTTCCTTCTAACCGATGGTTTCCACATATACATGATGTGTTGATCTGAGTATTTCTATTTATGCGTGTGGATGATTGTTTACATTCTGCTTATCTTGCAAGAATCTTTATACAAATTTTAAATTGCAATAGAAATAATATTTACTGATTCAAACCCCCCCCCCCCCCCCCTCTCTCAGTAACCGGTTAGGAATAACACCTACAGCCTATATAATATTGAAAACGTTGCATAAGAAGACATTGAGCAACTAAGAAGGGTAGACATTTCGTGGAGCCCTAACTAATAGGAATTCCTCCTCAATAATTGATCTTATGGATCCCAAATCCCTCCAATTTTCCCATATGAAAACTTGGCTCAAATGATTTTCATTAATGTGTCCTGAAATGGGTTTTTTCAGTTTTCTAATGGGCATATAGATTCAAGGGTTCAATGGATGACATATCATATTGCAGTATGTTGCAGAGGGCTATGGAAAAAGAAAATAGTAGATAACTATTTATGAGGAATGTTTACCAAATACAAGTATTTATAAACTACAATCACCAAATTTGTGTTACAACTAGTGGTTGTCATTGCACCAAAAGATCAACCTATTAATGCCTGATACAACCACTAGGCTTATAGAAGACACAGGAGGCTATTAAACCACGTCACGAATCTTGAAAGCGGACATTGGCGATTAGTCCAACAATCCCCCCCCCCCCCCCCCCCCCTCAATGTCACCCGAGGGGATCCAAACCTGTGACCAAGCTCTGATACCACTTGTTACAACTAATGATTACCGTTGCACCAAAAGACCAACATGTTAATGCCTGATACAACCACTAGACTTACAGAAGACACATGTGGTTGTTAAACCATGTCATGAATCCTGAAGGGGGACATTGGTGAATAGTCCAACAATTTGTATCCCAAAAACTCCTCACACTAGAAAAATCAAGCATCACACATGCCAATGTTGGCATATTTAAGTTGTCATTGGTTAAGTGTAAAGCAAACATCAATCCAACTGGTGAACCGGTAGACCGAACATAAGATATGTATCAGTAGATCAAACAGTGTACATAGAACCGGTCTTATAGTACATACAGGGGATGTATGGACAATCGGGTATAAGAGTGATACTAGTCGACTACATAATAATCTGCACCGGATTATGCGGAGTTGTCTGAGTTAAAACCAGATTATGCAGAGTTGTCTGAGTTAAAACCGGATTATACGGAGCATCCACCCTTTAGAACTTGAGTTAGCTTTTTAACAGGAGTTAGTTTTATTTTTACACGGATGTTTCAAGGTCATAGGATACAAAAGAGTTGTTGAAAATACAGAGCAGGAGAGAGATACCTTCTGAGAGAAGCTATAGTCACAAGAGGTGAAAGGCAGAGAGGTTCAACAGCCAAGAAGAGCAGAAAGGACAACAAGTATGATCTAATCAAACAAAAAGTGTCAATTCAAATCATTGTTTTTATATTGTTAAAGCATATTCAAATCCCTCTATCAGGGTGAACCCTAATAGGTTCGTTGTATAAATCTCTTAACTAGGTAACATCTTAATTGGTGTTGAAAGTCCTTTAATGAGGCAACTCCTAACAGAGTTAAGATCTTAACCGATCTTCTACCAAATCTCTTTACCGGGTAGCACTCTTACAAGTGCTTTGAAAGCTCTTAACAGGGCACCTTTATTACTGCAATAGTGAAGTTGTGAGCTCTGTCTCACCGTGGTTTTTTCTTTCTAACCGAGGTTTTCCACGTATATATGATGTGTTGATCTGAGTATTTCTATTTCTATTTGTCAATGGTTAATTACATTCTGTTTATTTTGCAAGAATCTTTATACAAGATTTAATTGAGATAGAAATAGTATTTACTTATTCACCGCCCCCCCCCACCCCCCCCGCTCCAAGTAACCGGTTAGGAATAACAATTGGTATCAGAGAGCTTAGGTTCTCAAAGATATAAAGCTTAACCGCTTGAGTAAAAGATCGTGGAGGGTTACAGGTATCAAAAGCAGCTTGAGGAAGCCAATGACATCATTGCCTGAATAGGCTGAGATTATCTCTTGCTAAAAGAAAGGAGTTGGCTCTGCAGCTAAGTGAGAGAAATGAAACGATTGAAGAACTCTCTGGCCAAAGTGGATCAGATGAAGCTGAGGAGGTAGTCTTTGAGCTTATGGAGAAGAATTAGATCCTAACCGATCAGATCTCCAACCTAAAAAGGGAGCAAGAAGATAATGCCCTAAGGATGACTGAATTAAGTGAGAAAAAGAGGAAAGCTGAAGATGAAAGAAACATTGTACTGAAATCACTAACAGCCTCTAAGAGAGCAAGAAATCTGGCAGAAGAAATAGTAAGAGAAAGTGATCTTGTCATTCTGCAACTTCAAGAAGACATGCAAATAGTCACTCAAGAAAATGCCAACATGCAAAAGAATTGGCATGATAAAGATGATGCATGCAAGAGACTGGCAATTGAGTTGTATCAACTGAAGGAACATATGAAAACACTCGAAGAAAGGAATGAAACCATCTGAAGATACAATGAAAGCTCAGTAAAGCTTGATGAGCAACTAAAAGCTGAAAGAAAGCACAAAGATCCCACAAGACTTGGGTTCATCGGTCAAAACACCAAGGAAATCGGTGAGTCATCTGGAGCCAAGAAAAGCAAGAAGGAAAAGAAGAAATCGGTAGAACAAAAGGATAAAAATACCTTCAACACTTCTTGCAAGCACTGTGGAAAACTGGGTCATAAAACAAGTAACTGCAAAAATGCACCGATAAAGCCAACTAACAGTTACTGCAAAAACTGTTGCAAGTATGGCCACAAGGCCACTGAATGTTGGTCTCGCCCCACAAGTGTGTCCAGTAGAAGCACGGGAAGCTTCAAAGGCTATTGCTACGCATGCAACAAGTTTGGACACAAGGCTAATGAATGCAAATCCAAAACAATGGCACTCAAATCCCCACCAAGATTGATATTCCCTAAGAGGAATGAGAACCGGAGCACAAACAACTGTGCTAACTGTGGCATGCATAGCCATAATGACTCCTGGTATATTTCACCTAACAAGAAAAGGGTAAATCCATGGAAGGCAACCGGGATAGTCTGCTACACCTGCAACAAAGTTGGACACCTAGCCAAAGATTGTAGGAACCGGTCAGTGAGCAAAAGGTGAGGATCGAACAAATCGGTGATGAAGACCTTGTCTCTATATCAAAAGGACAAGGGAAAAGAGACCGAGAAAGAAGTCAAGAAGATATGGTTCAAGTAGGAATCAAAGAGCTCCGTTGAGGAGAAGACAGAGGGAAGATCATCATCTACTGATGGTGATATCTCTTCAACAAACTGAGTCTAAAAGGCTTAGAGGGAACCGGTAGCCCGACTACTCTTCCCGGTAGGATTGGTGAGTATCAAACTCACTCAGTCAGTAAGTATAACAGGACAGGTGAGTGTTGATCAACTGGGGTTTGTTCAAACAGGTAAAAGCATGTATACTAGTTGGCGAAAAAAGAAAGAAAGGTTACGTAATGTAATTAATGCCATAGTCGTTAACAAATTGTTCCCATTTGGTAATTACCGTTAAACCCTACATCTATATAAAGGAAGGACGATTACTCATTTCAGTTTACTTTATGTTTTGTGATTTATAATTTCTTATGCTTGAGTAATATTCTTGTGCTTTGATCATTGATAAGTTATCTCTGTAAGACCGATCAAGCGACTATCTGTGTTAACCGGTTGATAACAATGGCATCATCATCATTTGTCGCCAAGTTGATTCAAGGAAATCAATGCAACCGACATGTCTATGACATCATGGCAAATCAGAACAGGGAAAACGGCATGTCTAGTGCACTGTCATTTGTGCCAAATAGAGTTCTAATGACTGAAGATGTCATCTCTTTCATACATCTGAAACAAGAAGAATTGGGTGAAACTTTCATCCAAAGTGAGTACCTCTCGTTGTGCACTGACAGAAAGCTTCAGGACAAATATGCGGAGCTGGTATCCTTGGGGTTGATAAATGGAGTCTTCTATCCAACCATGTTTCGATCGGATTGGATATGACTGGTTCTCAGTCGTGTGCATGAACCTGGCTTCTGGCTTGCTAAAGGAGCATGCACTCAAATCACCAAGGAGGACTTGCATAGAGTGACAGGGTACAGCGACAAAGGGGAACCCCTCACCCTTAGAACCATCTCCAATGTCGTGGTCACTAAATTGACAAAATCTAAATTTGATAGTCGGCTGATGACCGTCAATGATATTGAAGATGATGGAGTTAGGTTCACATCTGCAGTGATAGGCTACAAAATCTATCAGTCAAGCAACCTGAATAGTGTATCGGGAGGAGCCATTCATGCCGCGCACCGGATCATGTACGACAATGCGCAGTATGATCTTTGTGCAATGCTTTGAGGAAAGAATTTTGAGAATATGAAGAAGCTCGGTATCGTCAAGAAGAAGTTCCTGAAATATGGAACCCTACTAGTATGCATGTTTTTTTATAATTCTAACTTCTTTCCAAGAATAGGCAAGGTGACTTGGGGAACCGATCGACCAGTCATGATCCAGATCAGTGATATGGCCAACCAACTAGGAAACTAGTTCAATAAAGTCATGACTGACTACTTTGAGGCATTCCAGCTAAGAATGCACGCCAACGAAAGGGTTCTATCAACTATTGTTGACTCCTATAAAGATGAGGTGTGTTTCCTGGTCTCTACCGATCACTGCAGCATTTAGGCAGTAGAACCACGACCTGGGCATGCTCCAGAACTAGGCTATGAAATCTCTGCAAAAATAACCAAGGTATATGCAGATGCCCTACAAGATAGTGATCTGGACTTGTCGGCTTACTGGTTTGGGACCTTTGAAGAGATTCAGGAGAATTTGAAGAAAAAGGCACCGATAAAGAATGTATATGTCAAAAGGACCCCTACATCAAAGAAGAAACCGATGGCAGAACAACCCAAAGCTCAAAAGAAGAGAGCACAACAAGCAACCAACGCTCTAGAGGAAGAAACTGAAGAAACAAAGACTGAAGACAACATTCCTCTTGTGTGAAAGAAGAAATTTGGGAAACCGATGAAGGAGTATGCACCTAGAAGAAGAAAACCTACAATACATGAATATGTAAAAGGAATGAAAGAAACAGGAGGAATGGGGAAAATTGAAAGAAGGTATAATTATGCTACCGAAGAAGACCGGAGGAAGATAGAAGAAGCGGTAGTCTATTGTATTCATAAGCTCAAGCTAACCCCGACTGAACTTCATAATACTCTACCGACTGATCTTCAAGAGATTCTGGAAGCAAGATGCAAAGCTTCAATAGAAAAAGAAAAGGATTTGAGAATTAGAGCTTTACTTGAGGTGCAAAATCATCTAACTCTAGAAGAAGCAACACAACAAGCAAACCTACACAAGGAAAGTTTCCTGATAAAGAGAAGGATAAGTCAAGTACTTATCGGAGATGTTGACAAGGTGCATGGAGAAGGTGTTGTTATCTGGACCAAACTTCTTCAACGACAACATCAGGCAGAAGAAATGTGTCAGCAATCCACACAGCCACAGGTCCAAGATACCAGTAAACGAAAAGGGATTCTAGGAGCAACAGTACCAACTATACCAATTATCGTCGATATCACTGACAACAAAGGTGGCGATCTGGCTCCACCATCCATTCTTGCATCTCCAGAAAAAGGTAAGGCTTGCACTATGACTGTAAATGATATTGTAGATGAAGTAATGGATTTTGGAGTAGCCAATGCAACTAAATGGTTTAGTGTGTTAGGAGAGGAAGATAAACAAGTGATAATAGTGGCTCTATGGGAAACCTTCTTGGATTACAACAGAAGTCCAAGAGACTATAGGTCTAAATTTCCTCCTGAACTCAATACAAGACTCGTGACTAAATGGAGAACCGGTCTAGGCTCCAACACTAGAATTGCTAAGAAGACATTGTCACAAGTCAGACCTGGTCTCAGTGAAGACACTATCAAACTTCTCATAGAGGAAGCATCAATGAATTTGGATACTAGGAATAGGGTTGCCAAGATAATAAATGGTTACGAGAAGGAAGTCTATCAAGAAACACTAGATTTATGGCAACAATATGACTTTAGTACTCTAAAGGAAACAGGCCCACAGGAAGAACCTAGGACAGAACAAGAACCACCGGTTCAATTCAATGCTCGTGAAGAACCTACAACTGGTGAACAAGAAGTTCCTAAGGAACAGTTCCCATCCAATGAACAGGTAAATATGGGAGAACAAGCTCTACTAGAGGAACAAGTACTGGGAGAGTCATCAGTCAAGATGACAACTGACACCACAACAGGTGAAGAAGAAATTGATGTGGATGAGCTTCATACAGCTAAGGAACAACACCCAGACCCACCACCGGAACAGGTGGTTCCACCAGAAGAGCAATTACATCCAGAAGAGGAAGTCCAACCAGAGGAAGAAGTGCTACCTGGAGGAGAAGAAAAACAAGAACAACGGAATGAACAGGAACAAGAAGTACATGTCAACACTGAACAAGAAAAGTTTGTCAAAGAGCAACCGGAGCAAGAAAAGAGACAGAAGGAACCGGTAGATGTTCCAAGCTCATCCTCATCCAAGAGGAAGTTATCATTTGCAGCAGAAATTGAGGCCAAGAAGAGCAAGGTCAGTGAGACTGTGGTTGACATAAGCAAAATGTCAACTAGGAGACTAAAGGAGCTAACAAAGAGGAAACATGACATGGTCCTCACCAGTGTTAAGAACATCTTATACAACTTTGTACCGGATGCAGACATTGATGAACATGAACCTGTCATTGATCAATTGGAGGTTTTGGCACAAGCAATAGGAGAAGATGTCACCGATCTGGAGATAGTTGCCATTGATCACTATGAGAAGAAGAGAATAGAAATTCTCCACAAACAGGTTGAAGAGATCAAGGTAACAGTATCTACCAACATAAGGGTACTCCAACAACATTTACAGGTTGCAGGAAGTCTAATGACAAGGACTTCAAATTTTGATACTTTTGTGCAAGATATCACAAAGAAATCATCAAAGACTTCTGAAGACATAAGAGTTTTGTCTTCCCAATTTGATGTAAAGAACAAATATGCAATAGATTTCAACAGGGAAATGACAAGCCTAGCTCTAATTCTAAGAAAGGCATAGAAGAAAGAACTAAGAGAATCCAAGATCTCATTGTATTCCAATTATTTTTGGCCCCTGCATTTGATTTAATGCAAAGGACTGCAAGAGAAGCTGAGAATCTGGTCGAGGAACCAGACTACAACACTGTAGAGGACATGGAGAACATAATTGTATCGCTGAAAGTGGCATAGAAAAATTTGGAACATGTCAGCGATCAATGGAATCCTTTTCTTCATACAGCGAAGAAATTTTACAAGGACATCTTCACCGAGTTACAGATGTAATCCGAAAAGCAAAATCCTTTGTCCTATGGAGGCAAAAAGGGGAAGATGACATAGAAGAAGGAAGATCAGAAAGAGAAGGTCATAATACAAACTAGATTTAGCTTAAAGATCAGAATCACAAACACAAGGGAAGTCTACAGGACATGGAATGAACAGTGATGCGAGAATGATGTTTTGCCACCAATGCCAAAGGGGAAGATTGTTGGCATATTTAAGTTGTCATTGATTAAGTGTAAAGCAAACATCAATCCAACTGGTGAACCGGTGGACCGAACAAAAGATATGTACCGGTAGATCAAACAGTGCACATAGAATCGGTCTTATAGTACATATAGGGGGTGTACGGACAACCGGGTATAAGAGTAATACCAGTTGACTGCATAATAATCTGCACCAGATTATGCGGAGTTGTCTGAGTTAAAACCAAATTATGTGGAGCTGTCTGAGTTAAAACCGGATTATACAGAGCATCCACCATTTAGAACTAGAGTTAGCTTTTTAACAGGAGTTAGTTTTATTTCTACACGGATGTTTCAAGGTCATAGGATACAAAAGAGTTGTTGAAAATATAGAGCAAGAGAGAGATATCTTCTGAGAGAAGCTACAATCACAAGAGGTGAAAGGCAGAGATGTTCAACAGCCAAGAAAAGCAGAAAGGACAACAGGTATGATCTAATTAGACAGAAAGTGTCAATTCAGATGATTGTTTTTATACTGTTAAAGAATATTCAAATCTCTCTATCAGGGTTAACCCTAATAGGTTTGTGGTATAAATCTCTTAACCAAGTAACATCTTAATTGGTGTTGAAAGTCATTTAACAAGGCGACTCCTAACAGAGTCAAGATCTTAACCGATCTTCTACTGAATCCCTTTACCGGGTAGCACTCTTACAAGTGCTTTGTAACCTCTTAACAGGGCACCTTTATCACTGCAGTAGTGAAGTCGTGAGCTTTGTCTCACCGTTGTTTTTTCCTGCTAACCGAGGCTTTCCACGTATATATGATGTGTTGATCTGAGTATTTCTATTTCTGTTTGTGAATGGTATATTACATTATGTTTATTCTGCAAGAATCTTTATACAAGGTTTAATTGAGATAGAAATAGTATTTACTGATTCACCCCCACCCCCGCCCCCCCCCCCCCTCTCAGTAACCGATTAGGAATAACAACCAATATACATTGTAATGACGTTCGATGACAAGAGGTACCCATTTCATTTAACGGGGAGAAAATCCACATGTAATTTTTATTCCCAATACTTTAGATTTGTTGATATCATGAAAGTGAATTAATACACACTAGTAGAGGATTTACTTTCGCATCCGGTGAAGGATATGCCAAAAACAACATGTTGATGGTGTCAACTGTCTGTATGTTGATAACATAAATATTTCCTTAACAATATTGTAGACTCCTAACTAATATACTTGATGTACTCCAACCACACTTTGAGCATATGTGAAAGCTACTTGGAATTATAGTTGATAGTTGGAAGCAATCCAGATATCCCTTGGAATTATATTATAATTGATAGTTGAAGTTGGAAGCAATCCAGATATCACACAAACTCACAACTAAAAAAGAATTAGTTTCACCAATTTTAGTTAGCACATCTTTCTAGTTGAACTTCCCTCACAAGATGGGGATGATTTGACATATCCATTGCCTCTTGCATTTTCTTGATCAGCTGTTAAGAATTGAAAATTTGACTTTCCTCCTTTAACTGAACTTCCAACTCCCGAACCCTTCCTTAGAGAAACAACCTAAGATTGAACCATTTGAGGATTCTTCATTGAGCCTTTTGAGGGTTGGATTGACAAGAGTGAATGCAAAGCAAAGAACAACTAGGAAATATGATTGGCCTCAAAGGGGAAATCACCTCCTAAAATTGGGCAATTTCTTTCTCAAGCCTCCTACGATCATCTACATGCAAACAAATTTTGAAGACATCTATAAACGAACATAGATTGGTTTGTCTTCTAGATAACAAGTTGGAAACAACCCTCCTACATATGCTTCATCTTCAAAAAAATCATACAGTTGCATAGAATCATCCAACCTGTCACCACTAATGAATTTCATCCTTAACAAATTGGAATTCATCCTTAACAAATTGGGTAGCAACACGAAGAAGCATACCTACATCCTATTGGAGTGATTTTTAGGGTTTTCTGAGAATTCTCATTTCTAATCTTGTTAGCTTACAAATCATGTATAAATGTCAAACTTTTCAGAAGTCTGCAAGAAATTGTCCTTTAAAAAATCTGAATGTCAAGTTCACCAGATGCAAAAATGTCCACATATCCTTGCCCTAGGTCTTTTTGCCCTCAATAGGGTTTCTATTTTCGAAAATACCCTAAAAGTTCCCTAGATCTTTATATTTTTGAGTTACTTTTTGAGACACTTAAGGGGTCACATATGCACGTGGTCTTTATATTACTTAGTGTTCACTGAATCTCACAACAAATTTATTAGGTCTTCAAACATTTGGCGATTTAGCAACAAAGCCCTGGTTCTTTGTTATGATTATTCAATCGCTTAATCTCCAGTTTTCAATTGACAAATAGTGATTTAATCTGGCGATCTGGCGACAATGCAATCTCAGATTCTCGTAATTTATGATGGTTTCCTCTAAACATCTAGCGACCCAGCGCAACAATTATCTCCCATTCGCTTGATTAAATGGTTAAGTCCCATAATATTCAGCGATCAAGTGATAGTCGTTGATGAATGTCTTGATCAACGGTGGTCTTTTAATCTCAGGATAGATTGTGCAGTTGATAATATGTCTGGTGATTCAGCGATAAGGGTGTTTAAAAGGGTAAAGTCTTTTCAGTCGTGTGTTCTTTGGATATGATCGATAGCTAAGATTTAAGTCATTCAGGGACTTAGCGAATAAAGGTATTCGCTCAATCTCGTGATAAAGTAGTAAAGCCCTAAAACATCCAGCGATTCAGCGAGAGCCATAGATGAAAGTGAAGATCAACGGTTAGTATTCTATCTTGGTATTTACTCTGTAGTGAATAATGGATTCAGCGAACAAAGTGTTCGCTCAATCTCCAAGACTCAATGGTTCAACACAAAATATTAAGCAATTCAGCGATCAAGGATGAGTTATTCTTCAGTCGCTTAATCTTCGGATACTAAGATAGTAGTCAAGATAAGGTATTCAACGATTCAACGAACACAGTGTTCACTTAATCTCATAAAGATAAGACTTAAAGGTTTTTTATCTAGAGACACAAGGGAGAAGATGATAAGATGATGGTTTTTCCATTCAGCAAATGAGCGACTAAAGACTATAGTTGAATCTCAAGATAAATTGGTTGAGTTATTAAACATCTAGCGATTGATCGATAGCCATTGATGGAGATGAAGATCAACGATCAACGTGTGATCTCGGAAAAGAACTAAGGTTAAGGATTTCATTCAGTGATTCAGAGATAATGGTGTTCGCTGAGTCTCCCAATATAAGCATGGTTAGTATAATCTTTCAGAGATCACGAGAACACAGCAGTCGCTGGATCTCGAGGTTAAGGTTGAGTTAGGGTTTTCATTTAGAGATTGTGCGAATAGCTTTCAGTCGCTAGATCTCGTGATATAACTAAAGTTAATGAAATAATCTAGAGATTGTGCGAAGTCTTTCAGTCGCTGAATCTCATAGAAGAATTAAAATTTGAAAGGGATCTGGAGATCACGCGAATCCTTCAGTCACCTGTTCTCAGAAAGGTAACCATAGTTTAGTATAAACATCTAGCGATTTGGCGAATAGTTTTCATTCTCCAAATCTAGTAATCTAACTAAAGTTAAGAAAATATTAAGAGATTACGAGAATACATTCAGTCATTGAATCTCTGAGAAAGAGTAAGGTTAAGTTAAAGATCTGGAGATTGTATGAGAACTGTAGATGCAAATCAGATCTGACGGTGGTCGCCAGTTCTCCAAATAGAACCATGGGTCAAGAAGATATTATGAGATCACGCGAATCCTTCAGTCGCTTGATCTCCAGATTAACTCAGAGTTAAGAAAATATTTTCTAGAATAAGAGAAGTCTTTCAGTTGCTGAATCTCCAAAAGACTTGAGTTAAGTTCGCATTAATGAAAGAGGAAAAAGAGTTGTTGATTACGTGGAAAGGTACTCTGCCAGGATGGATAAAGTGTACAAGCTAGCCAATCAGATCATGATCGAGGGTTTTTGTCAGTACTCGAGGGTTATTTGACAATGACACAGTAATCATTCTTTTGCTCTCTACAATTTTTAAATATAAGTTGTCAACATCTTACGTTACTACTAGTCGTTTTTCAAATTTGGTGTTACATAGAGTTGAATGCTGAGATGACTGAAAGAAGATTGCAGTGATCTTGATAACTCCTATGCATTAAATGATCAAGGTTATATTAACGAGACATTCTTGCATTTACACTTAACAATCTTCAAAAGAGCATTTGAGATTTCAGAGCAATTAAGATTTCTAAGTAAGTTGGAGAGAAAAGTGGCAAAGCCGAGTGTTCATAAAAGAATTTGCAGAATTCAAAGGTATCAAGAATTGCAGAGATGAGTCAGCCAGAATCAAGTCGGGCATCATCCAGTGGGGAAGCCATGGAACAAGGCGGCGAGGATAAAGGAAAGCCCAACTACTCAGAGGAATTTGTCAAATTTCTCCCTAGTTAAAATCAAAACAAAAAGGCTAGTGATGAGGCTTTTGATGATTTAATGGAAAATTGCAGTGATCCTATCACTCCATCAGGCTCAGGTTACACTATCTTTACATATTTCTACAATAATAGAAGTAAAGCTATCCCAATTTGCAATGCATGGGCTTTAGGCATGGTTAAGCTAATTGTCCCTGATGTTTTCTTAGATGTTGACCTCATTATTGAACTAGCTAGGCTGTATGACCCCATCTCAAAGACTATCAGGAAAAATCACCAGTCAGCCCTAGTAACCCTGGATAGGGGGTCTTTTATGAAGGCTTTTGATTTCTATTCATCGTCCTCCACGGAGATAGACCTAAATAGGGAAAAGCAGAAATATATGAGTCAAGTAGGACTAGTGAAAAGCCAGATGGTCAGACATATCCCTAAGACTGGCAAATACATTGCCCCTCTCCCAGCACACATGAATGCTCCCTACAAGTTTAAGTCCCTCAACTTCTATATGAAGTTTCTATGCCATGGACTGTGTAGAGTTTTAGGGATGGATGGAGATGCATAGATGTTGCCAGCAGACCTATTAATGATTATTTTGGATATTTAGAATTCCAATGCTAATACAAACTATGATTACATCTAGTATGTAATTGATAGAATGCATGAAGGCTTAGTAATGATTAAGCAAAACAAGAGGCCCATAAGGTTCATGTACTATTCTCTTCTGATGCACTTAATTTTGTATTTTAATATTAATAGTTTGAATGTGCAAATATTGAAGCCTAGGATTATGTTTGAAGGTCAACCTAATCCAGTACAATATTGGCTAAGGGTGTGGAATTACACCTCCAATGAATGTGACTTCTATGTTTTTTGAAATTGGATAGTTTTCCCAATTTTGAAAATGTTGGGGACAAATATCACAAGGTTACCAGTTAGGGTTTTGAGGCTACTTAGGCCCCAACAATATGAAGATAAGTGGCAAGCAGACCATAATTGGGGTGATTTTTACTTGGGTGAGAACTTTACATTAATCAGAGTATATGGATGCCCACAACTCCCACATTTGCTCCCAAAATATGTGCCTCCAAGACTTGCTCAGTTAGAATTCCTTTGGCAACTGATTTTGACAGACAAGGAGCACTTGGCACCCCACAGGAAGGGCACTTTCACACCACGACAGTTCAAGGTAGGAAACTTCTTGATTGGTAAGAGGCACTACCACAGCTCAGTTCATGGTTGAACCATTTCAAGATGACCTCTGGTATCTGCAGGTATGTGGACTCTGAGAATTTTATCAGGACTGCCAGAATGACTTTGATTCCCAACATTGGTACAATTAGGGAACATGAGGGGTGTAATGAAGAGGATGTTATAAGAAACATAATGAATGAAGATGAGATTGGTAGAAGGCTTACCAAATTCTATGATTTGTTGAAGTTAGAGGCTCAAGCCAAAAAGGCTAAAATTGCCTTTGGTGGTTTCTTCCCGATCTCCCTTATTTGAAAAGAATTGATAGAATGATTGAGATGCATGGTACTTTGTCTAGTCAGCTAGAGGGACAGATTGAGGAGAAATTGGATGTAGAGAAAGGTTACTCTTCTTCTGATTATGAAGAGTATACTAATGAGTCACAAGAAGGTGATAGTCCACCTCAAGCCAGTGCCCCCCATGTCATTGATGCCACTCAAGACTCACCAGAGGCAGAGGATGTCTCTGAACCACCACAAAAGAGGCAGAGACTTGAGGTAGGTGGGCCCTCCAAAGAAAAGAAATAGAGGAAAATAACAGATAAAGCTTTAGCTTTAGTGCTTGGTGACCGAGCTTATTATCACCATTTGAGGAAGAGCATCAGAGAAGGCAAAGGTGGCCTCACAAGAGGAGGTGGAATTGCCTCTGTTGCTTGGCAAAGATGAAAGAGAACTATACCAGGAGGAATTCCTTAATGATGATCAATTCGTCAAGAGTGAGGAATTCAGGAATTTCCTCATTTGGAAGAAGCAACAAGATGTTGCAAAGGCATTACCTGAAGGCATGGATCCGAGTGAGGAAACTTTGAGAGCTCTAGCTTCTTATGATCCTAGCATAGAGAACATCTATGTTGAAGAGGCTAGGGAGATGGTCAAATCCAATGGAATACTTTTGGTGCCTGGATGGGGTTTGACATCAACATTCATCATTGATCATATCAGAAAGCAACCTAAAGGCAGCCTATCCTATGAGGCTCATATTGGAGATATGATCAGGAGAAGTGGGTATGATCCCAAGTCCCAAGCCTGAGCAATGTGGTCCATAGCACCAAGAACCCAAAAGCCATCCCTAGTTAGTATAGAGGACAAAATGGAAGGGGACAAGATCATCTGGACTGTCCAAAACACCAGTGATCTTGAGGTATCAAAGGTTTGTGACACATTTTTCTCATCTGAATGAAGCCAAGACAGCCCAACTGTCAAACATGTATACTAGATTGTTTGAGAGTTCAATAACTATAGCAAAGGATAGAGACAAGGGGCTAATGCAAATTAAGGTATTGGAAGAGGAACTGGAAGAATTGAAAGCTAAGCTTGAAAAAGCTTTTAAGGCAGCTCCCCCTCTAGTTTTACAAATTGAGGCTGCAGAGCAACCAGTGGCAGAGATTTCTGATAAGGCAATTGATGAGTCAGAGAAAAGAAAACTTGATATAGCCTTAAGGGCCATCTCTAACATTTTGCAACATAGGTGTGAAAAGATGGCTTGTTGCATCCTTTTCTCAAGGATTCCAAGATGGCTTTTCTATATATAGTAAGTTCTAAATGATTGTAGGTGGTGGTGAATTATTCAGTGTAATAGGAGTTTTTGCATTAGCATTTTGATTCTAAGGAATCTCAGTTTCTGAATGTATTGATACAGAAGATTTGTTAATGAAAATATACTGAAATTCCTTGTATATGTTTTGTTGTTTTCATGTATGAATTTGATTTATGTGTGCATTTAATCTGTAAGGCAGTTTTAAATACATCATTCTACAAGGTAGATAGTGGGTTGAATCTCAAGTTTCTTTCAAGGGAAGGGTAAAATCTTGAGTGAGGTCTCAGAGATTTCAATATATGTGCATGAATTTGATGATATAGTGCATACATGAGAGGGTAATTTGCAAAGCACCTTATCCGAGTTTTGGGGTTATTTGAATTGCATAGTTTTCTGTAGGTGTATATTTGTTGACTTTGATGCCCTAGGATTTGGCACTGGTCATTACTTAGGTTGCACTGTCACCATCAATCAAAATGAATAATGATTTACTTTAAAGTTTTGTTGAAAGTAATATGTTTACATATGTATCAAGCATATAGATAACTATTATTATATTTGAATAATTAAATCTGATAGGTATACCCACCTGTAGCTGAAAGCTCAAAGTGAAGGAGGACTCAGATCTTTAATACCTTAGTGTCTATTATTGTCTGATGCATCTATTGGGACTACAAGAGTTAAGAATCAAAGGTTTTCTGATTAGTTTTGATCATTTGTAGTTTTAAACACTAACACATCCTATATAATATTGAAAACGTTGCATAAGAAGAAATTGAGCAACTAAGAGGGGTAGACATTTTGTGGAGCCCTAACTAATAGGAATTCCTCCTCAATAATTGATCTTATGGATCCCAAATCCCTACAATTTTCTCATATGAAAACTTGGCTCAAATGATTTTCATTAATGTGTCTTAAAATGGGTTTTCTCGATTTTCTAATGGGCATATAGATTCAGGGGTTCAATGGATGATATATCATATTGTAGTATGTTGCAGAGGGCTATAGAAAAAGAAAATAGAAGATAACTATTTATGAGGAATGTTTACCAAATACCAGTATTTATAAACTACAATTGCCAAATTTGTGTTACAACTGGTGGTGGTCGTTGCACCAAAAGATCAACCTATTAATACCTGATACAACCACTAGGCTTATAGAAGACACAGGAGGTTGTTAAACCGTGTCACGAATCCTGAAAGGGGACATTAGCAATTAGTCCAACAATCTGTTAACGCTTACCGGTTACTGAGAGGGGGGGGTGAATCGGTAAATGCTCTTGTCTTCCTTTAATTCTCTTTTCTTATTCTTATCCTTATAGATAAACATAATATAACAATCATTCACAAGCATAGACAGAATCACACAGATTAACACAGGTATTTATACATGGAAACCCTCGGTTGGAAGGAAAAAACCACGGAGAGACAAAGCTCACAACTTCACTAGTATCAAATTAAGGCGCCCTATTCGAAGCTTACAAAGCATCGGTTAAGGTGCTACCCGATTATGGGATTTTACAAAAGATCGGTTAAGACCTAAACTCTGTTAAGAGTTGCTTGGTTACAGGACTTTGAACATCAACACAGATGTCACCTTGTTAGAGGATTTTTACAATGAACCGACTAGGTTCACCCTGATAGAGGGATTTCAATATGCTTTTGAAACTTTATGAAAGCAGTGATCTATTATGACACTGATTGTCTGATTAGATCATACATGTAGATCTCTTCCCTGGTTTGCCTTTGGCTGTTGACTTATCTTTCCTACAGGACTTTGAACATCAACAAAGATGTCACCATGTTAGAGGATTTTTACAACGAACCGACTAGGTTCACCCTGATAGAGGGATTTCAATATGCTTTTGAAACTTTATGAAAGCAATGAGCTATTATGACACAGATTGTCTGATTATATCATACCTGTAGATCTCTTCCGCGGTTTGCCTGGCTGGTGACTTATCTTTCTTACTTCACCTCTGTGCCTGTAGCACTTCTCAGAAGATATCTCTCCTCTGCTCTGTGCAATTTCCAACTATCAACAACAGCAACAACTCATCTTGCATCCTATGACCTATATTTATACAAGAGTGAACCTCTTGACTCATAGAACCGCCAGGGAACAAACTTAACCATAAATCATGCAACACATAGAGGCTATGCATTGTGATCTGGAGTTTACCTTGAGATCATCTATAGAATTAAAGCTAACTTCTATTGAAAAGTTAACTCCACCTTTGAGCGATGAATGTCCCATATAATCAGGCTTTTAACTTAGACTGTAACTCAAACTGATCTGTAAAGTCCAGATCGGATCTATCTTACAGTTAGACCGATATACCCTTATACTCGGTTTGCCTCATTAGACCGGTTCTGAGTTCTTTTTGGTCTACCGGTGTCTATCAAAATAGTCAACCGGTGCAAACATTTTGTTCTTTATCTATCGGTGTCTTCAAAGTAATGTGAGCTATCGGTGATCCTTTACCGGTGGGAATGGGTTTTGTGAAACATACTAATGACAACTCATATTGCTAACAATCTTTCCCTTTGTCATTGGTGGCAAAACGATACACAAAACCATTCATACAAAGGCTGTGAGTTTGTACCTTTCTTTGTTTGCCTATCTTTGTGTAGAACACTTCCCCTGTGTTGGTGCTCTAGAACTTCGCTTGTTTGCTTTTCTGCAGTTTCCTCTGTCCTCTATTCCTTGTGTCTGGAACTTCCCTTGTTTGCTTTTCTGTAGTTTCCTCTGTCCTCTATTCCTTTGTGTTCCACTGTACATTCCTTCCCCTTTTTGCCTCAATAGGACAAAGGGTTAAGCAATGCTAATAATCTTATATTTGTAGCTTTGTGAAGATGTCCTTATAGATGTTCTTTTTAGAATGGAGGAATGGTGCCCATTGACCGGTTACACTTTCAATGTTCTTTTGGGCCGCTTTTAGAGACACAATAATGTTTTCCATATCTTCTACAGTTTTGTAGTTTGGTTCTTTGATTAGAGCATCTATAGAAATATTTGTTTGATGCATAATATCTAGTGTTGCAGCCAGAAGCATTTGAAAGCCTGTGACATCTTGGATTCTCTTATTCTCTTCGTCGGTTGTCTTTCTTAGGACTAGAGCAAGACTAGTCATTTCTCTACTAAAGGTTGTCGCGGTTTTATTTTTGATGTCAAATTGTGTTGACAAAGCTCGTATGTCTTCTAAGGTCTGTGCAACTTTTTCAGTTAAATCTTGCATGAATATCTCAAAATTTGATGTTCTTCTCATCAAACCTCCTGCAACTTTTATCTGTTGTTGAAGAACTTTTAGGTTGTCTGACAGAGTGACCTTTATACTTGCAACCTGTTTATGAAGAATCTCTATTATTTTCTTTTCATAGTGGTCAATTGCCACTATTTCAGGATCAGTTAGATCTTCACCGATTGTTTGAGCTAGCACTTCCAGCTGGTCAATAACCAGTTCGTCTTCATCTATGTCGGCATCCAATACGAAATTGTATAGGATATCTTTTACTTTGATCAAAACCATATCCTGTTTTCTTTTGGTGAGCTCTTTCAGTTGTTTTGTTGATATTTTGCTGATGTCAACTATTGTATCGGTTGTCTTACTTCTTTTTGCTTCAAATTCTTTAGAGGATGAGAGCTTTCTTTTAGAGGAGCTAGGAAGAGTTTCATGTTCCTATGCCTTCCAAGATTGCTCAGGTTCTCTTTTATCCTGTTCGTCTGGCTTATTTCCCTCTTCTGGTTTGTCTTCCAATTGTTGTACTTGTATTTCAGGCATAACATCATCTTCTTTATGCGACGACTCTTCTGGTGGAGCTTGTGCTTGTTGCTCCTCTTTTGCTTTATTAAGATCATCTGCAGCGATTCCTTCATTTCCCTTCACTGATCTGTCAGTAGGAATGTTGTCAGAAGTTTGTCCCAAGTTGACCGGTTCATCAGAAGTGAACATTTTTGTGAGCACTTCATGTTCATCAGTTAGTGGAGTCTCAGTTGTAGTAAACTGAACAGGCGGATCAATAATGGTTGTGTTGTGATCCTGAGGACCTGTTGCTTCAAGAGTATTGAAGTCATACTGCTGCCAGAAATCTAAAGTCTCCTTGAAGACTTCAGTCTCATACCCATTGAGAATTTTGGCAACTATGTAATTTGTATCCAGATTCATAAAAGCTTCTTCTAATAGAAGTTTTGAGTTTTTGTCGCTTAGACCAAGTCTAGCCTATTACAGTGCTTCCTTATTAATTTATGAATTTATTTCTAGACCAGTTCTCCATTTTACTTGAAGCTTACTATTTAACTCAGGAGGAAACTTGCCTCTATAATCCCTAGGAGTCTTGATGAAATCTAGTAGACTTTCAACAAGAGCTTTTTCAATTTCCTGTTTGTCCTCCTCGGCTAATACACTATACCATTTGGCTACATTGTCTATTTCTCCAAAATTTGTAATTTCTGCTACAATATCATTGATGATCATAGTGCGAGCCTTACCTTTTTCTGGAGATACTAGGAGTGTAGGATTTGTCGGTTCATCGGTTATGTCAACAAATGACTGGTTTGTCTACTCCAAATACACCTTTTCCTTTCCCGATGTCACAGATCGATGGAGTTGTTACCTTTTGGCGTGCTTCCTCTACTTGTTGCTGAGTCCGAAGAAGGTTGGTCCAGATGGCTACTCCTTCATCATGCACTTTCTCGGTTTTTCCAATCAGCAAGAGACCTATCCTTTTCTTTGTCAGGAAATTTTGCTGATGTAGCTCAACTTGTTGACTAGCTTCTTCTAGTGTGAGATGATTTTGAACTTCTAACAGAGCTTTTATCCTTAGCTCCTTTTCTCTGTTCATTGAAGCTTTCCACCTACCTTGAAGGATATCCAAAAGATCCTTAGGCAATACTTTTTGAAGTTCTGTAGGACTCAGATTAAACTTATGTAGGCATTCAACTACAGCATCTTCAATTTTCCTTCGGTCATCGCTGTTTGCCAGATTGTATCTTCTTTCAACATCAGCCATTCCGCCACGTTCTTTCAATCCTGTCACAAATTCATTGATTGTTGGCTTACTTCTTGGCGAATCCACCTTTTGTCAGTTTACCGGTTCTCTTCTTTCTTTCGCTGAGGGGAACTGTGTCCTCATAATTGGTTTCTTCAGCTTCCTCCTCTTGAGTGCTTTCCTCCGGTTGAGCTTTCTTCGTTTTGTGCTTTTGGTGGTGCAGCTCCCGATTTCTTCTTTGGTGTGGGCGTTCTTTTCACATAAACATTCTTGATTCGCGCTTTCTTTGGATTTTTCTCTATCTCCTCATAGGTTCCAAATCATTGAGCGCCGATATCCAGGTGTGCTTTCTCCAGGGCCTCTACATACGCTATTGCAATCTTTGTGGTAATCTCGTAACCAAGCTCAAGTGCATACTCGTCTCTTGGTTTTACTACTTGGATGATGCAGAAGTCAGTTGATACCAAAAAACATACCTTTTATTTGTATTTGTCAATGATAGTTGACAGAATCCTTTGTCTGGCATGCATCTTCAACTGAAAGGCTTTAAAATGCTCGGTCATAGCCATATCAAACTGGTCTCCCAGTTGATTAGCCATGTCACTGATTTGCATCATGACCGGTCGATCCGTTGTCCATGTTACTTTTCCTCTCCCAGGGAAGGAATTAGAATAGTAAAAGTAGCGACAAACCAGAAGTGTACCAAATTTCAGTGATTTCTTTTTGACGATGCCTAGCTTTTTCATGTTCTCAAAGAGCTGTCCTCTTAGCATTTTGCAAATGTCATATTGTGCATTGTCGTGTATAATTCTATAAGCTGCATGTATGCCTCCACCCGGTATACTATTTAGGTTACTAGATTGATATACTTTGTAACCTATTACAGCAAATACGAACTGGACGACTAGATCTTCAATATCAATCACGGTCATCAATTGCTTGTCGGACTTTGATTTTGTCAGATTGGTTACTACTGTATTTGGTATCGTTCTTAGGGTTAGGGCTTCCCCTTGATTGCTGAACCTAGTTACCCTATGGAGATCATTTTTCGTGATCAAAGTGCAGACTCCTTTCGTGACCCAAAAACCTGGTTCATGTACTCAACTAACCACCATTCAAATCCATTCTGGTCTGAATATGGTTGGATAGGAGACTCCATTGATAATCCCAGATGATACTAACTTTGCATACCCATTGGGATAATTGTCGTCTTTGCATAGCGAGCGATACTCGCTTTGTATGTACATCTCACCCAGCTCTTCTTGCTTAGCATGGATGAACGCAGTTACATCTTCTATCAGGAGCACTCCTTTAGGTACCGAGGAGAGCGCGTTAGCTATGTCGATCTCCATGTTCAGATTTGTCGAGATATCATACGGAGGACGATCGGCTTGCTTTGCTAAAACCAGCTTAGCTTTGTATGACGAAGATGCCATTGCTCTTAATTGATTACTAGGAGAGATGATTGATTAGTTTTCACAGATAATCTCGCTTGATGATTATTTTGCAACAATATTGCTCAAGCATGAAAAAGATAAACATAAAATTGCAAGATGAAAGCAAAAGAGTAATCCTTCTTTGCTTTAATAGGATTAGGGCATAATGGTAATTACCAAATGGTAACTATTGTTAAACGACTACAGCATTAAATGCCTTACCTAACCTTTCTTGCTACTTTTGCTAACCGGCAATCCAACCCTTTTCTTTTGATTGGGCACGCCCCAATTGATCATCTCATATCTTTCCGGTCTGACCTGTAGATCAAGTGAGATTAGACTCACTAGTCCTACCGGGAACGGTAGTTGCACTACCAGTTCCCCCTAAGCCTTGAAACCTCAGTTTGCAGAAGAAATATCATCATCTTGTGACGATGATCTTGCCTCAGTTTTCTCATCGGCGGAGTTCTTTGATTCCTTAACAGGCCATATTTTATTTACTTCTTTCTTGGTCTCCTTATCTCTGTTGTTCCTCTTATCGGAAGCCAAGGTCTTCATCACCGGTTTGTCTGATTCCTTGCCTTTCTTCCTAATCCGGTTCCAGCAGTCCTTAGCTAGGTGACCGACTATGTTGCAGTAATAGCAGATCATACCGGTTGCTTTCCATGGGTTCATCCCTCTTAGGTTAGGGGATTTGCTCCATGATGCACTACTGCAATGCATTCCTTTGTTTGTATGAATAGTTGCGTTCTGGTTTTTGCTTTTCTTGGAGAATACCGGTCTTGGTGATCTGAATGTCATTGTCTTTGATCTGCATTCTTCAGCCATGTGTCCAAACTTGTTGCAGGCATAACAATATCCCTTGAAGCTTCCCCTGCTTCCACTAGACACAAATAAGGGGCTTAACCAACACTCATTGGTCTTGTGCCATTTTTGCAACAATTCTTATAGTAACTGTTGTTGGTTTTTACCGGTGTATTTCTGCAGTCATTGGTGTTATGACCCGATTTTCCATAATGCTTAGAAGAAGTATTGAAGGTTTTCTTACCTCTTTGTGCTAACGTCTTCCTCTTGTTCTTCTTGCTCGACTTTGCTTCAGCTGGCTCACCGTTCTCTTTGGTGACTTCACTGGTGGATTCAAGATTGGTGTGATCGTTGTGCTTTCTTTGAGCTTTGAGTTGCAAATCAAGCTTGACCAAGCTTTCATTGTATTTTCTCAGCATTTCATTCCTTTTTTCAAGGACTTTCTTTTGTTCCTTGAGTTGATATATCTCGATCGCCAGCTTCTTGCACGCTTCATCTCTACCCTGCCATGCTTTGTGCATGTTGGCATTTTCTTGGGTGACAATCAACATGTCTTCCTGGAGTTGCATAATGAGGAGTTCATTTGCCCTTAAAGCTTCCTCTTCTCGGTTCATTGCTTTTTTAGAGGATGTTGATGTCTTGACTGCTATGTTTCTTTCACTTTCAGTTTTTCCTTTTTGTTCAATTAGTTTAGTCATCCTCAAAGCATTCATCTTTTGCTCCGTTTTGAGATCAGCAATCTGACCGGTTAGGATCTGATTCTTTTTCGTAAGCTCAGAGATTGCTTCCTCAGCCTCATCGGATCCACTCTATCCAAAGAGTTCATCGATTGTTTCATTACTCTCGTTTAATTGCAGAGCCAGCTCCTTTCTCTTAGCAAGCGACTTCCTTCGTCTATTCTCCAGCGAGGCAATAAAGTCGTTGGCTTCCTCTAGCTGTTTCTGATACCGATAACCCTCCATGATCTTTTTCTCAAGCTGTTAAACTTTGTTGTACACAAAAACTAGGCTCTGATACCAATTGTTAGCGCTTACCGGTTATTGAGAGGGGGGGTTGAATCAGTAAATGCTTGTGTCTTCCTTTAATTCTCTTTTCTTATTCTTATCCTTATAGATAAACATAATATAACAATCATTCACAGGCATAGACAAAATCACACAGATTAACACATGTATTTATACGTGGAAACCCTCGGTTGGAAGGAAAAAACCACAGTGAGACAAAGCTCACAACTTCACTAGTATCAAATGAAAGCGCCCTATTAGGAGCTTACAAAGCACTAGTTAAGGTGCTACCTGATTATGGGATTTTACAAAAGATCGGTTAAGACCTAAACCCTGCTAAGAGTTGCCTGGTTACAGGACTTTAAACATCAACACTGATGTCACCTTGTTAGAGGATTTTTACAACGAACCAACTAGGTTCACCCTGATAGAGGGATTTCAATATGCTTTTGAAACTTTATGAAAGCAGTGATCTATTATGACACTGATTGTCTGATTATATCATACTTGTAGATCTCTTCCCCAATTTGTCTGGCTGTTGACTTATCTTTCTTACTTCACCTTTGTGCCTATAGCACTTCTCAGAAGATATATCTTCTCTTCTCTGTGCAATTTCCAACTATCAACAACAGCAACAACTCATCTTGCATCCTATGACCTATATTTATACAAGAGTGAACCTCTTGACTCATAGAACAGCTAGGGAACAAACTTAACCATAAATCATGCAACACATAGAGGCTATGCATTGTGATCTAGAGTTTAGCTTGAGATCATCTGTAGAATTAAAGCTAACTTCTGTTGAAAAGTTAACTCCACCTCTGAGCGATGAATGTCCCGTATAATCAGGCTTTTAACTTAGACTGTAACTCAAACTGATCCGTAAAGTCCAGATCGGATCTATCTTGCAGTTAGACCGATATACCCTTATACTCAGTTTGCCTCATAAGACCAGTTCTGAGTTCTTTTCAGTCTACCGGTGTCTATCGAAATAGTCAACGGGTGCAAACATTGTGTTCTTTATCTATTGGTGTCTTCAAAGTAATGTGAGCGATCGGTGATCCTTTACCAGTGGGAATGGATTTTGTGAAACACACTAATGACAACTCATATTGCTAACACAATCCCCCGCCCCCAGCGTCACCCAAGGGGATCCAAACCTGTGACCAAGCTCTGATACCACTTGTTACAACTAGCGGTTATCATTGCACCAAAAGATTAACATGTTAATGCCTGATACAACCACTAGACTTATAGAAGACACAAGTGGTTGCTAATCCATGTCATGAATCCTGAAGGGGGACGTTGGTGAATAGTCCAACAATTCATCTCCCAAAAAATCCTCACACTAGAAAAATCAAGCATCACACATGCCAATATACATTGTAATGACGTTCGCCGGCAAGAGGTACCCATTTCATTTAGAGGGGAGAAAATCCATATGTAATTTTTATTCCCAATACTTTAGATTTGTTGACATCATGAAAGTGAATTAATACACACGAGTAGAGGATTTACTTCCGCATCCGGTGAAGGATATGCCAATAAAAACATGTTGATGGTGCCAAATGTTTGAATGTTGAGAACATAAATATTTCCTTAACAATATTGGAGACTCGTAACTAATATACTTGATGTACTCCAACCACACTTTGATCATATGTGAAAGCTACTTGGAATTATAGTTGATAGTTGGAAGCAATCCAGATATCCCTTGGAATTGTATTATAGCTGATAGTTGATAGTTGATAGTTGATAGTTGATAGTTGATAGTTGGAAGCAATCCAAATATCACACAAACTGATAACTAAAAAAGAATTAGTTTCACCAATTTTAGTTAGCACATCTTTCTAGTTGAATTTCCCTCACAAGATGGGGATGATTTGACATATCCATTGCCTCTTGCATTTTCTTCATCAATTGCTAAGAATTGAACATTTGACTTTCCTCCTTTAACTGAACTTTGAAAAAAAAAATCAATTTTCCAAGTGATTAGCTTCCCTACAGCAACCCACTTTGAAATTAGAAAACCACGAGAATAATTTCCAAACTTCTGAAAGAACATAATGGAGTTTCCAATTAACTACTTTCTTTGATATGAGAGTTGATGTGATGATTTGAAAGTCTCTATATGAATGTTTTTAATTTCATGCAGCAAGACTAGTCTGATACCAAATAAAAAAGCATTTGCTTCATTTATATTATTCATGCCATTCAGAAGCCTATTTGCAAAAGCCACAATAATTCTACCTTTTCCATCTCTAAGAACACAACGCATACCTGATTTACCCAAATTAACCCTAGATGAGCCATCAAAATTTAGCTTGATAAAGTTTGGTACTGGAGGCTCCCACTTAACATTAGCACAGATTGATGCCTTTGAAACATTGCAAAGAAGAATACCTTTAAAAGACAGTGTGATATGAGGCCAAGAAGACAATATTCCAAAGAGGTGAGAGTGGCCTACGAGGAGAGAGAGAGTAATAAGGAGTGAGGTGAGAGTGACCTAATAGGAGAGAGTAATAAGGGGTGGGGAGAGTGTCCTAGAGAGAGAGAGTGACAAGTAGGGTGAGAGTGTCCTAAGAGGAGAGAGAGAGTAATAAGGGGTGGGGAGAGAGATTCATAGAGAGAGAGAGAGAGAGAGAGATGTATACATTTACATTCTCAAAGAGATAATTTTCAATATACTCAATAACCCTTTGAAGAGGGAGATGTTGATTATTGAATATTATTTTGCTTATTTCCCACCATATACTCCAAGCTACAATGGAATAAGAAACTCGGCAAAGAACTACAAAGAAAGAGTACTTATAAAGAAGAGGTCATTTAGCCAATAATGCTCTAAAAGAATTTGGTAAAAGGCCCAAACCATCATAAATTTTTTAACCATTTACAACAACCTTGTGAGAAAGGACATTGAATCAAAATATTATCTACATATTCATATTTTTGGTTACAAAGGGCAGATTTAAAATCTTGAGAAATTCCTAATTTTACCAATCTTGAGCTAGTAAGAATTTTATTGTTTAGGGCCAGCCATGAAAAGCACGCGCCTTGGGTAAAATAGTGTCATGCCTTCAGAATAAGTATTACCTAAATTTACTTAAATTGTCTTTGAATATCAATGATTGATATCCATGTTTAACTGAATATTGGTCTAACTTACTAGGTTCCCATATTAAGTAAGCAGAGTCCAAAGAAGGAAAGATTCTTCTTTGTTGAAGGATTTCCAAAAGAACGTCTTTTTGATCTTTGGAAAAAGGAAAGTGTAAGAAATATCTCCATTTATCATCCTATTTTTGTAATATACCGCTTCTTCTAACATAATATATCTATCATCATGTACCTTCACATCCACTATATCACAAGCAAAGGAGTCCTTAGAGTACTCGGACAACAACTATGATTTCCCATCAGCTGAAATTTTTGTAAGTGACCAAAGAGTGGGTTTCCTAGAGAGTGCATCAGCAACCACATTCTTCTTCCCTTTGATATATTCCACATCAAAGTCATATGCTTGAATCTTACTCACCCACTTTTGTTGACGTTTGTTGAGATCCTTATGTTCTAGAAAATACATCAGCCTATTATAATCAGTCATAATAGTAAATTTTGCACCCACCAAGTACTGTCTACACTTGGCTAAAGCATGCATGATAGCCAACATCTCTTTGTCATATGTGGAATATAGTTTTCAGGATCTCTAAGCTTCGTGCTTTCAAACACAATACAATGTCTATCTTGCATTAGTACTGCTCCAATTCCCTGTCATGAAGCATCACATTCCACATAAAGGCTTTGTGAAGTCAGGGAGTGCTAATACTAGACATGTGCTCATGATGTCCTTGAACTTTTCAAAAGTAACATGGGCCTCTGTAGTCCACTGAAAAGTCCCTTTCTTTGTAAGATTAGTCAAGGGAGAAGCTAATTGGGAGAAGCCTCGCACAAATCTTTTGTAATAATAGCATAAACCCAAGAAGCCTCTCAAATCAAAAATGATCTTAGGAGGTGGCCAATCCATGATTGCATGTATCTTCTCCTGATGAACCTTTACCTCTTCAACACCAATCACGTGTCCTAGATATAAAATCTCTAACATTCAAAATTCACACTTTGAAGCTTCACCTGTTGGCAGTGGGCCAACATCCCTCGCAGGGTTCGTCACATGGCTTAATCGCCTCCTATGTTTTCTATAAGTCTAGTGGTCGTATCGAGCATTAACAGGTCAATCTTTTGGTGCAACGAAAACCCTACCTTGTAACAAGTGGTATCAGAGCTTGGTCACAAGTTCGAATCCATGCAAGCCACGGTGAGTGACATTGGGAGGGGGATTGTTGGCAGTGGGCCAGCGTCCCTCGCAAGGTTCGCGACATGGCTTAACCGCTTCCTATGTCTTTTATAAGTCTAGTGGTTGTATCGGGCATTAACAGGTCAATCTTTTGGTGCAACGACAACCCTAGCTTGTAACATTACCGAACAGTGATTGTTGTCCCATGATACTATAAACAATGTATAAATGTTGCAAGTGTTCTTCCCATGTTTTGTTGTATATTAGTATATCATCAAAAAAAATTAATACAAACTTCCTCACTTGTTCACGGAAAACGTGATTCATGCAAGATTGAAAAGTTGTTGGTGCATTGGTGAGACCAAAGGGCATAACAAGGAATTCAAAGTGCCCATAATGACAACAAAAAGTTGTTTTTTGAATGTCTTCCTCTCTCACACTTATCTGATGATAGTTAGAACGTATATCAATCTTAGAGAAAAAAACCGAGCCATGTAACTCATCCAAAAGTTCATCTATTCTAGGAATGGGATACTTGTTCTTTATAGTCCTTTTATTCAAAGCCCTGTAATCAATACAAATATGTAAGGTGGTCTTTTTTCTTGACCAACACTACTGAAGAAGCAAAAGGGCTTGAGCTTGGGCGTATATGTCCCATTTTCAGCAACTTTGTTATTGTATTTTCAATCTCCTCTTTGAAGTGACGAGGATGCTTGTAAGGAATGGTTATAACCGGTTTTGAGGCTTCATCTAGCTCAATCACATGCTCAAATCCTCTATCAGGAGGTCGCCCTGAAGGAATATCTCCAAACACAGCACCATGTTTATCTAACATAGATTGTATATCAACATGGTAAGAAGGTTCTTTATTTGTGGTAGCATTGTTACAAACAAAGCAATGGGCTTCCCACTCAATATCATCATGACAGAATAAAGCTTCCATTCTTTTTGCAGAAACCACCCTTGGTTCTCCATCCGCCATAGCTTTCAATAGTGTTTCCTTACGCTCAACCATAAATTCTAGTTGCATTTGTTTGAAGTCATGAACATACCTTTCTAATGACTCAAGCCACTGCATTCCCAAAATAGCATCAACATTACTGAGACCAAGAACAAAGAAATCACCTGACAAAGTGTAATATCCCATTTGAATATTCAGGCGAGGTATAATACGATTGCAAGTCAAAGGAAAACCATCTGCCACAAAAACAATAAATTCTGGAAACTCTTCAGTCTGAAGATCCCGCCCGCTGACCAATTCTTCATTAATAAAATTATGAGTTGCTCCACTATCCACTAAACACACCATTCGATGCCCCTTCAAAACACCTTTCAATCGAAAAGGTCTACCTCGAGGAATTCCAAATAAAGTGGCAATGTGTGGATTTTCTCTAATGGTGGTATCCTCCAGTTCTATTTGTGGAGACTGATTTTCCTGTGTGTTCTCTTCCTCAAAGTTGTCCTCTGGCTCATCTGGATCTTCCTCTTTTGAATGTACTTCAATCAAGTGTAGCTTACCTTTACCAAGGCAGTGATGTCCTGGTTCCCACGGTTCTTTGCAGGAGAAGAACAATTTCTTTCTCCTAAGTTCATTTCTTGTTTCTTGATCAACTTTTGAAGGTGCACTTCTTGGCTGATTGAAACTTGTGTTTCTTTGTTGGTTTGGCCCACTTTTATCAGATTTCCAAGAGCTGAAATCTTTCTTTTGTGACTGAAGAGAGGGTGTAACGCCCAAATCATAGGCTAACAACAAAGCACATTGTCCTTTCAGTTTGTCACTTAGGCCTTCAACAAAGCACATTGTGTCTCCTTTCTAGGGCATATTAGGAACCATTACTGCAATTTTTTGAAATTCATTGGTGTATGCTTCTAGCTGTCCCACTTGCTTTAACCGAGCTAATTCCCTATAATATAACTATGTGTCTTTCCGGTCAAAGCGTGTAACCAGCTTATTGATAAATTCTTCATATGATTGAATCATAGCATGATCCTGCGAAATAAGACCGTGATCCCACCAGTCATATGCTACCCCTTCCAGATGCATGGTCGCAAACTGTATCGCCTTTTCCTCTTCCATGGGCTTGAGTGCAAGGAAGGTATCCAACTTATGAACCCATGATCTTACTGATAATTCTCCAGTTCCATCAGAAGTTGGAATATTTATCTTATTCAAGGCATCTTTGTATTCTAAAGGCTGGAAAGCTTGCCTTGTTGGACCTCTAGGCCTCCTTTCTTGTCTTTCCAAACGATTCCTGACCTTGTCCTTATGGTGGTTCATGAACTGATTTAAGTTCATTAGCTGCCTTACATCAGCTGGCAGCTCCATATACTCGTCTCTTGCCATCATGACATCATCTGTGATGTGAGTTTCTTCTTCCTCTGCTTCAAGAAGGGTTTTTATGTCGTTTTGACGTGGTAAAAATTGACATAAAGGTGAATCAGACCTTGTATCAGCTGTCCTTACCACATTGGAGACAGCTCTATCTTGATTTCCTTGTCCATCCTCACCTCTACTGTGATGACTACTTGACCTTCTTGATCATGCACGATCAGTCCTTAGTTGCCCCATGGTTGTAATCATCTGTTCTTGAAATTGTTGCATCACCTGTTGTTGTGCAAATACTGTCAAAAAGTCATTCAGCTGATTATTCAACTCACGAGGAGGATCTTCATTCCTTCTCTCTCCCATTTCTGCTTCAAATGGATTTATTTCTTCTTCTTCTTGCCCAAACCTACACCTTGTATTGTATCTGTGTGATTCAAACCCTCTAGAGTGCATAGAAACCTGTCGCAAGAACATGCAACAAAAAAAGCACGAAAAAACAGACTGAAACCCAACAGGCTGGCAGGGTTTGTGGCGCTGATACCACTGAAATATCCTTTCTAACAGATTTAATACATAAACATGAAAAAACATTATCTACTTCGGATCAGATTGAGAAATCAAGATAACCATAAAGCCTAGAAATATATTCAATCTATTCTTATTGGAAACTTCACATTTATTCTAAGGTCATAATAGGAAACAAAGAGAACCGAATCAGTAAATGAACCAGATATTACTGACAGATGAAGCACTGATAGGATTATCTTTGAATGGGCAGTTCTAGACTTTTTATCTTCTTACAAGGAGTAATCGAGGGTTCTGGTTGTGAACTACAGCCCAGACGACTATCAATAAATGATCCAATATTAGAAGTTTCTCCAGCTTGTGTTTGTAAACCTACGATGCTTTCCAAACACAAGCTACTACCAAATCTCCTTATTATTTCTTCCAACCACTGATTCTCAAAAAAAAAACGTGACTGCTACAACTCAGTCAATATTCACTCCTCCATGATTAGGTTTGGGTGGACGTCCAAACTTCCCAACACCAAGGGTTTCGTCCTGGTATTGCTGCGCTCTTGTGACAGAGAGACAAAAATATATAAAACATTCATAATAATCCTTCCACCAAATTCCTTAACGCCTTAAAAAGACTCATCAACCCAAAAAGCTCGAACAGCCATAAAGCCCAGATTTCAGGCTGTTTAACTCGTCAATGAGCTAGCACTTTCCTTGAAGATTAAGTTTGCCATTTATCAATAATTCACCAAGGATAAGTAAAACTCAGCCCCCTCTCATTACTGATAATAGGAATAAATTAATAATAGCTTAAGTGAAATCAACCCCTTTATAAAAATATCGCCAAAGATAGGATGCTTAAATATTACAAGAACTTGGCAATTTATTCAACATAAAAACAGAGCATAACTCAAAGAGGGGACATTACACATGAATTTCGAAAGTTATTTTTTGCCTACTCACACCCACTCCTGTACTATGGACCATACATAGAAAAATCATTCGCATTCAAAGAGCATTCACTTTAGGAATCTTTCCAACTGTCGCACTAAAAGGAACCTAAGTTGGCACCATCTTTCTAGAGCATTTGCATGATTGAAGAGTTGTCTTTGCTGATTTCCACTCCTGAAAAGCCAATCCAGAGAAAGGTCAACCTTGGAAAACATGACCCTTATGATCTGGTAGGTCTCCCCAAAGTATTTTTAGATATTGATGGTCCTTGACAATCAACAAAAGGTATTGAATTCAGCAAATCAGGTAGCAAGAGTGAACTCAACCAAATCAGTTCCATTGGTCACAGGACAAATCTGAATGCACATAAATGACCAAGCCATAGGTCAACCCACGACAAAGTTGATAGACTGTTCTTATTTTGGGGAAACGTACAGACAAAGTGTAGCTGTATCACCACATTTACTTTCCTAAATAATATTAATTATTAATTTAATATCATTCAGCTGTCATTTATTTATTCCAGGTTGACTTATGCTTATACACATGCATCTTATGTAATTACTAATTAGCCTTATTTAAACTTAAGAAAAGTTAACATTAATAAATAATAAATATCTATATTTATTATTAAAACAAATCTGAGAGGACAAAACAATATGCACTAAAATAGAAAGTGTTTGTTAAAATTTAATTTCAAATAAATGAAAAAAAATGAGAACATATATAGTTATGCAATAATATATTATGTACAAGAATGTGTCAATTTATTTAGTTTTGTGTATCTCCAAGGAATAAGCTACTTGAGGAAGGGTTGTCGACTCTTGCCCTTGCAAATGCTGAGACTGGCATAAATACCTGTACAATTTGATCATTCTGTACTTCATATCCAGGAAAATAGGGATTGCAACAACAGGCTTGTCATGTCTGTTCATCATTCCCAGCCATGTTTATCATTTCTCCTTGTAGCTTTCTTTTGAGAATGGGCCTTTTTCATTTTTAATCTCTTTTGATCTTCAATGGCCGCCCTTCAAAGTCCAAACACAAACTAGAAGTGTTAATACAACTTCACACAATTGTCCCTAAAACACAAAACTATGGACAAAACCTCTTCAATCTGTAATTAGTAATATGAATATCATTCCTCCATTTAGAATCTAGCAATAATGGCCTGAGGTAAGAAAGCTCTGTTTAAACTGATGATGCAACATCAAACCATTCATTCTGTTGACTACAAATGTTTAGAAAAGGGGCATTGACAATATGAAACTCTACACCAGTTTAATGCTGTCAATAATAAAAAAACAAGTCGCTTCAGCATTAATGTTAAAGAAACACACTATAGTGAACCATGGGAAGACAATCGCAAAGAGCAAATATAAGAATAGACTGGAATTCATCTACGAGACTCATAGGAACTGCTCTGTCCCATGCCTATATTTAAAAAAAGATGAAACTATAGCTAAGCAGCAGCCAAATGACTTCATAAAATCCCAAAAAAGTAAACTTCTGTTTCAAATGCTTCATTGAGTTAAGTACTGTAAACTTCCAGGAGGCCACAAACAGCTAACTTTTTTAATACAACTCTCTGGAGTTTTATTTTGAACATGAACCCTAAAATTTTCAGCCAAACAACTTGAGGCAGGAAAGAAATTTCACCACTTGGAAATATTATCAGGTCACACCACCCACATGCTGCTATGGGCAAGGTTCTTAACTCTTTCTTCCCTGAAATAGGCAACTGACTTGCAAAACTTGTGTTAATTAAAAGAATTTATAACTGCTCTTTATTTTTTTTGGAGGTTTTACATCCACAAAGTCGTTTTTAGCTACCCAATACAGGAGCCAAGGACTGAGGGGTATCCATTCTGACAAATTCACCCAGGGCACGATACAGGCCTCATCCCCTTTTTCGATGTCAGAGCCTTGCACTCAGCAAGACTCGATCCTTCGTGGGCTCATTGAGAACCTTTCAACTTCACCAGTAGACCAAGGGCTCATTGACATATGACTGCTCTTTTACAGGCATGTACCTCTAATTTTGTATACAGGCATGTGTTCTGAACCATGGGCAAAATAGAATAAATATCCGTGATGCAATATTTGAATTTTTCCAGTTGAAAATAAAAAACGGAAAAAGATTCCTTCTACAAAACAGCAACACGGATGAATTTGATCATTACCATGGATTCTTGCAATACAAAAGAAACACGAGAAGACTTCCCAGTTCCTACTGTAATGATATATGGTAAGAGAAAAGATTTACTATCAAAGCATCAAAAGACAAAAATAAACAGTAAGTGGTGAGCTTACTAGGAAAATAATCTTGTTGCTGCAGGGGAGAACATCATAAAGAGAGCATGGAGAAACAGTGAAATCAAGGATAAAACCAAACTTTTTGGACTTTGATGGAGTTCAAGGTGATATGTAACAATGTTTCCAAACATATTTCATCCTCCCAGAACATGAATTAGACTTGCAATCATACCAAATGGAAAATTGCCCTATTGTTAAACGTAAAAAATGATGGTTTGTTCAATTTCAAAATTTAAGAGCAAAGTCTCATTTCTAAGGAGATCCATGAAATAAAATACTCGATATAAAAAAAATGGCAACAGGATGCCCTTACAGTTTCCGTATTCTCTTTTTCTTCTCCTCTGAAGGAGGTGGTGGAACATAAGCAGCAGCATCAATTATTGCCTGAAATCAAACAGGATCTGTACCCTTAGAAGACCGTGATGTGATAACTATTAACATTCAAACTTCTGAGAATGCACAGAACTCAAATAAAAGCATGTCAGACCCCACAAGAAGGAAAAAGAAAGCATGAAGCAATGAAATTCAATCAAAATCTCATCAAAGCAATAAAGCTTTCATAAAAATACCTGAAGTTTTTCCAAAGCATCCTCGACATTTCCTCTGTAAATTCATATCAATAAAGCTCAATTGACTCCTACAATAATTTGTATAACTTAAATAGATTTTTGCAGATAAATGTTTAAGGAACACAATTCATCAGAAGACATTACTTCTGAGTTCGTGTTTTTGTTGATGATATTACAAGCTCCCCATCATTATTGATTCGGTTCTTCTCCTGCTCAAAATGATCCACAAATAAAAATCAAGAGGCAGAAAGAGAAAAGGACAAACAGGTCAATATTGTAACAACATGGCAACAGCTTCCTTAAGTTATAAACGAACTTTTGTCAATAACAGAATGGAACAAGCCCTCTCACATTGGTAGTTTTAGTGACACACCATTTGCAGTATTCTATCTTTGATTCTTGGGTTCAACCAATCTGCAGCTTCAACATTGAAGCGCATGTCCACTTTTGTGTTCACTGCAAAGTGCAAAGTACAGCAAGTTTAGAGTACTTTTTTAAAGGATTGGATACACTAAGATTTATTTGTAAGAATCTTGCAAGGGCATTCAAAGAAAATAAACAATTGCACACTGTCAAACAGGTCACTTCTGCTAAATTACAGCATAATTCAAGATTATTTATTTTAAAGCTAATCTGGTCAGAGCTGCATGTGAGTTAAAATTGCATACATATAAGCATACTGCTTAACTTTTCCAGCCTCAACTATCTCATTTTTAGATGCATACCACTGCAGTCAAAATCACATGCAAATGTTTTTTTTTTTAATTGGTACTGCTTCCAAATTTCTATCTATTAATCAAAAACGTAAAATATAGAGGCATTACCAACCAAACAAAAGGCAGTCTAAAACTAAAAGGTATCTGTAGATCAGGAAAAGTAGGGGGTTAGACATAAACATGATAAGCCAACCACAAAAAGCTATTCTATCATGCAAATAAGAAATCCCAATCTCATCAATGAAGGTCTGAAATTGAAATTGCATAAAATCAACACAAAATACAAATAAATTCTATGCAAACCCTTCCTTCATTCCACTCCATTGTTTTTCTTTCTCCTCTAATTGAAAATTTCTCTCAATATGGACGAGTGCACAAATATGATAATGCAAGGACAATTCAACAGAATAACAAGGATACTAAAAAGAAAATGGTTCCATTTGTGGTTCGTGGTTCGTGGTTCGTGGTTCGTGGTTCGTGGTTTGTGGTTTGTGGTTTGTGATTTGTGGTTCGTAGTTCATGGTTCATCAAAATGAGAAAATGAGAATTGAACTCACAATTTATAAATTTTTGAATTCGAATTGAATGGACAAGATCAAAGGACAATCAACAGACAAAGATTGAATGAGAAGGCCAAACAAAGGAAATTGAATGGACAAGTGGGAATGGAAAGGTTTGGAGAATTAGAAAAGAAAAAGAAATTAGGAAAGTGGAATTAATAAATACCTATTCATTAATTCCCTCCAAAAATGGCAACAAATAAATTAAATATTTCATATTTGATTGTGACACAAAAGGACAAAGGGATACCAAGGGGGGACATGCTAAGACAAGAGAGAAATAATTAAATGACTATTCCCCTAAGGACAAATTAATGACATAGATAAAATAATTGTTGATATTATTTATTTGGACTATATAACGAAGAGCAGAAAGGATTAAAATAATTGACAAAACCATTTAATCAAACTAGTGACCAAGGACAAATTGACAAGATATGCTCGAATCAAAGGAGGAAAATTAATAATTAACCAAATAATTGACATCATTTAATTAATGAAAGAATGACATAATATCAACAAATGATGAAGACCAAATTACATGATATAGAAGACATGTTAAAAAAGGGGAGCCACGAGCATCGACCATTTTATAGTGTCTACAGTATCAAGGCCCAAAATCATCATGTGAAGATGCATTATTAGAAAAGCTGACAAACAAGCATAGCAGTCTCAAAGTATAAAAATAAACAAAATATCATGGGAAAGCCAGCTTGGAATCCACATGTCACTGGCATCATCAAATAGAAACACGCATATATTAAATAAAAGAACAGCATTAATGAGGCAACCACAGCAGCAAAAATGCCAACTGGTGGATTGTCATCATGAGGCCCTTTACCTCCAACATCAGCAGATGGTTGGAATAACATTGTCCTGCCATGGAACAGAAATACAAAACACTGCCCAAGGAAGAGATAAACCTGCAAAATGAACATAGCTGCCTGCAGACCAGGACTTCTTGGCACCATGTTCCTTGCAGTCTGAAGAGGGCACCTGTGGTATAAACAGTGATAGTCACCATCTGGAGGAACTATGCCCATGGTGCATGAAACATTCCTTCAATGAGAGACAAGTTGCTGCAGGAGGGGGAACTCATCTGAACACACTGTCTGGCTTTCAATCTGTAACAACAGATTGGATATAACATATATGTGTTCGGTGCAAGTGAAAGCAGACTGGATTTTTTCATTGGAAATAGCTGCAATTTTCCTTTCCCAGATCTCAAAAAGACCTCATATTCTAACCACATTCCATATATTTGAAATACGTGCAATTTAGTAAAGCTTTATTCCCAAAGGAAACAGAATCCCTAGAGAAGGATTCTAGTTGGTAGGCAAAGAAAGAAAGTGAATTTATTTGTATGAATCATGAGCATATAAGGACAAAGCAAAAAATTATGATACACAAATCATGACTTTTTGCATAAAGAATATCTGGACTTAGCAACACAATATCCTTAAAACCTTAGCATAAAGGAAGAACTTGGTAAGAGAGGGACAATGCAAAATGGGCATTTTGGGGTTCAAGGGAATCACTCTGTTTTCTTTTAAATAAAAACTACGAAGTCGTAAGATAAAAGTTCAAAAGCCATCCATTGTTAAGCTTGTCTTGCAAAGGTGATCTTGGAGAAATTCAGGCATAAGTAGAGCCCCAGGATTGCATCTCAAAAATGGGGCATCAACATTCCCCCTTCAAGTCTTTTAACAACGTACTGGTAGCAGAGATGAAACTTTTTGCAAAAGAATATAAGTTAAAAAGTTTTGGATTGCCAATAAGCCACAGAAGTCTAAATTTTTCAACTGATATCTAATTTCAAGCTCTGCCTTGGGCATCCAACCCAGAGTAGCTAGGAAGAAAGCTCACTGATGGTCTTGATTCCTTTTCTAAAAAAATTCAGAGCTTTGTCCAAGGAATGTTTGCAAGAGGATTATCAGGAGCAAAAGAATGGAAACTGCCATAAGGAAGCAATTACTGAAATGCTTTTCTTAACAAAAATGCCTTTGATCTTAACAAAAGTTGAGGTAGTAAGAAAGGTTTGAAGCCAAATACCTGCCCAACAAGCTTTACTATAAGGGGTGCCTTGCTCAATAAAATGTCTGATAAACAATTTCCAGGCCATATTAGCAGAAATTGTCTAGAGAACCCTCTTGGAACATTTACATCTGGAAGAACAAAAGGGCTCAGACCACCCTCTGAAACTCTTGGGTGCCTTCAGAATTAGCTCATAGGAACTCTCTAACCTACTAAGACAATAATATTCACCTTCAAAAAAACCCAAAAAGGGTATTACTATGCATGGGTAGAAGCTAAGACCTTTGTATAAATTTGAAATTTGGCTGCAATAGAAATGAGTCTAAATATCCAATAGGAAACTTTCTTCTCACTCTGGAGATAACATACTGCCAAAGGAGGGACAGGGTGGCCAAAATGCAAAAGGAATGACCAAAAGTTCAAAACCTTAAGCACAATTTCTGCCAAGTCCAAGAGCAAACATAGTCATAGAGTAAGGTTAATCCCCTTCCTTAACTCTACCAGAAACCAAGATCCTAAATGATGAGCCATATGGAAAATCAGATCCTGGTCAAAACTCAGCCATTTCTTATGGATCCTGGCTCATAGAGATGTCCAAATGACAACCCCCCCCCCCCCCCCCCACCACCCAAAAAAAAGAGCTAGATTAGTTGATCAGTTTGCCTGAACTGAATGGAGAAGAAAACATTCAACATATCAAGAAAACTATTACCTCCTTCAAACACACCAACCATATTGTAGACAGTGGACAAACAAACTAATATGGTATGTGGGCCTATCTACCTAACCTGCAGCATTTAAGAGCCCTTGTACCCTAGTTCCTCACATGATGCTAGAGTAGATATGGAAGGAGAGAAATGTAAGAATCTTCAACGGTGAGGTTCACACAACATCTCAAATTTTACAAATCACCCAAAATAACATTCAGGAAATGGCAAGGATTTTCATGACTTGGAAAAATCAATTTTGGTCCAGCGATATGAATGATTCTGCCTTAAGAAAAATGGAAGATTCTGCCTTTAGAAAAATGGAACATAGGGATCAGATTCAAAATGAAAATCATTAAAATTCCATCACTGAGAGTTCGGGAACCACCTCTCTAAGGCAGGATAATCTAGATTCCAAAGCTTGATGGAGCTTCCAAAAACAACCAAAGCCATACAAGTACTGGATATGTCTTCTGAGATTGCAAAGAAAATCACTTGCTCTCAAATAGCAACTCTATCAGGGCTCGGTCGTGTTGTGACCTTTTCACACCATCACCCCATCGCAAATGGGACCCCCTCTTTCCGTTTTTGCTCAGTAGGTGCTAGTTTAGAAGTAGATTGGCAACATCTTGGGAGTCCAAGCCTTAGGTAAGCCTAGGTCTTGAGGTAGTAGGGAGTGTTCAAGTTCAATCATCAAATCAAAGCCTTAGACAATCTGTGGTGTTCAAGTTTTGGAAAAGAAAGAACGAAGTTGAAACTGACCATGACCAAACAGTGAATGGGCAATTCATGAAACATAGGCAAAGAGGTGAATTGCATCAAGCCCGAGAGGGCTTGACAGATTCCAATCCGAACTCAATATTGATCCAAGCATTATCAAGAGCAATAAATTTTGATCAAGTTGGTGTGAATAATCAAGGGATGGGTGAAGTCTGAATTCAGAATGATCAAGTGAGAAGCGTGGAGTTTATAATGATAAGTGAGGAACTGAGATCAACATTCAATATGTCAAATTCCATCACAAAATTTGCTCAACAACATGCCCAATTTCAAATGGTGAACATCAAGTTTAAGCCAAATGAAAAAGCCAAGAATCAATTAAGGCAATGAAGAATGCTCAATAACATGGTGAATTCCAACTTGACTTCATGGCATTTGCCCCATCACAAGGTAATTTCCAAAAATGTTCAAGGTGATCTTGCCCCATAACAAGGAAATTTCTGAAAATCCTCAAGGTACTTTGCCCCATAACAAGGTAATTTCCGAAAATGCTCAAGGAAATCTTGCCTCGTAACAAGGAAATTTCTGAAAATCCTCAAGGTACTTTGCCCCATCACAAGGTGATTTCCACAAATGAGATAATGCATTTTGCCCAATCCCTATGGAATTTTCGAAAGAACGTCACACACTTTGCCCAATGAAGGGGAGATTTCCACTCCTAGACCATGATCTTGCCCCATCCTTATGCCAATTACGATTTGCATCCAAGTAGTTTGCCCCGTCCTTATGCTGATTCTTAAATCCCCTATGCACTTGCTCAATACACTCCTAATTTCCGAAAAGCCTTCATGTCTTTGCCCAATAAGCATGTCATTTCCGAGAAAACCACGTGACTTCACCCAACTAGGGCCTAATTTCTGAAATGGGCATGTACTTAGCCCAACCACTATGTGATTTCCGAAAATCACCATGCATTCACCCAATTAGCTTGTGATTTCTGCCCAGGTTGGATGAAATTAAAATTTGACCAAGTGCAAGTTAAGCAAGTCGGCTGTCTTAACTTTTGAATTACACTTAATATACTTTTAGTGCCAAAATTGGCTTGAGGGAAATGGAGACATGCCTCTTCACCTTGGAGCCTATATAAGAAGAAGAATTCAATTCATTTCAACATCATTGCAGTTTGAACATAAGAAGCAGATCGATTGAGGAAGAGGAGCGAATTTTTACCAAGAATAATCATTTCTTTTTCTTGACAACTTGCAGATCCAAGACTGTTAAACTCAGAAATTTTCGATTCCTAGTCAGCAAGGTATAGGATTTTGGTGATAATTGGGGCGGGGGGGCAGGTCAGGGGGGCTGTTGGTATGTGTTGGTGAAGTTTTGATCAATGATTGTAAGCTGAAGTTACATTTTTGTTTGGTAAATATAATCGGATTTTGAGAGCAAGATCTTTCATTGAATTCAAAGAGAATTATTTAAAGATAATTTTATTAGGATCTTTCTTTCTTAGTACTAACATCTAGATGAGAATGAATTAAAGTGATATATACATTTGACAAGTGTTGTTTCCTTGCAGAGTGGAGATGTTGAGGCCAAGGATGGATTGAGCTCAACGCAACGGAGACAAGCTTAAACCAAGCATAATTCTAAGTATCAACAAGTTACAAGTCATTCACCATGTCATGTTCAAGCCCAAAAGATGAAGGTTTACAAGATCAAGAAAATGCAAATCAAGATTAAAGGGGCAAGTCGTACAAGCAAATGAACAAGTCAAAGATAAAGAAATCATTACAAACTTGAATTTCCTTCGGAAATCCAAGTTCAATTAAAAGATTCAACTACATAAAACACTTATATCACTTCTACAAATGCAAGACCAAGGTCAGGACATCAAGATCATATCGAGATTTCAAGTACAAGTGCAAGTTCAAGGTCATTCCAATGAGAAGATTTCCAAGAGAAAGACAATTCATGAAGATGAAGCATGGTCAAACTTCACGACCAAGATAATCAAGTGGAAGATGTGAACTTTCATGCATTACATCACGAGAGGAAGGGGTTGAAAAGAAAATCAAGTAAGCAGTGGAATACATCCAAGGAGAAATAATAACAAATGAAGGTCAATCCTTGGAAATATTTGAGAATGAAGAACTACATGTTGAAGAGGGCATCCTTGGTGAATTGTCGTTTGTGCTACATACAGAGATTCTTGAGAATAAATTGCGAGAAGTTTCAAGTGTCCTTGAAGAGGAAGGTAATCAAGTTGACAAATTGAATGAAGAACTTCAAGTTATAACAAACAAACCCAAATATGAACAACAATTCAAGGGCATGCTAGAAGGTGTCATCACCAAGGGGGTGCTAAAAGATCTCAAAGAAGTACAAAAGGAGTCATTGCTAGACACATCTCAAGACAGAAAAGTTGTTGCAAGTGGCATGATTCATCATCAACTTCGACCTCACGAGATGTTGCCACTTGAGATTGAATTTGATGAGCAACTCAAGAAGATTTTTGAAGATCTACCTATCAGTGAATCCTTGGTTTTTGAAGACATTGTGCTTGATGAGTACTCACACACACCACATTGGGAAGGTTCAAGTGATGAATTGCAAGATGTTCTCAAAGAAGTGTCAATTGGCAATCTCATGTCAAATGATCAAGTTTCACGCACCCTTGGTAAGAATATGTAAAATGTGCTCAGTGGTGACCAAGTTGCTCCCATGGAAGAAGAGAATGAAGGGCAATTTGGGGGGGTGCTACAGTTTGATATTGTATTTGAAGAGAAACTTGGAAAAAAATTTAATCAACTCATCAAAGAGTCATTATTTTTTAAGACATGCTAACAAAGATACACAAGGATGCATGGTTTGTTCTATACAAGGATAAACAAGTGGAGGAGATATTCTAGGAACTTAACTTCACAATTGATCCTGCCTTGTTCACTCATGAATTTAATGTTAATGCCAATGGGAGAATACACCATCAACTTCGACCTCCTAAAGTTGTGGGTGATCAATGATAATTTGAACCAGAGAGTATCCACTCGAAGCACGCCAGGTTATTTCTTTCCCTACTCTTAATTGTGAAAGTTATTATTTTGATTATGGAAATCTAGGAAAGAAAACTTGCATTTGGATTGATCATGGACCATATGAATTACCTCAATTGTTGATTTGACATGATGCAATTCTTGAATTCAAGTCTAAGGTGGCAAAAAATTTCTTGGAGTACAAGGATAAGTTTGCCAGATTGGGAACTATAACTCAAGTCTTGTTGCTCTTGAACATTTTGAGAGGCCATATTAGATCATGTATATATGTAGGTCTCTTGAGTGTTGTTCCTTTAAGCGTTTTGTATATAGTTAGAGTAGGTCTGTCTTGCACCATTTGGTTCAAGAAGGGTAGTATCAGTTTCCTTTATGTTAGATAGTTTAGTTGTCTCACGCGCCAGGAGGTTAATTTGCCTTGAGTCAATTGACTTGAGATTTGTTCAGGGGCTTAGTTAGTTGCTTTAGCCTAGTTTTGCTTTAGAGATGTAGGTTGTAGATCCGCCTTGAGTCATTTGACCCAAGTAGTTTGGTCATTTAGTTGTTTAGTTGGCTTCAGTTAGGTGTCCTACTTTAGTAGTTTAGTTTTGAGGGATCCCATTTGTGAGAAAAGAGATGTGTGTTTAGTCACACTTTTGTGTTCTCCCAGTAGATTTGTTCCTTTCATTTTTTGGATCTCTTCGCGAGGTTCATTTGAATTAGAGATCATTCCTATTAGCTTTATCATTTGACTAGAATTTGTCCTAAATTTGGGATGGAGTCGTACATTGTGTTTCTCATACCAGAGTCTTTCAGTTACAACATTTTACTCACACTTAATTGCTCTGAGTCATTGGAGTCTTTTGGAAGAAGTTTAAGTTAGTGAAAAAGCTTAACTCCTACTTCAGTGCCACTATAATTCTCAAGCCCTTGCCAAATTGAAATGTGAAAAATAAGTAAAGGAAAAAAAGCAATATCAAAAGAAAAGAAAAGAAAAAGAAATAAAGAGAAAATCAAAATAAAATATTTGGTTTGGGTAATGCAAATATCTCTACCAGGGCTATGGACGCCTAGCTAGCAATAGAGCAATATTCGTGGGGATTACAACAATAACCTCGTCGGGGCTACGGATGCCTAACTAGCAACAAGGCTCTATCTAGGATGCTTTTGAAGTGTGGATATCTTATGTAGCTAACTATAATGGATTCTAGGAGGTTTCCAGTGGTCTTGTTGAGTGGGGAATGAATAAACTTGCACACACATAGATAATCAAGGATAAAGGCTCTTAGCTTAATTTGTGGTTTCTTCCATTTTGAGTGCATTTCCTTGTTATTTAATAGGCAAAAGGGAATTGATCAAAGGTTCTAATTTCCAACTAAGTTTTATCCTTGAAATGTTCAAGAGCATTTCTTTTGGGTGGGTGCTAGATGTTGTGACCTTTTTACACCATCGCCCCATCCCAAATGGGGACCCCCTCTTTTCGCTTTTGCAATTAGTAGGTTGGGAACATCTCAGGAGTCCAAGTCTTAGGTAAGCCTTGGTCTTGAGATAGTAGGGAGCGTTCAAGTTCAATCATCAAGTTGAAGACTTAGACAATCTGTTGTGTTCAAGTCTTGGAAAAGAAAGAATGAAGTTGAGATTGACCACAATCAAACAGTGAATGTGCAATTCACGAAACATAGGCAAAGAGGTAAATTGGGTCAAGCCCGAGAGCGCTTGACAGATTCCAATTTCAACTCAATATTGATCCAAGCATTATCAAGAGCAATAAATTTTGATCAAGTTGGTGTGAACAATCAAGGGATGGGTAAAGTTTGAATTCAAGATGATCAAATGAGAAACGTGGAGTTTATAATGATAAGTGAGGAACTGAGATCAACCTTCAAGATGTCAAAATCCATGACAAAATTCACTCAATAACATGCCCAATTTCAAATGGCGATGATCAAGTTTAAGCCAAATGAACAAGGCAAGAACCAATTAAGGCAATGAAGATTGCCCAATAACATGGCGAATCCTGACTTAACTTCATGACATTCGCCCTATCCTCTTGCAAATTCTGACTTGACTTCATGACATTTGCCCCATCACAAGGTAATTTCCAAAAATGCTCAAGGTGATCTTGCCCTATAATAAGGAAAAATTCAAAAATTCTCAAGGTAATTTGCCCCATAACAACGTAATTTCCGAAAATGCTCAAGGTGATCTTGCCCCATAACAAGGAAAATTTTGAAAATCCTCAAGGTACTTTGCCCCAACACAAGGTGATTTCCGCAAATGACATAATGCATTTTGCCCAATCCCTATGGGATTTTCAAAAGAACATTACACACTTTGCCTAATGAACAGGAGATTTTTGCTCCTAGACCATGATCTTGCCCCATCCTCATGCCAATTACAATTTGCATCCAAGTAGTTTTGCTCCATCCTTGTGCCAATTCTGAAATCTCCTATGCACTTGCCCAATAGACTAATGATTTCCGAAAAGCCTTCGTGTCTTTATATGATAAGCACGTCATTTCTGAAAAAACAAAGTGACTTCGCCCAACTAGGGCCTGATTTCCGAAATGGGCATGTACTTAGCCCAACCACTAGGTGATTTTCAAAAATCACCATGCATTCGCTCAATTAGCTTGTGATTTCGGCCCACGTTGGAATGAAATTAAAATTTGACCAAATGCAAGTTAAGCAAGTTGGACATCTTAACTTTTGAATTACACTCAATATACATTTATTGTAAAATTCCCAAATTCTATTAACTATTCTCAGAATCAAGTCTCAGGAAATTTTATAACATTTTATCTGCAACATTGGTCTTTGATTATTCTAGTGGAAATACAGTTACTGATGGAGAACAATTTCTACTATGTCCAATTTAATATACATTTACTGAATGCCCACAGAAAATAATCCACTTGTATTCCACACAAAAATATATAACTTCATTCAAAGAATATTTAACAAATGCACCTGTGTCAATGAGAAGCTGTGTAGGCCAGACGACTTCACCAGGTTGTTCCCAAACGTTAGCAGAGGTTGACGACTATTCCCTAGCGCTGCCGGTTCCAAGCCATCATTTAGTTTCTATCATGAAGTTGGAGCGCGTCTATTCCCGCATTTGTCCACTTTGCATTGTGTTGCCCTACTCCAGATGTTACTTGCCTTTCGTTCGTTGTGTAACACAAACGATCATGTGTTTTTGGTTCTGGCAGCTCTTGCCACTGTTACGCGTCACACAGCATATGTGTGTCCTCCACAACTACCACTGGTGTTACAGAAGTCGGGAGACACAGGACAGTTGCGTGCTTTAAACTTAAATTCTATTAACCGCTAGCCCAACGTCAACGCCCATTCCTTGTGACTAACTTCCCATCCAGGAATGCTCTCACGCTCTGACCATTCTTGTTGATACGGTGCGTCTTTTGTCCAGCTAGATGTGCGTGGTTGAGCCCACCCTTAATGGCTCGTACTCCTTTGACTCTGCCATCTCTGCCAATCCAACACCTCTCTCCAACTCCAAGAGCGGAGGAAGATTGTGTTAGTCCGTTCCTCAATCCACTAGGCCAAGACGTGTCTCACTGACGAAAGGATCACTGTCAAAAGGATTAACTCTATCTGATTGTATCCAATTTCCGAAATATTCCCGCCTGTCTAATCTCTTCTCCAAATCACCTTTTATTGCAAACCAAATTGGTTGTAGTATTCCCGTAATATAACTACTTGAAGATTAAGGTTAACAGTATTTAAATATTAGTTTATAATTATAACTAATACGTAAATATGAAACCTTAATTATTAACAATTAATATTATTAATTCAATATCACAAATCCGGGACATTACAAGTCCTCCCGTCCCAAAATTGCTTGTCCTCAAGCAATCGAATTGCAACCTGTTGGATTATTGTCATCTGAACCAAAATTTCTTGACCCCAAACAAATCGTCCAAACCCGCTAGCTCGACTCTGCTGCTTCATTTGGACATATCGAACATTTACTTCAATGTGAAAGCCTCTGCCAATTCTTCCAACCCCAGGAACCCAAATCCGAATACCAGCTTCAGTATTAGAAGTCAAAAAGGAAAGAGTAATATTATTCATCAAAGATGCATCATTAAACTTCTCATCTATTGTCCATACCCTGTTAGGACTCGTGCAACCAACGGTACTCCACAAATATAACAGAGGTGAAATTGTTTTCATTTCATTCTCATGAATCATCACATCCTTCTGAAACCAAAAACTAGGAAACTCATAAGAGTTCAATACGTGCAGCGCATCATCTACCCAAATCACCCACAGTGTTTGAGACTCAAATTGTAAGTTTGAGTGTTCATCCTCAAAAGTGTCCACTGGAATAGTCAGTTCTGATTTTGTATGTGATTTCCTATGCCTATACCTTTCCTTAATTATTTGCAAATTCTCTCTTGCTAGAGCAGCTATCAATTTTGCGTGCTTGGCTTTTTCCATCCACTCATTACACTGCAAGAGGGTCCTCTCTACATGTTTAAGTCCAACCATCAACTCCTTGGGTTCAATTCCTGTTACCACTAATTCTTCACTAACTCCTCCAATCCGTTCACTTTGTTGTGCTAAGTCTTGTACTGAATGTGGTGACCCTGAATCCTGTGTCAACAATTCTTCCTGACCGAGGCCACTAATACCTTTTACTAGTTGTTGCACTTCCCTACCTCTTGAAGGGATGTTATGTTCACTTGTCATTCTTTCCGCGTAAACCATACTCAATTGCAAACACAAATCACCACACTCTTTGTCCTTATCTTCAGCTAACCGGATAGTTGTGTCCCTGTCCCTAAGTAAGTGCAAGTATTCAAATTTTGTCATCTTTAATTCTTCCTTGATTGCTTGTAACTATGCGCTGGAAATCCCATTTGTAACTCCATCTTTTTTTCCTTTTGCTGAGAAATCCATATAAGATTTTCAATTTGTTTATGAGCAGTGTCAGTTCTTGATAGCACCTGTACAATCCTTTCCTTTGTCACCACCAATTGATCCTTCAAATCTCGCCCTAGTAGAGATTCACAGTTATCACAGTAACTAGTGCCTGTATTACCTAATGAATCTTTGGTTTCGTTTACATCAACAGTGACACTTCCCTCAACATGAATAGTTAACTCACTTGAAGTTACCATAGATTCCTCAACCTCGAGAACATGATTGTTCCCTATTTTATATTCATCGATACTGATTTCTATTTCACCCACATAAAAATTTGAGCTCACTTCTTGAGTTTCATCAGAATGTATAGTTGTGTTATGGCACTGATCTGGAACACAAGAAGATTCAACTTCGTCCTATGTGTCATCATAGATAATTTCTTCCTCTTGTGATTTTGTACGAACTTTCCGAAACTCAATTTCACATCCATCCTGAGATGATTCATTTTGTTGTTGTTCCGTAACACAGGATGTTTCAACTTCCTCATGTGTGTAATCATATACAATCCTTTTGTCTTGCATCTCTTTGTTGACTCCCTGAAACTCTTTTCCACATTCATCATGAGTGAGACCATCCTTTTGTTGCTCGTCTTCCGGCATAGGGAACTTGAGCTTTCCCTCACAAAGCCTAACCACTTCGCAAACCAAGGTGTACACTGATGAAGAAATAGCACATTCCTGTTTCAAAACAGCCCATAGCATCGACAAAATGGGTTGGGAAATAGGTTTGCTCTCCTTGATAGTTGATACCATAATATTCTGCATAGAAATTACAACCTCTTTATCATGTGTTGGCCTGATTGTGATCAAAAAATGGTGAAACATATCATAAACTGAAACTTGCAATCCAAAATCCAGCAGGAGGTTGCTTATTCTAACTTCTGCAAAAGCTTTCAATACAACAAATCTTCTTCGAGCATGAATGCTACTAACATCATCAAGATCCCGAAAACTCCCAACAATCAAAATCAGCAACTTTCTCATGGTTTCATCCTTGTAGGGAATATGGGGTACTGAAATTCTCAAAACTTCACAAACGCATGAAGCTACCAATAGTTTGATATCTGTATCTGAATGCATCAACAACCAATCCTGATTCAAAAAATATTTCACAAAAATGAAGGCCAAATGCAGAAGAGATGAAAGTAGTTGTTCCACTAAACTCAAACATCTTTCTAATTCAATCAGGTTGCTGAGAAAAAGACCTTACTGGGTTGTCGGTCATTAAGGTTGAACCCACTCATCTTCAACCAATCAGAAGACTCCAAGTGCACGTGTCCGAGTTCAACCAATCAAATCATGCCAAGTGTACATGTGGAATCCACTCAATTGTCTTTACCTAACCTATTTTCTGATTGGTCAATAAAAGCAATGTAACTTTCTTATTGGCCCACAAGGTGGTGCTTTTATGTAATTGGTCAAGCATTTAATGCTTGTAGCTGTTAGTTGGATTAGGGCTTTGTTGGATAAACCTTGGCCCTTGATCTTGAATTGATCTTGGTCATTCATTGTAATTGAACTACTATATGTTGTAAGATTAAGATCATCCTATAGAGAATATATATGAGACTGTACTGAAAATAGATTACTGTTGTGATTGTAGAATACAATTGCCTTCGTTATTGATTGATTCTATAATAACAATAGGGTATATGTATATATTGAATAGTCATGTAATGAATAGACATGACCGTATATACTTATGGTCATGTCACTTCATTACATAACTATTAGTTAACATATCTTAACCAATAGTTTATTCATACTTTGTATAATATATATATATATATATAAGTTCACACATGTGCATATTAATATATACTTACTTTTCAATTATATATATATATATACTATATATGCATATCATGATTGTCTCGTTGTTTATTAAACACGAACGAACAATACTTTAACACTCCCTCTTGAGAGAGAGTTTAATAGAATTTGTAGAATCTTTTCATATCATGATATCCAGCACATCCGGGACAGACCCTTTCAGGAGTCGATCATGATAGACATCAAGATATCCGGCACATCCGGGACAGACCCTTTCGGGAGTCGATCTTGACAAGTTATTACACAGTAATAATCTCAACGTTAAGATGTCCGGTCCTATCCGGCACAAACCCTTTCGGGAGTCGATCTTAACAATTATTACACAGTAATAATCTCAGCGTTAAGATGTCCGGTCCTATCCGGGACAAACCCTTTCGGGAGTCGATCTTAACAATTATTACACACCAAGTAATAACATAAGCAACAAGATGTCCGGTCCTATCAGAGACAAACCCTTTCGGGAGTCGATCTTGAAGCCTGGTTAACTATTGTCAAGATCGTCACCTTGAAATAGTAACCTAACACACATGAAAGATCGTCACCTTTCATGTAAAGTACAAGTATTCATGTTCAGAAAATCATCATCTTCTAAATATGAACACAAGATGAGTGGATCTATAAAGTCACACATATGATATCCATCTTGACTCTCCTCAGAGAGTTAAAACCAAGGCTTCCACCTTAGACTTGTCTATCACAGACAAGAATCATATGATGGATCACTGATTCTAAGAACTTCTTTAAGGCTTTAGTTCTCAACATACCAAGGTTATCTGAAGTACACAATCTTCTTCCTAGCAAGGGGCTTGGTGAGAAACCATCTTCACATGGTATACTTCCTCTGAATTAATATGACCACGATCCTGTGATGCCATCTTAGTTTGATCTTCTAGCTTCTCCCTCTGACATGGAAGCATAGCCTTCTCACATGGTAATTCATCATAATTCTCTACTATAGTTTCTCGATCACTAGAGAGCCAACAAAACATGGTCTACTCCCTCTGAATCAAGATCCTCGCATATCCACTGATGCATATCCTTTTTCTTCTTCTGTCATGGAGGCATACCCTTTTTATATACTTTTCTTCTTGAGAGAATCGATATCTCATACTGGGTTTCCATAAGGCTGCGGATTAGCATAGGATGCATTTTGATCTTTTTCAAGGCCATAACATTAACACTCCCTCTTGGACTTGAGGGAAGATAATAAGGACCTCTAGTATGATGTTCATCTTAATGAACTGTAGTCTAGAGATGTATGAATTACTTCAAGCAGAGATTCTATCCATGTGAATCTCATCTGTGATTCTATCCACTAGTTTCCACTACTATAATCTCATAATTGTTTTACCTTCAATAGTGAACTCCCTCTCAATCAATACGATTGAGATTGTCACAAGTTAACTGAATCATATGCTCCCTCTGAAGCTCAAGTTAATCAACTTCTTGACCTCTTGAAAATGTCAGACTTTCTCTGAATCTGAATTTCATATGCTTTTATCCTGAAAGTATGTTAGAGATAGATTACAAATAGTTTATAAAGCTAAACTATCTCGTACAAGAATACAAATGATAGAAGCATACAAGATTTATTATTTAATGAATTACAAATTGAAAATTCATATGTATTAATAAAGCATAGAATACTTATCTTAAATTTCAAATATTTTCAAGTATTTCCTTTCGTAAGGTGATCCCATTAATATGATTTTGTACCCATCGTCTTTCTTCATAACATATCGGTTTCATTCTAATCCGTATGTTAATTTTCTTCACATCTCATTATGATAATTACCGATTAGATGTTGACTTCACACATTATCAGTATCTGATTATATTAATCATTGGTTACTATCCCACTTGTACTATCCCCCTTTTTTTTATTAACTTAGATATTTAGGACAATTACCTCAATTTATCCTTCTCACTTCATCAAATGATGCTATGCATAAATAGTAGGATTGATATTTGTCATTCTACCTAGATTGCTTCCTCTAATCCCTTTGAACTCTTCCTTATGCAAAATACCAGATATATTTACTAATCTCGAATTCTTTCCACAAAGTCACTAACTATACTTAAAAACAATTAATATTTCTCAATATAAGAAAGAAAGATTTGATACACAATAGATATCACGTGTATACCAATATCACTGTTATGTCTGATTATTCCCTTCTATTCACATATTCATCCCATACTTTATTTCTCCATCGATTATCTTTGAGATATTCTCTTACCTTTAGGATCCCTTATTATAGCATTTTATCTACCATATATGATGTAATATAATGTTATGTGTAGTTTATACCTAATACCTTCTTCCTATTTTGTGTTCATCTTTGGCATTCAAAGACACATCTCTTATTAATTTGCACCTTTCTGCAATTGATACAAAGGTTATTAATTAGTTACGATGCATTGCATCCTTCGATAGAGTCTTGACTAACCATTTAGACTCCATAATTTTTATGCTAAACACATTCTGCAGGTCAACTATTTTTTATCCAGGTAACATCTCAATTAATAAACTTGAAGCTTGGTGTCATGTTTTATTTAATAACAACCAAACTTGCCAAAGGGTCATTTAAACACAGCCTATGTACCATTAGTGTCTACTACAATCGCCTATAACGTATGTTGTCTTATATTTCAATGACGGGAGATGCCTAAAGTCTTTTCCTTATCCCCTCTGGTTTTGTGTCGATATCTCTCTGAGAATACACTCAATGTCATTGAATTACAGAGAATCTTGGCTTCCCAGAATATACAGTGTGTAGCCTGGTGAACTGTGTGTATAATTTGTGGTCTTCATCTTCCGTTGATAGCCTCCGACGAGATATACATACAGTCCTCACATATTATTATGGTGATACGGTTGAGATGGAATTCTATTTTCCGGCATGTTTAAGCTTATCTACAGACACAATTACTTGGGTGAACCTGATTCTTAGGCACGATGTATCGTTTCTAAGCGAATTTCCCAACTTAGAACAAATGTGCATAGACAATGCCAACTATTCTAAATTGGTAAGTTTTTAAATCATATTCTGCATTGGTTATTTCTAATTTATTGCTTCCAGCATGACATCGATTTCTTGCTCTACTGCATTTTCATTTTAATATTAGAGTCGAGGAAAATCATTGGAACATTGGAACTCATGCATTTCTGATTATTATATTTGATTTTTGTATTAATTTGAAATTCTTGCTTTTCTCTATGGATGTAATGCAGTCGTGGGATAATGCCCTTATTCTAGAAATCGTAGCATCTTCTTCACTGGAAAATGAACCAATTTTACGACCCTACTCCTTTTCTTGACTATTTACAAATTTGTCTCCACAGGAGACTACACAAATTAGTCCTCCCTTATGCTCCAACGTAGAATCTGGTTGATTCCTCCAGCATGGATTCCGCAGGCACATCGGGATAATATATAAAATGAAAACTTCTCAAATCAAATTAAAACTAAATAAGACTATTAATCATTAGAGCAGATTACTTGCTGGTGAAATGACCTTTGTCAATGCCCTGGTCTTTCCTTCAAGCGGTTAAGCTTTACAGAAGGAACTTGGCTTTGATACCATGTTGTAAGATTAAGATCATCCTATAGAGAATATATATGAGGCTGTACTGAAAATAGATTACTGTTGTGATTGTAGAATACAATTGCCTTCGTTATTGATTGATTCTACAATAACAATAGGGTATATGTATATATTGAATAGTCATGTAATGAATAGACATGACCGTATATACTTATGGTCATGTCACTTCATTACATAACTATTAGTTAACATATCTTAACCAATAGTTTATTCATACTTTGTATAATATATATATATATATATATATATATATAAGTTCACACATGTGCATATTAATATATACTTACTTTTCAATTATATATATATATACTATATATGCATATCATGATTGTCTCGTCGTTTATTAAACACGAACGAACAATACTTTAACACTATAAAGGGCAAAGGCCTTTGCATTTGTAAGTCATTAGATTGAGATTAGATTAGGTTAGTTAGAGTAGAGAGACTTGTTGGAATTGTTGCAATAATACTGCTAAGATTGTTCTTAATTTATTGTTGGTCTCCATGGTGGATTATTTGTATCATTTTGGAGTATTGTGTGGCTTCTACATTTCCTCACTTAGATTAGGATTTCATTTCATGTTGAGTAGAAGTAGAAGTTGAATGGAAGATATTATTAGATGGTGAATTATGGTGAAACAAGTGTCCATACCTTTTGGTACTTGCCAATTGTAACAATGCAAGGTTAGTCTGAGCCTTATTGCAAGCATCTAACTTCATTGGGGATATTCATTTGGATTGCGGCTTCATAGGGTATTTGGATGAGTATTGACAATTGGAACATCATTCCCACATCGTTAGAAGCAAGGACCTCTTGCATTCTTAAAGTTAGATTAGATTTCTAAACCCTTATCTCCCTTTGCAATTTGTTTGATTAAAAGTATTTGAAGAGAAGTTGATATTCGTTGAATGAATAGCATAAGTCCCTTTGTGATACCAGCAAATCACATCATACAACTAAGTTATGTCCACATTAAGAAGGAACCTTGCAGTTGTCTTAGTTGATCACACAATCATATACATTGTTCAACATCTAAACTTCCTTATTCAAGAGAGGATTTGATATTTGGTGTTTCATCTAGAATACCAAGTGTGTTCATCCTGCATGTTGAAGTGGTCAAAAAACTCGCATCAACAGGTCCAACATTAATAGAGATGTCTTTTAAGACTATAAGGGAAACCACTAGCTCTCCTATAGAAAATTTATCAAGTGCCAATCCAACAATACAACAGAGCTCTGTGCAGTTGAAATGGACCTCCTCATTGCCCTGAAACTTGGGTTTAGCAAGCCAAATGTTGAATAAGGTTCTCATTGTCATTATTGCACCAGAAAGGAATGGAAGCAGTTAATATTTGCAACGATTGGAAGTTGGAGCCTATTGGTGACAATATTCCTCAAGCTCTAGAAATTTTTTAAGATTACAAATATCTTACACCCTTGTAAGTCTAAATTCAGTGGTAGAGCACTTGGCAAACAATGCATTATGCCAGCCTCTCCAACCTGATTTAATTATCTACTTGATCTCACGCGTTATAGGAATTTTTATTAAAGAATCAAATGCTCTCCAATGTCTGCTCCTAGAGAATTTTTCAAGTGGCTTTAAGGGTAGTGAAGCAGCTGGTTCCTATCTACCAACAAGCACTTCAACCAATCTTCCTAACATCACATAGAAATTTCTCTCTTTAATTATTTTTTCCCAAAAGTGTGAGGTATATTCTTCCAGAAAAAAAAGTTCATCTTCCTCATTTGAGACTATGGATCTAGTAAAGAGCATTTTGGATTGTTTCCAGAGGCCATAGAAAATAAGCACATTCAAGGAAAGAAAACAGATATCTAACATATTCAAGGTCCCACTTGTTTATGACAAAATCATTTGCAAAAGGTTGAAGATAAAGCAATACCTATTTACATGACGTGAAACTCCAACATGTTGATATTGGACCAGCTGTTTGTGTTAAATGGCACTTCACGAGCTAGCTAGCTAATCCATGCTGTCTAATTATAAGAACCCCTGTAGGCTCTAACTTCACCAACCCACTAATTTGCTATGCAAATGATTTTCTCTGATACCACTATCAGAACCCCAATGGTTCTATCTCAATTTCATTGACACTAGAATGTTTTGTTTTTGCAAAATTTTATGTTTTTTTTGTGCTTTTTCAGAATATTTACTTTTTATGGATTTTTCAGCAATATATGGAATTGAAAATTCAAAGCTTAAATTCAAATGCACTTACAAACTTTATTCTCTAATCTTTGAATGAAAATATTTACAAATCCTGAATTTGAATGCATCAACTTATTTGAAGACAAACTATGGAACCTGGATGACTGGAATATATAACTGTTGTAATCCTCTTGTAGATATCGTAGCTTTTTGGAGGTTGAAGTATCTCTGATGTAGATGCTGGTATTGATACGCTGGCTCCTACAAATGCAAAATGAGCCTTCACCATACATCCACGGGCCCCCTGCACAAGATCACAGCCCTTAAAACGATTAACACTGCCCAGAAATTTGGAACGCAGCCCTATGATTAATAGTCGCTGCCTACAGGTGAATAAACAGCTGCCAAAACTCCTTAGCATTGGCCTCTAAAGGCAGTGATCTGCATTTAGAACATTCCCAGCACTCCACAAGTTCATACTGATATGAATCACTAGATCTTCTTCACAATTTGGTCACGAAATTAAGCACAATCTTAACCTCTGGATGAGATTAATGCTGGCACAATTCACTGGAATAGATCAACCAATTCAAAGTGCAAAATACTTAGAAGAATTCCCAATTCTCCAAGCATGAAATCTCAAAACCCTTGGCACAAATTCAGTCACCAAATTCATAAAGCAAATGCATAATCAAATAAGATCGATTTCTGCCTTTGAAGTTATTTATCAACTCCAAATACAAATTGAGCTTCAAGATTCAAGCTTACACCCCATATAACTTATCATATAAACTTTGTTGCAAGTTTGAAATATAATATTTTATTATATTTCCCTCTATTCCTTCTCAACCCAAATCGACCTGTAGCTTGAAGCTCACACTTCACACAGCTTTAAACTCCATATGCATTTCAAAGTTTGAATTATAATAAATTATTATAATTCCCTCCAAAACTTCATTAAATAAACATCAAATGCACATATCCATACTTTTAATATAAGCTTTTAAAATAATCATTAATTAAGTGAAACTTAATTAATGATTGTGGCCCAAATAAATAGCTTATTTAATCCTTCAATTGATTCATTCAAATTTCAAGTGCTCCCTGCTTGAGTCTGACGCCAAGGTGCCCCTGCCAAAAATAGCTCTGATCATAATTTGACTTACTATAAATAGTAAGTCCCCAACTGGAAGCTCTGCCAATGTCACCACAACTCCATACTACTACCAAATTGTCCAAGTGCCCTGCTAAAGATAGAAACTCTGACTTTCCCAAAATAGACACTATAAATAGTAAATGCGCCAAATTAATCCAAACAAAGAGCAACTCTGAACATCCTTGACCTCTGGAGTGGGAATTTGCCTCTGGTTTTACCAACTGAGACCCTCTAACTAACTGACTTAGCCTACAAGGGCCACTGATAGGCTTAATCCGAACCACCAACCATGGTGAGCTAAAAAGGTGACATTACACTAATAATTCAAAGTAAAACAACTAATTTTTATCCTAACAGGAGATACAATCAGCTTTGAAATAAAATATATTCCAAATTCACAACTGTCCAACCGGGGACCAAACACCAACACACAAGGGAAATAGAACTGGAAATGGTATTGAACTATACTCACTAGAAGATAACAGCTATCTAACATATTCAAGGTCACACTTATTTATGACAAAATAAATTGGAAAAGGTTGAAGATAAAGCAATACCTATTAATAATGTTGTGAAAATCCAGACATGTTGATATTGGACCAGCTAATTGCAGTAAACAGCACTTAACGAGCTAGCTAGCTAGCTATTCCATGCTTTCTAATGATTCAAAACAACTAATTTTTATCCTAACAGGAGATACAATTAGCTTAGAAATAAGACACATTCCAAATTCACAACTATCCAACCAGGGACCAAACACCAACACGCATTAGGGAAACAGAATTGGAAATTGCATTGAACTATACTTATCGGAAGACAAAACTTTACAGTTTCTACTTAAACATGCAAATCTCTTTTACAAATCTGTGTTAATAGAAAATCAAAACATACCTTTGTTGACATTTTGCCCTCCTGGTCCTCCACTTCTTGCAAAGTTAACCATCACATGCTCTGCATGAAGATTATATCCAATTAGTCCTCAACAATTGGGTACTAAAAGGGTGTACCTGCTTGAATATCAGACTGTAAAATTTAGTAAATACTAAAATAAGAGAAAAAATGTTCATCAAATAAAATCATGTTTTCATGTGACAATTACACTACTTTTAAAAATATTTCAAATAGAAATGAAATGACATTTCCCAGATAACCACCTTTCTCCAAACTATGTATTTACAGGCCTGACATTAGATCTAAAACCATACTCATTAAGGTTAATTCTACTCATATATCCCGTGAAATTTCAGATCACACACAAGTCTTGAGGTTTTAAGCAATGTTTCTTCTGCAACCACAAGTAAACTTTGGCATTTACCCGGTGCTTAAGCTTGACAGCTGTGAATTGCTACCCAACAAGCTACAAGCAAAGATCCAAGAAAATTCAACTACCACCTACTCAAGCAGATATGGTAAAGCAAACAAAGACAGGAAAACCTAAGAAAATAATGCTCGATAAAGTATCAAATATGCTTCATATTCAGAAGCATTCAACAATTGTAGGGCCTTAAATAGAAAAACTCTAAATTTTTGTATTGAAATTCTGATTCTAAGTATTGCTTGCTCTTCATAGACTTGCCATTCTACAGTCTCCTATAGAATTTTGAAGGAAATACCAAATGCTAGAAGTTAAATAGAGTCAACTTCTTTCTATCAAATCTGTAATACAACCTATATCCAGTTGACAAAGCCAATCTTGTCGGCCAGCTACATTGACAAACTCATCTCAACAGAAGAGATAACTGAATGTATCTCTCCCATAAGCAAATCATTATTGGATGATGACATCATCCCTGCAAAAAAAATCCCCACCAACCTGATGAATTAAAATAATCCCCAGCAGCCAGCTCAGAAATGAAGATTTCTATGATTAGACTTTATCCAAATAAAAAGTCACTTTTCAAATGACGTACAAAAGGAAAGGGATTTTAAAGACCTTCAAGGTATTGCAAATAGGCTTGCTAGGAAGCAAGATGTTGTTCAAAGTGCTCTTGACCAACCTGTTGCTGGATCTGATGTTAGTTCTCATGTAGGCTCCTCTTAGAATTTGTCTACTTCCTTTAATGGAGTTCCCCCTTGTTTCTCTCACTACACAGACTGTATGCTGGGTGGATTGAAGAGCTTATGGAAAAGCACATCAAGAGTTTGATCTTGCAGGTGCAAGCCTCTAGTGAGCACTTAAAGATAAGGGACGGGGACTTAGACGATAAGGGTTGGAGGTCAGCCCATAGCAGCATCAAGGAACCTGATTCTCATCTAAGATATACCTCTTGCTTGACATTTATGTTCATTTATCTAGCTCATTTGTTTATGTTTTTAGCAACTGTTTTATAATCAGTTGCCCATGGACTTAGATGATGCCCACGGTTAGATGACAAGGTTTGGAGGTCAGCCCATAGCAGCATCAAGGAGCCTGATATTCATCTAAGAGACTCTTGTTTGACATTTATGCTCATTCATCTTACTCATTTGTTTATGTTTTTAGCTGCTGCTTTATAATTAACTACCCATAGGCTTAGATGATAAGGTTTGGAGATCAGCACATAGCATCATCAAGGAAACTGATTCTCATCTAGGAGACCTCTTGTTTGACATTTATTCACGTTTATCTTACTCATTTGTTTATGTTTAAATGCTGTTTTATAATCAGCTGCCCTTTGGAGCTTTGGACTTTGTCATAACTTAAATTGATGCTGGTTCTTATGGTTTGCCTTGCAGCTATCTCTTAGTTTTATATATGCTTTATTCAATGCTCTTTATGAGCATATACAATTTGTAAACTTTTTTCACCAATATAAGAACAGATATGAAATCTTATGAAAATTAGAGGAAAAACTACTTGACTATTGCCAACTAGAAAATAATGGGATTGAAGAGCTTAAGGTAAGGGTAGCTTTTTAGGTCACTGCCAACCTAGCTGCCAAATCAGTGCATGACAACTCCCTTGTGGAAGCCCACAAAAGGATTTTCATCCGGCTTGCCTTGCACATTGTCAAAACCAGCATATGTAACCAACCACTTAATAAAAATCTTCAGATCAAACTTAAAAAAGCAAAACTATGGCTAACTAATTCATTAATACTTCATTACACTAGTATAAATGAAAGAGGAAAGTCATTAAAAAGTGCATATTCCAACAGTCCCATGCCAATGTGACCTGTTTTTTTCTTAAAAGAAAAAATACAATATTGGATATACAAAAATTTATGAAAAATAAAAGCACCTGCACACCCATGATGGAATGCACCTTCAAGTTTAAGTGAAACACAAGAGTACTCACACATGGCAGCTCCTTGTATTTGCATTAACAAAATAAGATTGAAGAGATACATCTTTTAGGTATTTCTCTCTCTAAATGCTTGATGGAGAAGGAAACCATAATTAACTCATGACTTACTCTTAGCATGTGACTTAACTCTTCATTAATCTTAGACAAAACATTACTTAAATAAATACACTAAGGCTAGGGACTATGACTAGGGGCCAAAAATGTAAGTACATTTATATCTTGTGCTTAGGTATACAACAGATCCTCCCCCTTAAAGAGCTTTGTCCCCAAAGCAAGTAAAAGACAGACTGCTGGACAAGAAGAATTAGAAAATGAAAACAAACTAGGAATGGACAAAATATGGAATTACATTTGAGTTAGTTAGATGTTAGAAATGGAACAAAATACCACCAAGTGACAAAATATAACCCTAACCAACGCACCAAATATTACAACCTAACATAACAAAACCCATACATGAGAATGTGGGCTTCTCATACTTTACGCATTAGCTCCCTCACAACTTTGTGGTGGATTTTCCAATATCATGCCCCATTTGGATAATTTCATGCGGATCCTCTACTTTCCTCCTATTTACCTTTTTTTCTTTTTTCCAAGGTTGCAGTCCCATGTCAACCTTGGGTTTGGGTTCGAGGGTTCAATATGCGGTTTTGGGCACAAAAAAATTGGGGGGGTGGATTCGTTTTGGGTTTGTTCATAAAAAAACATATAAAAATCAAAATTATATACATATTTGCAGCAGTAATTAAGTTCAAAATACACCACTATGCTAGAAGTCAAATAACATAGCAATATACACCACCATACATCAATCAGCCATTGCTGATCAAATACCATATGGGTCATCAAAAATAGCATCTTCCATGTGTTGTTGTAAATTAGAACCACAAATAGTGACACTAATTGGCACTAACATTGGCAGCGGTACAAGCACTCTCAATCTCATGCTCACTAGGTGGCTCATAGTCATAATCAACTCCAAGTGCAACAAGGTGGGGAACTGAAGCATCCAACTCAGTACAATCTGGCTCAATATCCCACATCTTTCTCCCCTTGTTTGTAGGAATTTTCTTTGAGTGCGAGGAGCTGCAAGTTTGAATGCACAAACACCAAGTCCTCTGCCTTTTTGGAGCGTGGTCTATTGCACTTTATTGAGTGGATAGAGTATGTGCTCCGATTCCTCTCAAATGAAGATAAACTAGCAACCTAACAAAATTTTGAAATTAGAGTTTTAAAAAAAACTAAAATTTAAATAAAATAGTAAACTTAAAAGCAAGATAGAAGAATTTTTTATATAAAACTATGAACTTACAATAAAAATTTGATGGCAAGAGGTTGTAGGTGTGGGCACGATTCTCCATGGAAGTACCACCAGCTATGAGTATCAACCATATACTTGTCCCAAAGAGCATCAATACCACAATCATTTGTGCTTGCAAAACTCATGAACTCAGCCCTCACGACATCACATATGTCACAATCACTAAAGAGTCTGCAAAGTACTGCCTTGTACCCCTTGCATCACTTTGAAATCTCTATATGGGGCAAATCTTGTGCAAACAAGGAGTTGTTAACTATAATACTTGGGACTCAATGCAAAGACAAGAAGATGCAATGGAGTGGTCATTTTGTTCCACCTGTCCACCATGATTTGTTGTGGTTCTTTGTAAGAATTTTTCTTCAAGATTTGCTCTTTTTCATTTATGATGACTTTCATCTTCTCAATCATTGACTCAATGCCATCATATACATCACCCAAATAAGGCCTATCCATCTCAGTATAACGGATCATGCTCAATATAGGCTCAGTGAAACTCAAGAGGTACTCAACATGATCCCACCAAACGTATTATTTTCTTAATGTTTCCTGCCCTTGTAGTGCTAGATTGCCTCCATGTGCTCCAATTAGGGCTGATTACCATGTTAGATAGTGCCTCATGAAACTTGAGAAGTCCTCTCACCACAATTGTGTTCACTGTTGGAGGCAAAATGGATCTCATCAACCTATTTCAAAACCAAAATGATAAAAAAAATAAAATTAGAAAGTTTACTAAAGTAAAACATATTTATTATTTATCATACCTTCAACAGCTCCAATCTCGAAAATTGTCTAAATATGCCTTATGACATATGGTGGTTGGTGATGAATATGGGATCTCATTGGCATCAACATAAACTTCTTTGACCCATTCAACTTAGTGTCCAATTTTTTGCAGCATTAGATTGAGTAAGTGGACAGCACAAGGTGTCCAAAAAATATGTGAATCATGCTCAATGAATAACCTAGTAGACCTACAATATTTGGCATTACATGTTATAACTTGAGCATCATTTCAAGGCTCAACTTCCTCAATGGCTTGGCAAAGATTGTTTAGCAATAAATGGACCGTCCTTCACTTACCCTTCACAATCCACTACTTTCAAAAACATCGCCCCTTTAAGGGACACTACAATAACATTGATCAATAGGTGATTTCTTGCATCTTTCCATCAATCGGATATGATGGACACCCCTATTTTGACCCATGAATCCTTGATGGACTTCAAGGAATTCTCTACATGTTTCACCTCTCTATCCAGTGAGGTAGTATACACCTTCTCATAACCCAAGCCCTTGAACCCCTTTGGAGCCCCATTAATTGATCTCACCACTTTTGCCAATAAGGTGAGCAAACAACATTAAATGTCAATCCATTAGCATACATACATATAATTATGTCTTGCTCGGCAATCTCTCTACCCTCATTGTGAAATGTAGTTTCCAACGGTCCCTTTGCTCTCATCTGTCACAGGTTGTTCTTCAGGTATAGACAAGAAGAATGGCCCGTTGTAGTTTCAGGATTGGAAGGTGATGGAGAGGCCTTCAATCCTTTCTTAGTCTTTAGCAAAGGATGGGCACAGGTAAGTTGTTTCTCTGCCACTTGGTCTGTTTTTTCCTACTCTTCAATATATGCCAATACTTGTTCCTCTATAAAAAGGCATTTACCTTTTGGATTACCTAGACAAAATTTGATGCCTTGTTGAGAGATAAAGCATGTTCAACTATATGAGATGTTATATTGTGCTTTGCAATGAAGACAAATCCATGTTTAACCTCCACCTAGAAGTTGTAACATTTCCACATATTTCCAAAGGGGAGAGTGTGGATATGTTTTCAAGCGTAGTTGACTCCCAAAGCTAGAAGCACTTACCATTTTTATACGTAACACAAGTAATTTTATAAACAGCATGGATAGGCACAAACCAAAATGAAAAAACTTCAAAACAAAACTAAAGGTTCATTCGTAAAAAAAATGTACGGAAATATCTATAAAAAAACAATGACCCACCTCTTTTGTTGAAATCTTCCTCTACAATGTCTTTGAGAACAATCAACACTTGCAAATGCATAGGAATGGCATAGGAACCAGCTTGGAGCATGCTTCAATCAATCTTCAACTCTCTTTGTGCAATGGAAAGCAAAAGAGAAAGTTCAGCAATGGAGCAAAATGTTTTTGTTTTTCATTCACAATAGCATAAATGAAATAGGTTTTCTAGTGTCGTAAACTGTAACCCCTTTACAATTTCACACCCCTTTTTGGGTCTTTGCTTTTGCAAACCCCTCATAGCTCTTTTCAAGCCTATTTCATGGCCTTGTCACTACCTAACTATTGTCACGTGCTAATTTGGTTACCAAATCCTTGATCCTAACATTTACACTTTGCACCTGTTTTAGTTTCACCCCATTTTGGGTGGATTATGGCACCTAGCACCATTGTCCGCCCAAAACAAGCCCATATTCAATTGTGTCAATGTGTCAATTTCCACCATTTGTGATCTTATCCCAAAATGTTAATATGACCATTGTAAGTCAGCCTAATTTATGAAATACCTTGAGAACCCTGTATAAGGAGGTCATTTCTAATTCATTAAATCATCTCACATCCTCAAGCATTCTACATCATCAAGTATTTACTCTAGAGAAAGCATTGTAAGAAAATTTCTTCAAGTATGAGCATTATGGAGCAGCTAGTTATAACAATCTTCATGTAAGTGTGTTTTCACGATTGATCGCCTTGACATGTTATTGCATCAATCCTTGAGGGTTTTGTCCAAAAAGCACTCAAGTTAGAGTTGATTTTGCTCTCTTTATCTAATCATCATCGTTGTAGTAGAGGTTAAGCCCCTATACAGGCCAATACATTTTCCCTCTTTTCTGTGTGTAGATTGAAGATCCAACAAAAAAAGGATTGCAGATTCATGAAGAGCAGACTGAATGAACAGTTCTAGACTTTGAAGAGGTGAAAAACCCTATCACTGCTAATCAACTCCAGTGAGCAACGCTTTCTAACCAAAATTTCAGGAGAATGATCTGTAGCGCATCCTGATCTGAAATCTGCTCAAAAAATGCATCAAACACTTTCAGGTTAGTGGTGCCTATTGACATAGACTGACACTTTCAAGCCCAAATTATAGACACAAGTTCCTAACTGAATCCCATTCCAAATCTATCCTTCAGAATTTGCACATTTGTTATGTAGCTTAGTGTTTATGTTGATTTTGGTCCATTTCCTAGCATTCTACCTAATCCTTACATATTTAATTTAAATCACAACAACTAAAAAGAGAATAAAAACATACATCATTCAACTCTCCTTTAAGGACTGAAGTTGGATCTTATTGATTATCACTCCTTAATGAAATTAATGGGAATATTGATCTCCTAAGTTCTTAGTTTACATTTCTATTCTAAGAATCCAATTTCCATCCCTTTCAAGTTTTAAGTTTTTGTTGTTTTCAATGGTCAAATTAGGGTTAGGCGGTCAAAATTCATTTTTTGCAAAAACAAAGTTAAAAAATTATTTAAAAAAGGTGAAATACGACCCAAGTTAGGTCTGCGCAAAATTTTTGGGCGGAAATTCACCCCAAGTCCACCCAAGTTCGATAGGGCTTGATCCACAGTCAAGATTGGGTACCTTGCTCAGACCCATAGTGAACCAAGCCAAGACCTAGACCTAGTTCAAATCGAACTAGGACTCAGGGGACCACAGGGGAAGACCTAGTAACGTTGTTTTTTTCTTGTAACTTTTTTAATGGAAATAGCAAGGACCAACTAATGTTCTGATAACACTTGTTGCATTCTTAATCCTTTTCTTGTCACCAAGCTATCAATCACAAAATTGTGAGTTGGACCACTGTCCGCCAAACATGTCACTTACAGCCCATTCACAAATCCTCCTACTCTACTCTAAACGGATGATACTAGGGAAGACCAGGAAGTAAAGCAGTAGCCCCATGTGCTAATGCTATATTCTCTTGTTCTTCGTTACCACTCTCTAAAGTATCATCAATTGTGTCATCATTGTCAGATGTAACTTCAATATTTTACCTTTCTAAAGGCATCTATGACCATGGTTCTTGACAAGTGAAACACAATTTCTTCTTGCACACCTCATTCTTGTTCTGAAAATCCATCTTCTTCTCATCATCTTCCTTACTTGGCTTGGATGGAACTTGTGACTCCTCTTGAGAAGACTTATTTTGCTTGGCACTTGTATCCTCATGAATGTGCCTACCCTTAGGAGTAACCAATTGAATGTGACATGCTCTCTAAATGGCATCAGCAAGAGTAGGAGAATCAAAAGCTTTTACCAAACCTCTAAGAGGTTCTAACAAACCCTCCATGAACCAAGAAATCAATCTCTTCTCAGTCATAACAAAAACCATTACTGACAACCATTGAAACTCTAAAATGTATGCATCAAGTGTCCCCACCTATCTCAACTGGGCCAACTCTCTGGATTGTTCCTCTGAATCCTTGTGGTCAAACTGCTCTATCAATGTGCAAAATCAACCATAAGAAACAATTGAACCATGATCTTGTGTCACTAAACCATGATACCACCACTAATGCGCAGCTCCTTCAAGGTGAAGGGTAGCAAATTTGATGGTCTCAATCTCCTTCATCTGATTCAGGGCAAGGTAAGTATCATATTTCTAATCCAAGCTCTAGCCGTATCCTCGAATGATCCATCAAAACTAGTTAACGATAAATGTCCCAAACTTTTTTGCATCCCATAATTCTGCTTCCCTTGATTCCTTTGTTTCTTCTTAGGCTTTGTGTGTTTGGTGAACTCCAAGTAGTCTCTAAAAGTGATCGCTGCATGAAAATCTTCCCCAAATGCTTGATACTAGCCAAAATCTAAGCATCCTCATTGTCCTCCATGGGTTCCCCTTGTGCAGGCTCATCCTCTTGTATAAAGGTAGGCATTAAAGGTCTGGATTTTGATGAGCCCGTAGGTAGGTTGTAGATTGCTCATTATTTTCCGCAGCCTTGATACTTTCCTCTCTTTGTATGCACCAGATTTCTTCCATTTTCTGTGTTAAGAACCATTTGACACAAATAAAGATTGGTATTTTGTAGTTGTCTTAAAAATTTTGCAAACATTTGTTTTGCCTCCTCTTCACTTGTGGATGGTGGTTGATGGTTGCCAGCCATTCTTTCTTTCTATTTTTCCAAGTTATGCCCACCCTTCCCACACATAAAACCAACCCAAACAGGCTGCTAATAAATGCAGCTCTGATACCACTGTAATATCCCCAACTAGGGATACTAGGAAAAGATGACAATTTCTGTTCCAGTTCTAATTCACTAGATTGCAGCTCATATGGGGTCTCAGATCTTCTGACCGTTTCCATCACTGATGTCTGCTCAAATCACCATCAAACAAGTAAAAAGGTCCTCAATAAATGGACGCAACAAATCTGCCCAAGTGCAGCACTCAAGGTAGGGTGAAACCCTAATGCAGCAATCTCCACAAAGTTGCTAAGGTGCTGCTCCCAGATTAGATTCTGCAAAACTGAATATGCAATGTAGTTTTTCTCCTCCAAATGACACCAATGAAGCACAATTAGGTCTCCGTGATAAAACCTCCACAAGGATGCGCTAGGGTTTCCTCCAGCTCCCCAAATTCCTAAGGGTTTTTGTCCTTAGAATGAAGCTATCAATACTAAAGCCAAAAGAGATTAACTTAGAAGAAAAATTATATGTGAATGACGATCAAATGACCTCAAAAGACCTTTATTTATAGCCCTCCAACCAAAAACTCCACAAGGCTGACCTCCTCTTGTCAAATTTCTTTTTATTTTATTTTATTCTTCTTTTCCTAAAGGGTCAACCTCCATTTAGGCGCCAAGAATATAAAATGATATTATTTTTATTTTTACTATTCTTTCTCAACTTGGGCCAACCACCTTTTTAGGGCTTTATAATTCATTTTAAGGACCTCTCCTAGGTCAGCCCCCTCCAAGGAAAATTATTTGGATTTATTTTATTTTTTCCTTAAGATTATAAAAATAACTGAAGTCATTTTTCCATCCTTAATTTTCTCCTTGCTGGGTCACTCAGCTCAGCCATTTTATTAAATTATTTTGTTGAATAGGGATATTACACACAAAATCTCCTTTCAATCGTCACCTTAGAAGTGCAAAGCAGAATTGTTTTGGTTTTGTGGCTTCTGTTTGAACTGTAGATATAAATCAAGGTATTTTTCCACTGCGAATGCAAAGTAAATCCCTCTTGTAGGTAGCTATGGTGATCAAGAATCTTCTGAGCAGCACCTGGAATTATCTTTTCTTGCCTTCTCCTTCGCCACCACAAACCTAGAATAAACAATTTCAGATAAGCAAAATTCAATTACCTGGATGGAAATTGCATCAAATACCAGTGAGGTTTGCCATTAAAATGACATAAATACCTGTTTGTGGCCGCCCAAAAGGACTAGGTCATCCCAGGAGTAAACAAACCAAATTGGCCCAAAAACAATATTTTTAATTTTTATTTTTAAAATAAGTAATAAAATTAATATTATAATATAATTATTTTATTATTAACATTAGTGTTTAAGAACACTCTTATTAATTAAAATTACATAGAAGCAAGAGATGTGATATTACTTTAACTTTTAAGTTTACTAAAATCCTCGCAAAGTTATAAATGTCTTCATTGCAAATTTGTGGTGAGAAGACTTTGGTGCAAGAACCCCTAATTTTCAAAATCATGAAATCAATCTTTTATCCCAGTCCTACAGCATTTCTGGTTTTGAGTTCAATTGGAGTGTTTTTTAAGTCATTCACACAAGGAAGTGCAACAGGTTGACTTAAAAGCCCTTAAATGACGTTGTTTATTGCTGATGGTATTGTAGATTTGGTGTGGGAAGCAGCAGAATGGAAAGCAGAAATAGCAGTATTTGAGAAGGGGAAAGCAAGTCATCAATGGCAAGGTTCATCACATTCACATCATGTCATGCCCTGCCTAGGGTTAATACAAATCGCAAGGATAAGAAGAAGACCTAGGGTTTAAGTGCAAATAATAAAGGATGATCCCTAGATAACTATGGGCCGACTCCCTTTGTATAATGAAATATGCAATGAAATAAAAAAGTAAACACTATGCTAGCCGACCTGTTCAGTGTTTAGATTAATTAAATTTACCTTACTTTAGGGCTGACTCCTTTTGAATAAAGACTACGGGCGAGTATTTAAGAAGTGAGGTGCAATTACCTCTAGGGGCATCATAAAAAACAATGACAGGCAGGGATTATCCTAAATAAAAGAGCGGAACACAGTGATTAACTTGAGTGCAGCAAGTTAACAAACAGCAGCAATTAATAGAAGCAACAATACATTAGACAGCAATTCTATTTTGATAAGGAGCAATGTTTAACATAAAGGAAACAACACTCTTATTATAAACAGCAATTAAGTTATGCTGACAGCCATTAAGACATTTAGATGCAGCAATTGGTTTGGGTTATGAAAAGGCATTGTTAATAAAGGTTGTGTCCCTCCCTTAAGGACAGCAACTTCTAAGAGTTGTCTCTCTTCAAGAGACATGAAGACATAAAGGCAACAAAACCATGATGGAGGAAGCCATCAAGCAAGGCAATTCAATTAGCATCAGTGCTCATAAAGAGCGGAGCAGTTCAAAGATATCAACAATCGGGACATAGATCGATCAGATCAGAAATCACTACTTATTATAGGAAAGAGCATTCTTGTTCATGTTCAACTGTGGTATGCATGAGATATATGCTTAGTGCATGCATGAAGAAGATATTGTCTAACATATATTTCCTTATATGTTCGATATAGTTAAAGATGTGAAATGCATATTCTAAAATATTAATCTATTTATAACCCGGCAAGCAATGACGTAGAGAAGAGAAGGAAATGCCAAAAAGGGGAGCACATACAAGATCGCCATCTAAATAGACCACCCAATGATGGATGTCCAATGTGTCTGCCACTTGGGGCCAAGGGGGTATATGTTGGCATCAAGTGATGGTAACCAGTAAGCCTACTACCGGTACAAGTATTGTCATTGATTGGCAAAAGAGTATAGAGACTTGTCATCTCTACAAAGTCTAAAGATCCAAGGAGATCTGTATGAAAGAAGGATGGTTTGGCCGATGGTGCCAATATACAAGACAGATGTGACTATATGCAAATACCACCGGTCACTATACAAAGTCTTTAGCAACCGGGCAATGTACATAGTTAAGGAAAAGAGGATTCTGGCATCAACTGAGGACAGGGCTACAACCGGGGTAGACAAGTACAGATAAAGCAATAGCTAACCAGTGTCAACAATGCAACTGAGGACGGTGCAACCGGTAAGCCAAGAAAGAGATAGTAACAGGTCAAAGACTCTTACCTGTTCACAGCATGAAGATCTCAACCGATATATTAATGACTCCGGTATGAACTGAGGAAGTCATAGTCAAACTATCTGTTCCAACTAACTCTTTGACCGAGATTTTCTGCTCTAAATTCGGAAGTCTTTGAGTTATATTGGTGATCGGTTTGAGGCGCGTCTGGAGGTTTTAAAGCCGGAATTTGTGGCTTTAAAACAAAGCGTTATCTCTCTTGAAGGAAAGTTGCTTGACGCGCAACTACTGCTTTCCTTTTAATGCAGATAAAGCAAGGGCATGCATCGGATGTTTCCTCAATGAATTGGTACTCCACTGAGTAATGAATCCGATAAGGATCTGTAATTAGGTCATGCATAAAGAGCGCAATTAGGGCTAGGGCTCTATATATTCTTCTGCCTGTGGAGAATAGAGGTTGCCTTCATTCTGCCGAGTAAAAGAGTGAACCTGTATGCTGAAAATAAGTCAAGGGTGAAAAGAAGAAAGAAGAAGTGAGAAAGAAGATTGAGCATAGAAGCACAACAGTAGAAGAGAACACAGCTGCAGCAACCGGTGATGCTTCTCAGTTGAGCACTAACAGAGATCTTATTAGGCTATGCAAAGCCATTTGTAAAAGGTCAATCCTTCTATTGTTCTCTAACCATTACAATAGTTAAATCTCAGTATTTGGGTGGACTCTAACAGGTCCCTTGTATCAAATCCCCTAACTGCGTGGCATGTTCTAAAGTCCTTTAACCAAGCAGGCACTAACCGGCCTCATTGTAACAAATCCCTTAACCGGGTCGCATCTTATAAGTGTGTTTTGATCCTTTAACCGGGAAGGCTCCTAACAGGGCGTACTCCAGAAGAGTACAAAATTTGTGAGCTCTCCTCACACCGTGGTTTTCACCCTAATCGGGTTTCCACGTGACAAATCTGGTGTCACTGTGTGAATGTTTGCTTACTGTTTTTATATGCTTAAATTTGTTTTCCTTTCTGCTGTAAGTTTACTTCACCGGATTTAAAGAGAGTTTTTTGGAGGTGTTGATTCACCCCTCCCCTCTCAGCACCGGTTTGGGATTGTCAATTGGTATCAAAGCCAAGTCCTGTTTTCTTCACCGCTTAATTGCATAAAGAAAAAGTCAAGATGATGAGAAAGTAAGGACCAAAGTTTTCAAAGGAAAAATTTACTCGGTGGTGGAGCAGAATGAAGCTATACATGAAGACCACCGGAGATCAATACTGGAATCATGTTACCACCGATTACAGTGAACCCGTCGGCACTTTGACACCTGATGAACTGAAGATCAAAACCGAGCACATGGCTGCTATGGATATGATAGCTAGCACGCTACCTGATCATGTCTATGCTGAGATCGAACATCTTGATTCTGCCTTCAAGATGTGGGGCAAGTTGCAAACGGTTTATGGAGGAGATCCAAATGTTAAAAGAGCCAAGGTCGAAAGCCTCAGAGGAAAATATGATGACATGAGAATGAATGAAGGAGAAGACATCGAGCAATATAGCAACTGGATCAAAGAGGTGATCAACTCCATCAGAAGCGCTGGAGGAAAGCTCAGTGAAGAGGAGGTGGTCAACAAAATACTGAGAACTCTCAGACCTCAGTATGCCATCAAGATCTCTGTCATTCAAGAGCTCAGATCGGTGACCAAAGATCAAGTCACCCTAGACTCCCTAATCGGTAAGTTGGCTGCCTTTGAATTGTTAATGTTTGAACCAGAATAATACAAATGCAAACAACAGATCATAAATCAGAATACCCAAGGAACAGAGACACAAAACTTTATCCTAGGAAAAACCCTCCTCACTGAGGGAAACAACCCAGCCCACCAAAGATAGTTCCTTTATTGAGTAATCACAATGTTTGATACAAAGCTCACAAGCTTAGATTGCAGGTGGACTTATACATCAAGACTGTTATCACATAACATAACCTAGAATGTGAACATCTCCCTTTGAATCACAAACCACATGCACCAAACTGATCACACAATAAATACGCAGAGAAAGATACAACTCTAAGATATTATACAAACTATCACAGTCTAAAGATTATGCCTGAATACCATCACTTAGGCTAACACTTTCATCATCTGGTGATTACAATCCCGAAAGGTCTATGTAAAAGAATGCTAAGATGCTCCCGAACAATGCTCCTCAATACGGTCTATAGCAAGAGCCAACTTGAAGATGACGGATGCGCAATAACCAAAACCTAATGGTTTCCGAACACTCTTGTAATGAAAGCATCTGCAGAATTATATATGGCAATTCAATATCCCGGGAGATCCACTGGCTCAATGCTGGCAGGGGACCATAGATGAAATTTCCGCGAGAGTTACTTACGCAACAAGGAAGACCATCGTCCTTAATACTAACTCCCAAGAGCATGAAGATGGTGACAGATGTCTTTTTGGAGTTGTTTCATATTCTCAATTGTTTTATAACCGACACCAAGAACGTGACCCTCATTATAGACTAACGGTTCCAACCACCGATAGAAATTACCACGATTAAAACATAACTGACGGCATCCTTCAATACACAAATCGAAGGAACTCACATGAGAAGAAAACACGATGCTAAGTAATAACCGATATGGTGCCATGTCACCAATTTCTCAGCGAACAATAGGAGATTAATAAGGTAGCAAATAGATGATAAGAACCGCCAGGATAAAAGAAGGCTTGCACGAAGCTATGAAAACTAAAATGGTGTTGAGTCATTCATCATGATGCCAAGTCATCACACGTATGCTGCCTTGACATACTTCGATATAATACAAGTAGATATAAAGGATTTCTTTCGCGGCTATCATAGCATTAACACTCCCTCTCAGCAAGAGAGAAATCATTTGCATATATCATGTCATGGTGCCTCACAACCAGACAAGCACAAAGGAGCTGCAACAAAAATATGTCAATAACAAAATCTCATCACAGATTTTCAATAGAATTGTTATCTCATCATAGCAATATTCATCATAGCTACTCTTAGAGAGTGAAAATGAAAATAACAAACCATCCATTATAGCTGCATCTAGAGCATGGATATAAAGATCACAACAAATATTCAACAACTTCCACCATGGCTGCTCCCAGAGGGTGAATCAAGGGCTTTCACCTCAAACTTCTCGCAGAGAAAATGCACTATCACCTTGCCTACTCGCAGAGGGTGATCCCACCATACCTACACGCAGAGGGTGGGTCAAGGGCTTTCACCTCAAACTTCTCCCAAAGAAGAATGCATTAACCACCTTGCCTACACGCAGAGGGTGGGTCAAGGGCTTTCACCTCAAACTTTTCCCAGAGAAGAATGCATTACCACCTTGCCTACACGCAGAGGGTGGAACAAAGGCTTTCACCTCAAACTTCTCCCAAAGAAGAATGCATTAAGGCACATAAAAGATTATTTGAAAACTGAGACTTCCTCTCAGCCGTGACTCCCTCTCAATAGGGGCAGCATTCTTCAAAGTTTTTGAATATCACAATGTATCACACATTAATTCCAAAGTTTAACCAAATAAGGAGCTTCCAAAGCCTCTCTGTAAGCTTGTTGATTCCCTCTGCCACACAAGCTCCCTCTGAATCTAATTTCTTCCTCTTAGAAGAGCTGGTCACAAGACAATCTGAATAGGTACTTCTACTTTAAGAGCCACCAACACAACTCAGGTTGCAATCTCTCATCATCCTTGTGCTCCTCGATCCATCCTGGAAGCATTTTAGAGAGATCAGTATTAGAATCAATTGAAGTAATGCTAGAAGCACACATGACTTCACTACTCCCAACATTAATGCATGAATTAACTATACAAAGTTCATGATCAATAGTCAAAGGTATAATTATAAAATACTTCAAGAGTGTCTATACTTATCTCTCAAATGCGCCAATCATTCCTTTGTTAGCAAAAAAATCAATAGATTAGAAGCAAGAATCAGATGGGACTGCATTGTTAGTGCATCACATATGAAATCTGCCTCTCCAACCTCTGTTGGAGCTTCCTGTACATGTAACTCTCAAGAATTAATTGTCCCAACCGCTTCAAATGCAGCGATGAGTGCTCAGATCACTTCTGAATTGACTATTGGCTTGAAGATCAGACAGAGACCTAACTGAATGGAACACACAATCACCAACCAGTCAGCCCTATGCCACCAAACAAATTCATGCCCCTGTTGAAGCCAAAGCATTAAGAATGTAGAGGCGCTAAACCTTCAATTCTTGCATCTCTTAAATTCCCTCTTTTCCTATTCTGGTTCAGGATCTTTACTAGACCTGCTCTGATACCATGTTAATGTTTGAACCAGAATAATACAAATGCAAACAACAGATCATAAATCAGAATACCCAAGGAACAGAGACACAAAACTTTATCTTGGGAAAAACCCTCTTCACCGAGGGAAACAACCCAGCCCACCAAAGATAGTTCCTATATTGAGTAATCACAATGTTTGATACAAAGCTCACAAGCTTAGATTGCAGGTGGACTTATACATCAAGACTGTTATCACATAACATAACCTAGAATGTGAACATCTCCCTTTGAATCACAAACCACATGCACCAAACTGATCACACAATAAATACGCAGAGAAAGATACGACTCTAAGATATTATACAGACTATCACAGTCTAAAGATTATGCCTGAATACCATCACTTAGGCTAACACTTTCATCATCTGGTGATTACAATCCCGAAAGGTCTATGTAAAAGAATGCTAAGATGCTCCCGAACAATGCTCCTCAATACGGTCTATAGCAAGAGCCAACTTGAAGATGACAGATGCGCAATAACCATAACCTAATGGTTTCCGAACACTTTTGTAATGAAAGCATCTGCAAAATTATATACGGCAATTCAATATCCCGGGAGATCCACTGGCTCGATGCTGGTAGGAGACCATAGATGAAATTTCTGCAAGAGTTACTTACATCAACAAGGAAGACCATCGTCCTTAATACTAACTCCCAAGAGCATGAAGATGATGACAGATGTCTTTTTGGAGCTATTTCATATTCTCAATTCTTTTATAACCGACACCAAGAACGTGACCCTCATTATAGACTAACGGTTCCAAGCACCGACAGAAATTACCACGATTAAAACATAACTGACGGCATCCTTCAATACACAAATCGAAGGAACTCGCATTAGAAGAAAACACAATGCTAAGTAATAACCAATATGGTGCCATGTCACCAATCTCTCAACGAACAATAGGAGATTAATAAGGTAGCAAATAGATGATAAGAACCGCCAGGATAAAAGAAGGCTTGCACGAAGCTACAAAAACTGAAATGGTGTTGAGTCAATCATCATGATGCCAAGTCATCACACGTATGCTGCCTTGACATACTTCGATATAATACAAGTAGATATAAAGGATTTCTTTCGCGGCTATCATAGCATTAACATGAATTAAGTAACTTTGATAATAGTTTACCCATTCAGGAAGCAGCTTTTAAGTCCTCTGTCAATATCTCTTTCACTAAAAAGGGAAGAGAAACCGGTAACTGCTCTACCAATAAGATTGGCAACATTGTTGAGAATCTGCTCTCAGAGGAGATGGAGCAAGATGAGTTTGAAGCACTCATCGCTAGGAGATTCCCCAGAGGAAAAGGGAAGTACAAGGGAAAGCTCCCTTTGAAATGCTTCTCTTGCAACAAGATAGGACATATTGCTGCAAGGTGTCCTGATAATGAACATAAAGATAAAGGGGACCGGTTCAAGAGCAAAGCAAAGAAGGAATCCTATCTTGCAGAGGAAGGAGTCACCGACAATGAGTCTGAAGACTCTGAGGATCCTGAAATTGCATTTGTTGCAATAAAGGAGGAGAGCCCAATGATAGATGAAGTAGCACTCATATCGAAATCTCATCAGCTTGATGATTGGATCATTGATAGCGACTGCACTCACCACATGACTGGTGACAAGAACAAGTTTATCAACTTGGAGCTCAATGACAGCGGATCAGTTACCTTTGGAAACAATGCCCCCTGTGCCATCAAAGGTAAAGGTTCTATTGCTCTCTACAACAATGTTGTCTGTAAAGATGTGTACTGGGTTGAAGGACTCAAGTACAACTTAATGAGTGTTGCACAGCTGAACAACAAAGGATTCCAGTTGGAATTCAGACAAGGTTCCTGTATAGTCAAAAATCAGTCTAGAACTCATGTTGCAACCGGTAGACAGAGCAAAGGCAATCTGCTCTACCTAGACTCAATGGAAGAAGCTTGTTTGATAGCTTCAGTCAAAAGAGAATCAAGTAAAATATGTCTTGTCTCCAAGGAAGACAATAGCTGGCTATGGCACAAGAGACTCTGTCACATAAACTTTGACAGTATTGTCAAAACGAGCAAAAAGAAATCGGTTAGAGGACTCCCTGAGATTACAAAACCCATCAGTGGGGTTTGTAAAGACTATCAATTAGGAAAACTGACACAAACAAGCTTCAACAGTAAGACATTTACTGCTGAAAATGTTCTAGACCTTGTGCACATAGATCTGTGTGGACCAATGAAGACAAAGAGCTATCATGGAGACCGGTACTTCATGATCTTTGTAGATGACTTCTCAAGAATGATGTGGACACTCTTTCTTAGAGAGAAATCAGAGGCCTTCCACATGTTCAAAATCTACAAGGCTAGAGTAGAAAAGGAAACCGGTAAAAGCCTGAAGTGCCTGAGGTCAGACAGAGGAGGTGAGTACACCTCTCAGGAGTTCACTCATTACTGTGAGGAACATGGAATAAAGAGACAGTTTTCTACACCAAGGACTCCTCAGCAAAATGGAGTAGTAGAAAGAAGAAACAGGACGCTAATTGACTGTGCAAGAACCCTATTGATTTAGAAGGATCTCCCTCATCACTTCTGGAGAGAAGCTGTCAGTACTGCTGTCTACACACTTAACCGAGTTCAAGTTAAAAAGGGAACCGGTAAGACTCCTTATGAACTATGATTCAAGCATACTCCTAGTGTTATCTCTATTGAGCATTAAAGGTTGTCATTAGTATCAAAGGTTATCTAAGATATCGATCGATTACATATATGAAGCTAGTCGGTAACTATAAGCAAAACAGGACAATCAGTTAAAGTGTATACACCGAGCATTAGTTAGTTTACCGAGCATCAGCAGACACCATAACCGAGTGACAATAAACACCGAGCATCAAAATGAACACCGAGTAGTTTATACAGTGTTTACTGAGGATCACAGGAAACGGCATAGTAATCAGGAATGGCACATTCTTCTATGCAAACGGTTACAATAGATCAGAAAACGTATTACCAAGATCGAGAACAATTTATTGTTAAGATATGATGAAGATTCTATGTAATAGTTTGATCTAGGCTATTTTTGTACACCGTAGATCTTAGGGTTTTGTCTAAGATTTGTAAACCTAATTTTGTTTAAGCGGCATAATGTTGTATGCTATATATTTTGTATGTTACATCATTTTTTATGTGAACTGATGTATGAGCGAAGAAGCACTTGAAGTTCTAGCCAGTCTTCAAGATTATCAGTTGACAGAGTAGATCAGTATTCAGAGGTTATCAGATTAAGCAGAATCAGAGCAAGCTAACCGAGCAGTTCAGAGCAGAGATTCATCACAGTAAAGGTGATATTTTATCAGTACTTTATTGATCTACATCAGACAATTAAGTTGTCATTAGCAAATAGTTACCTATTGCTTTCTAATCATTGTAATAGAGTTTTGGTTAAATCTCTTAACAGAGTAGACTTGATAGTCTTATTGTAAATCTCTTAACCGAGTGCACACTCAAGTAGTGTTGCTAAAATCCTATAACTAGGTAGATCTAGCTGATCTAATATGTTACTCCTAACAGGTTAAGATCACCAAAAGTGATCAAAACTTGTAGCCCTAACAGGCAAACCTTTTTTATCTGCACTAGCGAAGAATTTGTGAGTGTCATCCCCACCGCAGTTTTTACCTTCTAACAAGGGTTTCTGCGTTACCAAAGTACTTGTGTTATGGGACTGTTTTGTTGATTTCATGTTATTTACTTTCACAAGTTGAATGGATGAATGATATATGTATTAGATACAAGTTATTTTGCAAGGTTACCATTGTTTGCTGTTGTAGATCTGAAAGGTTAAAGTGTTAAAGTTTTTGTGGGCACTGATTCACCCCTCCCCGCTCAGTACCCTATCTCTCCTAATTCCAACAATTGGTATCAGAGCACAATTCTCTTATTGGACAGTTTAACCACTGAAGGGTAAAGATCTAAGACATGGAGAGGTATAAGCTAGAAAAGACTATTGAGAATCAGAAGATTCAGATGCAAATGTTTGTTGAAAAGTATAAGCAAGCCAAGGACTGAAGAAATTACTAGTTGAAAGGAAGAACCTAGCTATTCTGCAAAATGAGATTGGTTACCATGAAGAAGCAATTGATGATATATTTGATCATGTTGGATCTAGTTCTGGAAGTATTTCTGATGGATTTGAAAGCATAATCTCTAATTTATCTGAAAAGAATCAACATTTAACCGAACAAGTGAAAGCACTGCAAATCGGTCAAGAATCTCAGATGGTGAGGATGGTAGAGATAATGAACAATGCTAGACAAGCTGAGCAAGAAAGGAATCTGGCTATTGATGACCGAAGACAAATGACTGAACAACTTCAAGCAAAAGAAAGTGAAATACAGAGACTCACCAATCGCCATTTTCAAGTATCTAATCAGATGATGATTGTGAATCAAGAAGTAAACCAAGTGAATGGAGAATTGTCAAGAAATCTTGAAGAAGTCGCAAGACTCAGAGAGGAGAATGAGAAGCTGAGAAGTGAAGTGAAAACTCAACAGCAACACAATGAAATAAAAATATTGGCTGAGGACAGTTCTAAGAAGATTGATGACTTTCTGATTCATCAAAGAAGATTTGGGAGTAAAGCTGGTCTAGGCTATACCAGCAAAGGAGAATCATCACAACAAGCTGAAGAAGTCAACAACAATCAAAATCAAAGACCTAAAGTGTTGACATGTTATCACTGTGGCAAACCAGGACATACATCTAATGTGTGTAGAAGCAAAGCACAAGGTAAACCTCCTGTCACTCCTAAATTCAATGGATATTGTTATTATTGTGGTAAGTATGGTCACCAAGCTTATGAGTGTAGAGCTAAACAGAATGATATTGCTAACAATACTACTGTGGAGAAAATATGTTATACTTGTAATAAACATGGACACACTACACGAGAGTGTAAGGCTAAGATGAAACAAGTATGGACTCCTAAGCAGAAGACACAACGCAAGCCGTATCAACCGAAGAAACAAGGTAACTCCTATGTTTGGGATTATAACACATGGGCTAACTGTGTTGCATGGGGTAGATATAGGCACATTGCAGCGAACTGTAACAGGAAAAGATGGGCTGGACAATCAAGAAGTTGGACAAGCACTGGAATGGCATGTATGCATTGTCATAAAGTCGGTCATTTAAGCAAGGACTGCAAAGACCGAGCACCAAAGGAAAATCATGTATTTGAGAGTGGAAACACTATTGCAGACATCATGAAGATAAGGAATAGCATGTGGAAGAAGGCATCTAATGAGAATGCAGAATCAAGTACTGTTGTCGGTGAAACTTCGTCCACTGGATTAGGTGACATCAGTACCTCCACTTAAGGTGATATAGGTATGTATGGGACTGACATTTCAAAATGATCACATTTTACATACAGTTCCTTATATAAGTTGTGCACATACCAAATCTGCATGAATGAAGATGCATTATGGTTTATATGTTTTAACTAACAAAGTTATACAGTCAGTAAAAGTAAGACCGAGCGTTGGTTACCCATCGGTAATCACTATTCAAGGTTAACCGAATATTAGTATGAACCGAGCAAGGAAATCTTGTGTTAACCGAGTGGATAAAAGTTTACAGTTGTCACCGAGCTGACAATTGTCATAAACCGGAAAGTAGGTCAGACATTTATTGCATAAAGTTTTGGGCGGGAATATCGAAATCTCTATAAATACACGGATGCAAGAGTTCATTTTTCACATTACGGATATCGGAGAGGTAAGATTTCACAGAATGAGTTTGAGCAAGAATCCTTCACGCAAATTCAAGTAGTTGCAGATCGAACCGAGCACACTCTTCGATACATTCCGAGTAAGTTGAAACCCTACTGAGCACATTTCTTGTATTTATCAGAAAACCTAGTTTGTAGAAATGGCATCTACTGCGAGTTTGTCTAAGGTTGTGGATGAAGTCAATTTAATTGTGTCAACAAGTTATAAGGAACCTCCTTATAAGTTACACCCGGAAGTTGCAAGCTAAACGGATATAGCAGGTGCTTTTTCAAGCATCCCACCTAGGGTTTTGTTGACAGAAGATATAAGATCGTACATACACCGTAAAATTGGAGAAATTGGAGATTTCGATATGTATATTGCGTTTTAGGGACTTTGTAATGAGAAAATGGAATTGAAACCAAAGCACAAATTGGTTGAGACACTTGGTCTCACTCATGTCCTAGATTTTCCGAAGAATTTCAAGAATGAATGGATTAGGGTTGTGTTAAGCAGATATCACGAAGGTACATTTTGGTTAGAGAAACCGATCAAAGTAACTAAGAGGATGATTAGCAGGGTTACTGGTTACCCGACTGCTAACAAGGTCAAAACATTTCGAAGCACTACACGAACCGAAGTTGAGAAGAACACTAGCGTAGCATGGGATGGTAGAGCATTAAAGATTTCAACAATTATGGATCCCGAAGTGAAGTTCGCAGCACATGTTATTGGTTATAAAATCTTTCAGTCGAGCAAGTCAAATAGTGTACCATGTAGTGCAGTAGATATGGCTTACAAATTGATAAAGAAGGGTCATCAGATAGACCTAGCCGAGCTACTACTGAGACAGGTTGAGGATAACATGAAGACAATAAAGGCACAGAAGTCCAATACCTGTAAGTTTGGTTCACTACTTGTATGTCTATTTTTCTATCTCCAAAAATTCTTTCCCTCTGTCGGTCACACTAAATGGGTAGATGAGAAACCGATCACTTCACAAATATTTGATATTATGAAAGGTCTGGGAGATAATGCTGAGAATGTAGCAAATAGTTACTTTGAAGACTTTAAAGTGAAGATGAATTTGAGAAGTAGAATTCCTGATGAATTGGTCGATAAATATGCAATGGACATTTGTTTTCTAGTAGACACCGACCATACCATGATAAAAGCAGTTGAACCGAGAATCAAATGGCTAGCACCTATGGGCTATGAAATGGATTACGATTTCGGTTTGAAATCAATACAGGCACTGCTAGCATTACCAAATGACCCCAAGGCCACTAGGTTTGGAACCTTTGAAGAAGCTAAGTCTAGAATCAAGACAAGTTTGGTCATTAATAAAATGACAAGGATAAGAAGATGAAAAAGTTTTTATCTAAGAAATTTGAGAAGGATGCAAACTCATCTGAGGAGTTACCGGTTGAACAGGCAACCGAAGGTCAGTTAATGTTGGCTAACAAGGCTTATGACAGTGAAGAGATCGGATCTGAAGAAGAACAAGAAGCTACACCGGTTCCTCCTACTAAAGCTCCAAAGAAGAGGCAGTTACCAGTACAGATAGGTGCACGCACAAGGTCATCCACTGCAACTTCACCACCACAGAAGAAGGGAGCAGAAAAGATAGTTAAACCAAAGGCAACTAAACCGACAAAAACATATGCTAAGAGAGGTCGGAAGGTTGTAGCTGAGCCACCAAAGAAAAAGAGAAGAAAATTGATAAGAGGCAAGGAAGATTTAGAGGATGAAGAGGAAGAAAACAATCAAGGACAATTCAAGATTGTCAGTAACAAGAAACGTTCAATTGATGATGTCATTGAGGACATATTGGAGAATGGAGACATCTCAGACCCAGAACTTAAAAGATTTGACAAAATGTCAAATGAAGATCAAAATAAAATAGAGGAAGGTGTCATCCAGATGATGATACATTTCAAAAGAGTTCCAATAGAGTTCAATACACAACTCCCAGTTGCACTTGAAGAAAGAATAAACCAGAAATGGACTTATGCACTGGAAACCGAGAAGAAAATGAGAGAACTCCTAGCTTCGGTAGCACCAACTTTATCTATGGAGGAGATAAAAGAACTTATGGAATCATCGGTGCAAAGATTTCCAATCAAAAACGGAGCTATGCAAGTACTGGATGAGAACCTTGCAGATCTTGACGAATCATGTCAAATCATTTGGACATCCGTTCTTGCTGTGAAAGAACAAACGGAGAAAATTGCTTTTCAGAATTTGTCTAAGAAGAGACACAAGTCCAAAGGAAAAGGAATTTTTATTGGAGATAATAATGCACAAAAGAAGCAGGAAGCAGATATATCAGTTACCAAGGTAATTAATACTACAGTTGTGCAAGAGATTCATGATAGTTCACAGGATGCACGGGATCTTGCAAAGATCCAGATCCAAGATAACAATGACAATGATGTACTCATTGAGGACATCACCAACGGTGATCCTGATGACAGGGATGATGATGAGGATGTAAATATTGCACCTGCAGATACTCAAGATGAAGCACAAGTCACCGAATGTGCAATCACATCTTTACCGGGGGAGCTTCCAGTTTTAGCTGAAGCTGTTGAAATTCTATCAAAGGAACAACCCGAAGGCTCTATCCCTGAGCAACCACAAGATACAATTGGGGAACCAAGCAATGAACCTCCTGCCGAGACAAACAAGCCTGAAGAAACAGAGGCCAATAAATCATAAACAAAGAATAAGGAAGAGCCAAAAGCTACAGAGGCAACCCCACCAGACACAACTTCAGAGGCTCCGACTTAGTCTACCGACACACAGGTTACTGATGAGCAGAAAAAGGATGATAATGTGTCTATCGGACAAAATACTCCAAGGGCAACAGATGAAAAGGCTATTGTTGTTATAGCAAAAAAGCCCGAGAAGAAAAATAAAAAGAAGGGTAAAGGAAAAGGGCCGGTCACTCTAGATGAAGTGATTATAATACCAGAGTGTAACCCGAGGACCCTTAGCCCCGAGGAATTGAGCAAATATGGGGAATTATGTACAAGAAAAGCAGCACAAGAGAAGTTGAAGCAAGAGACTAAACGCAAAGAAATATTAACGGATGTTAGGGATATCTTACAATAGGTAGTACCTGAAGTGAACATTGATGAAGATACTCCTATCATAGATCAACTTGCTTTACTTACTGAGAAGATAAATGCCCCAGACATTGATGCTAACAAGTGAATTGAAGAAAGGGCAGAATCCAAGATTCAAAACAAAATGCAGAAAGAATCAGCCAAGAAGTGGCAATTAACAAGGTCAAACTAGCTGAGGTAATAACCGAGATCAAATCAATAACTCAATTAATTTGTCAATTCTTACTGAAGCTATGAACTGTCGAACCATTCACTGCTGAGATCAGTGAAAAGATAAAATCACTTGAAAATGAAATCACAGTCAGTGCACATGTAGCTACAACCGAGCCACAAGCTATTGCTAAGCATATACTTAGAGTTCAAGAACTCAAGCGGTTGATAGCAGATCTTAAGAAACAAGAAGAGCAGATCACTGATCAGGTTACTGAGTTGCAAACAGAACTCCTTCCATACCTGAAAAAATTTTAAAAACATATTGTCAAAGCGGAACAACTTGTTGCAACACCAAAGATTTCGGTGTTGGATAACATCTTTGACATGCATGCACAAGTCGGTCTTGAGCACATTGCTCTCACCAACTTGAAAGAGGAATGGGAAAATCTCTTGGAGTCACTGAAGAAAACCCATCAGCACATTTTTGACAAGCTGTAAGTATACCATTTTTTTGTATTTGGCATTAATATCAAAAAGGGGGAAATCAATGTATATGCCAAATATGTAACTTTTTTTGCCTAGTATATTACTAATTACCGGAGCATGCACCGAGGGTGAGCGTTTAGAAATTTTTGATATATATTTGTATATAGCAGAGATATAAGTTTTGAGACATAAAGTCTATATACATTCAAGTTTTGATACTAATGCCAAAGGGGGAGATTGTTATCTCTATTGTCATTAGTATCAAAGGTTATCTAAGATATCGGTCGATTACATATATGAAGCTAGTCGATAACTATAAGCAAAATAGGACAGTCGGTTAAAGTGTATACACCGAGCATCAGTCAATTTACCGAGCATCAACAGACACCGATACCGAGCGACAGTAAACACCGAGCGTCAGAATGAACACCGAGTAGTTTATACAATGTTTACCGAAGATCACAGGAAACGGCATAGTAATCAGGAATGGCACATTCTTCTATGCAGACAATTACAACAGATCAAAAAACGTATTACCAAGATCGAGAACAATTTATTGTTAAGATATGATGAAGATTCTATGTAATAGTTTGATCTAGGCTATTTTTGTACACCGTAGATCTTAGGGTTTTGTCTAAGATTTGTAAACCTAATTTTGTTTAAACGGCATAATGTTGTATGCTATATATTTTGTATGTTACATCATTTTTTATGTGAACTGATGTATGAGCAAAGAAGCACTTGAAGTTCTAGCCAACCTTCAAGATTATCAGTTGACAGAGTAGATCAGTATTCAGAGGTTATCGGATTAAGCAAAATCAGAGCAGGCTAACCAAGCAGTTCAGAGTAGAGATTCATCACAGTAAAGGTGATATTTTATCAGTACTTTATTGATCTACATCAGACAATTAAGTTGTCATTAGCAAATAGTTACCTATTGCTTTCTAATCATTGTAATAGAGTTTTGGTTAAATCTCTTAACAGAGTAGACTTGACAGTCTTATTGTAAATCTCTTAACCGAGTGCACACTCAAGTAGTGTTGCTAAAATCCTATAACTAGGTAGATCTAGCTGATCTAATATGTTACTCTTAATAGGGTAAGATCACTAGAAGTGATCAAAACCTGTAGCCTTAACAGGCAAACCTTTTCTATCTGCAGTAGCGAAGAATTTGTAGGTGTCATCCCCACCGCAGTTTTTACCTTCTAAAAAGGGTTTCTGCGTTACCAAAATACTTGTGTTATGGGACTATTATGTTGTTGATTTCATGTTATTTACTTTCACAAGTTGAATGGATGAATGATAAATGTATTAGATACAAGTTATTTTGCAAGGTTACCACTGTTTGCTGTTGTAGATCTGAAAGGTTACTGTGTTAAAGTTTTTGTGGGCATTGATTCATCCCTCCCCTCTCAGTACTCTATCTCTCATAATTCCAACACCTAGTGTAGGCTACTTCAAAATCTTTGGTAGTAAATGTTACATCAAAAGAGATGTACTCTGGGAAGTTTGATCCCAAGAGCGATGAAGGAACTTTTTTGGGTTACTCTGCCAAAAGTAAGGCCTATCGGTGTCTGAACATTAGAACAGGTAAGATAATTGAAAGCATCAATGTAAAGGTTGATGAATCTTCAGAACCAGATAAGAAGACCGGTCATAATGATCATGACAGTCTTGGAGGCCTAAATGAAGGAAATGCCTTTAAGTTCAATGAAGCAACAACTAAAGATGAAGGAGAAATACACATGAACAGACATCCAGAGCAGGAGACTGTACCTGAAGCCAACAGGCTAACTCAGGATGGTGAACAAGATGATGCCCAGAACCATGATGGAGAAAATGCTCAACCAGAAGAGCCAGACCGGGAACCACGACCGGTTCTTCCAAGGTATGTCAAATATCACTCCACTGACAACATTATTGGTGACAAACATGCTAATGTTTTGACCAGGAAAAAGGCCAGAGAGATTATCTATCTACTTTCCTGTATAGAGCCTAAATCCACTAGGGAAGCTCTAGAAGATGAAAACTAGGTCAAGGCCATGGAGGAAGAAATTGAGAAAATTGAGAAAAATGACACATGGGAGCTTGTGCCAAGACCAAAGGACAAGAATGTCATAGGGACCAAGTGGGTCTACCGGAACAAGCTGAATGAGGATAGGAAAGTAATAAGAAATAAAGCATGACTGGTCTACAAAGGATATGCCCAGGAGGCTAGACTGGACTATGGAGAAACCTTTGCACCGGTAGCAAGACAAGGAGTGAGAATTCTTCTTGCTTATGCTGCACACAAGAAGTTTAAAGTGTATCAGATGGATGTCAAGTCTGCATTCTTCAATGGAATTCTGGAAGAAGAAGTCTACATTGAACAACCAGAAGGCTTCACATCTGCTCATGATGATGGTATGGTCCGTAAGTTGAAAAAGGCTCTTTATGGACTTAAGCAAGCTCCAAGGGCATGGTATGAAAGGCTACATTCATATCTTATGACCATAGGATTCACAAGAACCGGGGACAACAGCAACATGTATCTAAAGATCAGAAAAGATGGAAATCTGATTGTTGAGATCTTTGTGGATGACATCATCTTTGGAGGTGATGAAAGAATGAGCAAAGCCTTTGCTAAAGAGATGAAGAAAGAATTTGAGATGTCTATGATAGGCGCAATAAGGTTCTTCATTGGACTCCAGGTCCATCAGCTAAAAGAAGGTATTTTCATCTCTCAGTCCAAGTATATAAAAGAAATTCTTAAGACCTTTGGACTTGAAGAATCTAAACCGGTTGGAACTCCAATGATAACTAACCTCAAGTTATCAAAGGAGGATGATGCAAAAGAGGTAAATGAAACAATGTATCGGTCCATGATAGAAAAACTACAGTATGTTGTTCACAGTAGACTGGACATTACACATGCAGTTGGCATAGTGGCTAGATTCTCTGCAAATCCCAAAGAGACACATCTAATAGCAGTAAAGAGAATCTTCAGGTATCTAAAGGGAACCGAGGAATTTGGTTTATGGTTTCCACATAAAGGAGGATTTGAGGCAAAAGTATACACTGATGCAGACTGGGCAGGCAACATTGATGACAGAAAGAGTACAAGTGGTGGTGCATTCTTTCTCGGTGAAAGAATTGTTTCTTGGACAAGTAAGAAACAGAACTGCATTTCACAATCTACTGCAAAGGCTGAATATGTTGCCGCAGCAATCAATTGCACACAGGTAATCTAGATCAAACAACTCCTGGAAGGAATCAAGGAACAGATACCTGAACCGATAACCATCTATTGTGATAGCACCAGTGCAATTAACATATCCAAGAACCCTATCATGCACTCCAAGACAAAACACATTGCAATTAAGTATCATTACCTAAGAGAGTTGGTACAAGACAAGGAGGTGAGATTGGAGTATGTTCCCACCAAGGAACAAATTGTTGATATCTTGACCAAGCCTTTACCGAAGAGTAATTTTGAGTATCTCAGAGCTAAACTAGCGGTGATACCCCTTCATGATCTTCAGTAAACCTGGAAAGGTGATCATCAGTTCATTGTGCTTCAACAAAGGGTTACACCTCATCTTTTCTGGACTGATGAAAAGGAATGTTGCTCATAGGGGGAGCAGATTAGATAAAGGTAGTCTTTATGACTAGCCTTTGGCATTATTGACAAAAAGGGGGAGAGTTTGGCAATAACCAGAAGACTGTAGCAGTAGCAGTGGTGTAGAGATTGAGATACAAGCACAGTAACCCGGTGATATTGTGATTGCCCATCAAGGTTTTGCCATCATTGATTGGCAAAAAAGTATAGAGACTTGTCATCTCTACAAAGTCTAAAGATCCAAGGAGATCTGTATGAAAGAAGGATGGTTTGGCCGATGGTGCCAATATACAAGACAGATGTGACTGTATGCAAATACCATCGGTCACTATACAAAGTCTTTAGCAACCGAGCAATGTACATAGTTAAGGAAAAGAGGATTCTAGCATCAACCGAGGACAGGGCTACAACCGGTGTAGACAAGTACAGATAAAGCAATAGCTAACCGATGTCAACAATGCAACCGAGGACGGTGCAACCGGTAAGCCAAGAAAAAGATAGTAACAGGTTAAAGACTTTTACCTGTTCACAACATGAAGATCTCAACCGATATATTAATGACTCCGGTATGAACCGAGGAAGTCATAGTCAAACTATCTATTCCAACTAACACTTTGACTGAGATTTTCTGCTCTAAATTCAGAAGTCTTTGAGTTATACTAGTGATTGGTTTGAGGCGCGTCTGGAGGTTTTAAAGCCGGAATCTGTGGCTTTAAAACAAAGCGTTATCTCTCTTGAAGGAAAGTTGCTTCGCAACTACTGTTTTCCTTTTAATGCAGATAAAGCAAGGGCATGCATCGGATGTTTCCTCAATGAACGGGTACTCCATTGAGTAATGAATCCAACAAGGATCTATAATTAGGTCATGCATAAGGAGCGCAATTAGGGGTAGGGCTCTATATATTCTTCTGCCTATGGAGAATAGAGGTTGCCTTCATTCTGTCGAGTAAAAGAGTGAACCTGTATGCTGAAAATAAGCCAGGGGTGAAAAGAAGAAAGAAGAAGTGAGAAAGAAGATTGTGCAGAGAAGCACAACAGTAGAGGAGAACACACCTACAGCGACCAATGATGCTTCTCAGTTGAGCACTAACAGAGATCTTATCAGGCTATGCAAAGCCATTTGTAAAAGGTCAATCCTTCTATTGTTCTCTAACAATTACAATAGTTAAATCCCAGTATTTGGGTGGACTCTAACAGGTTCCTTGTATCAAATCCCCTAACCGGGTGGCATCTTGAAAGGTGTTCTAAAGTCCTTTAACCAAGCAAGCACTAACCGGCCTCATTGCAACAAATCTCTTAACTGGGTCGCATCTAACAAGTGCGTTTTGATCCTTTAACCAGGAAAGCTCCTAACAGGGCATACTCCAGAAGAGTACAAAATTTGTGAGGTCTCCTCACAACATGGTTTTCACCCTAATCGGGTTTCCAGGTGATAAATCTAGTGTCATTGTGTGAATGTTAGCTTACTATTTTTATATGCTTAAATTTGTTTGCCTTTCTACTATAAGTTTACTTCACTGGATTTAAAGAGAAAAGGTTTTTTGGAGGTGTTGATTCACCCCTCCCCTCTCAGCACTGGTTTGGGACTGTCAGTATAAAGTCCACTCTAGGGCTTAGGAGGATTTCCGGTGTAATGTCCCCTTCCTAATTTGCCTTAGAATCACAATTGCAATGAATTAGGGTTAGGGTTACATCTTACCAAGTAAATATTCCTTTAAATAATGTGATCCTGGATTTACATCCTATAATCATAACAATATATATATATGCATGCTTCCAATTATTAAGGTTAGACAAGATCGCATCATATTCATATATTATTAATAATATTGTACAAGCACATTAGGGTTTGAAGGAAGAAACATGGTAGGTCCGCCCAAAGCCATTTCTACACTAAGCCCAAGAGTGGATGTTTGCTAGAGCCCCCTTGGCTTACTTAGTAAATTGCTTGTACCTACTTTCCCTATCAATGTGTCATCCCTATAAAGACAAGTGCCATCATTGCAAAGTTGGGCAGAGGTCGTAAGGGGGATTCTTAATTCTTCTATGTAAAAGTCCTCTTGTCCCTAGGAGCCAATTATATGGTCAACTTTAGGATGGCCTACTTAGATAACCATCCTCTTACACCCCAAGCCCTTCCTACAAGATGGATTTCAGACAATCAGGCATATCTTATATTCTACCATATGATATTACACTTTAGCAATATCTAATTATGCATAAGCAACACAAACACGCACACATATATGTACCACAATTAATTGTGAGGATGAGAGTGTTGAGAAAGGCAGATCTGATATAATATCAAACCGCTGTATTCTGCCTGATCTGAATTAACTCTTTGATGTATTTCCATTAGACCTCTATGAGTCAATCTTAGATTATTTGCTTTGTATTGAATGTTTCGATCTTGATTGACATTCCTTGATGTTAAAGCTCTTGCTTGCTAATTGGGTTTCAATCTGTAGTATGTCTTTTGGAATGATTGTACTTGTCCGATGGCTTGATGTGATTTTCTGTTGGATGTCTAAATGTTTGATCTGAATTTCCCTTTATTTTCTTTTTCAGAAATTGATTCTGCTTCGATCTGCTGAATGACTTCCCCTTCTTGATTGTGTTTGGGTGCTTGGATTATATATCTTTAAATCTTTAAAGGTCATGCCCTTTAGAGATATACCTCTTTTCAGAGACATGTCTTTTTAGTAATTGTTGTTTGAACCATAATAACAATTACACTTGATAACCATTACCACTTCCTCAACCACAGATCACACCATTTGTTAACAACTTAGTCACTTCTTGGATCGCTGTTTGTTATAACTTAAATGCTGTTCATTATTATTTCTGACCGCTCGTTTTATCATTAAGATCACTGCCTAAAATATCCATGTTGTTCACTCAGCCTTCGTGTTTATGATCGGTGTCTTCTTCTGAGACAGCAGCATAACATCTCATGCTTGTTGGAGTGCAATACCATGGCACAAACAGCACATACTTCCTCCTGCTAGAACTCATTTACCAGGTGCAGAGTATCTTGCATTTATGGGGCAATTCTACAAAACGTGGATTTTCATTTAAACTGAATTTCAACTTTACTCCCGACTTTCATTGACCACTACATCAAGTGCCTTTCGGCGAAGTTCAAATTTTCCATGTTCGATGTTGGGTCTATTAGATGGACAATTGGTAAAATATTGGATGATTATTAACAAAGAACAAAATGTTGTTATAGAGTTTACAAGAGAGATGTTTCTAAAAAGAAACATACAAATAATAGAAAGAATCTATTATACAAGATATCTACAAAATCTAGAAGTGACCATTAAATATAGAAATAATCAACTTGGGAGATATTATTCTAATACCCTCCCTTAATGGTCAACCTATCAACGACACCAAGCTGCCCCTTGAATTTGACAAACTTCTTTGGAAGTAGGGACTTGGTAAGAATATCAGCAATCTGCCCTACTGCAGAACATACTGCAAATCTACGGATCCATCTTCAACCAAATGACGGATGAAATGACAATGAATGTCAATATGCTTGGTGCGCTCATGGAAGACTGGATTTTTGGCAAGTTTGAGGACCCCTTGATTGTCACAAAAGAGGGGTGAAGGGCCTATCTGAGACATATGGATGTCGGAAAGCATCCTTCGAAGCCAAACTGTCTCACAACCTGCTTTGATTGTTCCCTGATATTCAGCTTCCGTTCAGGAAAGAGATACAGCTTGCTGCTTCTTACTAGTCCAAGTGATAGCAATTGTGCCCAAACTGAAAGACATACACGGAAGTGGACTTTTTGTCATCAACAAAGCCTCCCCAATCCAAGTCTATGTAACCGATGAGTCAAGCGTCATTGGTCTGTCCATAGAGGATACCAAAGTCTAGAGTGCCCTTGACATAGCGCAAGATGCGCTTTGCTACAACCCAATGATCTGAAGTAAGAGCTATCATGAAGCGAGATATGTAACTTACTGTAAAGCTGAGATCAAGTCTAGTGGCGGTGAGATAGATCAAGCTGCCCACTAGTTGTCTGAATGTGGATTCATTCTCAATGGGAAAACCAGATTTGGTGTACAACTTTAGACCAAATTCCATAGGTGTAGATGCAGCTTTGCAATCCTGCATTCTGAATTTGTCAAGCAGAGCTTGTGCATAGTTAGACTAAGAGATGAAGATGCCATGTGACTGTTGCCAAACCTCGACACCTACGCAGTAGTGCAGAAGCCCAAGGTCGGTCATGTCAAAAGACTGACATAGATTATGTTTGATTCCCTGAATCAAAGATGCAGAACTGCCAGTGATTATCAAATCATCAACATATATAACCAAAATGATGATATCACTGCCAATAGTCTTGACATACAAACTTGAGTAAGAACTCCTCTAGAAACCCTGATCTATGAGGTACTTATCAATTTCATGTACCATGCCCGAGGAGCTAGTTTGAGGCCGTACAGTGCATTCACAAGTTTGAGTACCTAGTGTTCTTTACCAATAACCTTGAATCCAGGAGGTTGTGTCATGTAAACCTCTTCTTGTAACTCACCATTCAAGAAGGCACTTTTGACGTCCATTCAATGGACCTTCCAACCACATTGAGTTGTCATGGCTAGGACTAATCTAATGGTGCTCATCTTTTCTATTGGAGCAAAGGTCTCCTCATAATCAATTCCTTCACGTTGAGAAAAGCCTTAGGCAATAAGATGAGTCTTGTACTTATCTAAAGTACCATCAGCCTTGTATTTGACTTTGTAGACCCATTTGCATCTGATGGGTTTCTTTTGTGAAGGAAGATCTGATAGAACCCAAGTGTTATTTTTCAACAGACTATGATGCTCGGTCTTCAAAGCTTCTTCCCACTCAAGCATCCCTTTCGCCTCTATGCATGTTTGAGACTCATACACACTGTGAATGTTGGCCATGAGAGCAAAATTTACAGAGAAAAAAGGTTTTCTCTTCTTCCGAGCAGTTCTAACCTCGATGAGCTCATCATCATGAAGATCGCCAATCGTCTTAGCCCACCATTTAGGCCGGAGAGTAGAAGTGCCAATATCAGAAGCAATAGGTGCAACAAGATAATCATCATCAAACAGAAGATTGGACGAATCCTAAGGAAAATCAGGTGGTGTAGCTGCATGTCTGGGTGATCCTATAGGAGAAGGAATTGGTGGAGAGGTAGGAACAGGAATAGTTGGAGCCCTCCCATCAGGTGGACCTAATGGAAGACGGACACCCAAGTCTTGAGCTTTGAGAGACTGATCCTCGGAATCCATAACTAGAGAAGAGAGTTGAATGGCACTCGTTCCTCGTCAAAAACTACATCACGACTAAAGATGAAACGATTAGTCTCGATGTCAACCAATCAATAGGCTTTGTAATTATCAATATAGCCGATTAGCATGACTTTCTGGCTCTTGGCATCTAACTTGGTGCATTGAGCATCAGGGATCCAAGCAAAAGCAGTAGAGCCAAAGACTTTGAGATGACTAATTATGGGCTTACGGCCTGACCAAGCCTCTTCCAAAATCTACTTCTTGACAGCCACTACAAGAGAGCGGTTGAGAAGATAGACTACAGTATGGACTGCTTCAGCCCAAAAATTCTTTGGAACACTCTTGTGTTCAAGCATAGACCGGACCATTTCAGTGATTGTGCAATTTCTATGCTCAACGACACTATTTTGCTAAGGGGTGTAGGGTGTTGTTAACTGGCACTTTATGCCATGGTGTTCATAGAAATGGGAGAAGACAAAGGAACAAAATTCTCCCCCATTATCAGTTCTAAGAGTAACAATATGTTGACCAAACTCTTTTTCTACAAATGCTCAGGCACTTCTAATTTTTGACAAAAGAAATGTACCCACATTTTACGACTGAAATCATGAACAAAAAGTAAAAAATACCTAGACCCGATAATAGAGGGAGTAGCCATAGGTCCACAGATATCAACATGGACCAGTTGTAATATCTTAGAAGCTCTCCAAGAGTCGCCATCTGAAAAAGAAGTGTGATGCTACTTCCCAACCTAACATGCTCTGCAAACTCCAAGGTTCTGGGTCTGAATCTTCGGCAGGCCAATGACAAGATCTTCCTGAACAAACTGAGAAAGATAGTGCACATTTAAGTGCCCATGCCACTGATGCCAGAGCGTACTAATAGAGGAGCGTTGGGCTGCCATAGCAAACTCCTAAGAATCACCAGAGTCAGCAAGTCTGAAAAGACCATGATCCTCAACGCCTACGGCAACAGTAGACTGAGTCTCCTGATCAATGATACTGCACTAATGTGAACTAAAGGTCATGTCTAGCCGAGGAGAATGTCTCAGAATTTGACTAACTGAGAGAAGGTTGAGTTCCATTCCTGGAACATAGTACACATCAAGGTAAATCAGTTTCTTTCCTCTGGACTGAATCTGTATGTTGCCTTTGTCGACGACGGTGTACTCTTCTCCTCCAAAAATGACTAAATCTAAGAATGGCTAAAAATTTGTGAACCAATCTTGGCGATGAGTGAAGTGGCAGGAGGCACCTGAATCAATGTACCAGGCAGAGGATTTTACATGATCTGCAAACCTTTTAGCCATGAAGGCGTAAAAGGCACACTCACCCTGCTCAGTGTGCTTTGCAGCATGTGCTTTAGGCTATGAACTAGATTACTTGGCTTGAGAAGCTAAGCGTTTACGGCACTCCAACTTTATATGACCAAACTTATGGCAGTGGTTGCACTGAATATTTTTCTTCTTCGGGCCTTCTGAGGACTAAGTAGAGGGATTATGCTGAGAAGACTGAGAGAACTAATAGTTGCTTGTGTCCTTAGGAACGGAGTTAGCTAAGAAAACTTGTGTGTGTGAAGATGAGCTAGTACCACTAGCAAATTGTTGTTTCCAACGATCTTGTTGTAGAAGCATTATGCAGAGATCAGAAAACAAAACATCAAAATGAGTGGAAGCAATGTTGAGAGTTTCAACAAAGTACTCATAGGAAGACGGAAGACTCTTCAGGGTGATCACCACCATGTCTTCTTCCATTTTGCGTCCAATGGCTTCCAACTGATCTCGAATATCCTTGATTTTATTGAGATGATCTTACAAGGACACATGTTCATCCATCATGATCGAGAAGAGCATGTTCTTCAAGAAGAATGCACAGCTCTTATCTGAGGTTTCATGCAAACCTGGCTCCAAATTTTTGCAATTGTTTTATTGGAAGGAACTTGTGGGAGCTAATCATCAGTGACCAAAAGTTTGATGAGCATAACAGCTTCTCGATTTTGCTCATCAAATTTATCCTACTCTTTGCCTTCTTCCTCGAGACGATTAGTCTTGCCCAAAACAAATTTGTCAAGACATCTATATTCAAAAATTGTCATCATACACTGCTTCCAAGTATTGTAGTTTCTACCATTGAATTTCTAGCTCCCCTCTAGCAGAATATTCGCCAGAGATGCCATTGTAGAAGACTAAGGTCAAAGGTGGTTGACCGAATGGTGACACGAATATCGAGGAAGAGAAAGCACGCTAAAAGAGTGTCAAAAAAATATAGGCATAGATTTCGAGGTAGAACAAATCTCTGGGCACAAATCACAATGCTGAAATTTCAGAATACCCACAAAAAAACTGTAAACAACCTAGACAAGCTCTTGAAAAACCCAAAAGGAATCTTTTGTCAGAGCTTGGATCAAGCACTAATATCGAGGCTTAACAGCAAAATATCCAAGCACGAGCCCCAATGCAATTTTAGAAGACCCATAAAATTTCAAGAGACACCCAAAAATCCTCTTGAAAAACCCACTAAGAATCTACAATCAAATTTTCAATCAAACCAAAAAAGATAGATGGGTTGGAGAAAACCCTAGGCGGCTGACAGAGAAGATTGAAAATGGCAGAAAAAAAATTTGAAAAAGCTTCAGAAACAAAGCTGTAGCAAATCAAAACTTTGAATAGCGAAAAAGAACTATTGTTTTTTATTAGAGATGACATTGGTAATGGTCGAAAATCCAAAAAAATTGCAGAAGAATTGTCGTTTTTTGTGTTTTTCTAAACAGTTCATGACCTGTGAATTATGGGAAGCCCTAGACGACCTCTGAAATGGTTGTGTGTTGTAGGAAAAGCGATGCAGCAAGCAAAAAGCTATCGTCAAGCTTGTGTGGAGTTGCAAGTGAATACAATGGCATCCGAGAAAAAAACGACCAAGAAAATGCAAAAACGTGTTTGTCACAGTAAAAATGGCGGAACTATAGGTTGAATAGGTGCAAGTAGTGCACAAATCAACCAAATATGGTCATTTGATCCCAAAAAACCCTAGAGTGTGAAGCAGAAAGGTTGTCGAGTATGAAAGAGACCAAAAAAACAATGCAAAAATGGCATCAAACTTTACACGAAAACCCCAGACAAGTTTTAAAAAACTAATTTCTGCAAAAATACGTGGAAAAAAATTCAAAAATTTGAAGAGCAAATAATTCAAGGAAATTATAAAATTTCAAAAAGAATTAATCTGGCTTTAATACCATATTAGACAGACAATTGGTAAAATATTGGATGATTATTAACAAAGAATGAAACATTCTTATAGAGTTTACAAGAGAGATGTTTCTAAAAAGAAACATACAAATAATAGAAAGAATCTATTATACAAGATATCTACAAAATCTAGAAGTGACCATTAAATATAGAAATAATCTAACTTAGGAGATATTATTCCAATAGGATCTGATGTTATAATGGGGATATGACAGTCTGCCCTTCCCAAGATTGCCTGTCCTCAAACAATAATTGAATGCTCATGGAGTCTAATTCATAATCTACCTCCTACTACACTACTCTTATATCATATCAAGTTGTTAATTTGAACCGCTTAATGAAGGTGTTGGAATTGTGCTAGGTTTAAAACAAATTTTCTCTCATCCTCCTTTTCTCATCACTTGAAAATGTAAAAGATCAAATTTGCACAAGAGCATGACACATATCTATGTGTTGTTCTTTGTCAAGAAACTTTTGGGAACTATCTTTTTGGTTTCACAATTTGTCATATCCCTAGCATAAAACATCTAAAATATATCTACATTATTGTCTAATCTGGTTGCAAGTTTCCAAAACAAGGTTATCTCATCTTATTCTTAAGTGAGGATTATATCTCTAACTATATTTTGCTCTTTATTTTGTTTTGGATTTGTGAATTTAGGGCAAAGTATAAGGTGATCAAAGAAAGGAACATTACAAGTGGTATTAAAGCATCATTCTTGCCGAACGAACAGTAGTTGATGCAACTTAGTCAAAGAGCTTTAAGGGCTCTCGAAAGGGAAAGATCAAGATTGCAAATCAAGACAACACGGGAAGTGAACAAATGGAGCTAGAAATTAGGGCCTTAAGGAACAAATAGTCCAAGCCCTGCAAAACATAACCACTACCATAAACGCTCTTAGACCCAACCTAAGGAATAAGAGGGACGTCACCCCTAGCCAATCCAAAAGTAATAATAAACTACAGTGGGCTCAATCCAAGTAGCAACTCGACCTCCCTTCATACCCACACATCCAACTCAAATTTGAATGAACTAGCCCAAGCATAACAATGTAAGCTTCTGGTTTGATTGTATTAGATGTTAAAAACTCTAACACAATCAAACCAGAAGCTTACATTGTTATTCTAATCAATTGTGGAAATCTGATTACGTTGATAGCCCAAGCATATGAAAGACTTGACCCTGAAGTCAAGAAAAGTATCCCTTTCATGGTATACTGTTAGGTTGTGAGGCTTGTGTTGGCATTATGTTTAGTTGTCATCACTGGCAAACATCAAACACACCAGTCTTTATGTTAGAGCAGCAGTGGTGAACCGGTGTAGTAGTGGTGAATTAGTAGTCGTCCTGACTGACAACCATCAAACTTGCTAAGTAACCTGTGTAATTACACCGGTCATGACAATACCAGTCTTGTCCAACCAATCTAGTAGAAAACCACAGAAGGTAGATGACTCAACCGGCAACACACCGGTTTCCGCGCAACAGTATCAGACCTACTGGTCCATGCTCATTTGATTTCCTATCCATATTTAATGGGAATTCGATCCAGTTTTTGCGGAGCGTTTTGGGATGAACTGAAGTTTTGTAAGCCAGCATTTTGGGATGAACTGGAATTCTATATGTGAGCATTTTGGCTTGAACTAGAGTTTTGCATGCAAGAATTTTGGGATGCTTTCCAGAACAGCGGCGTTTTAGAAGGATTTATAGCTTGGCGCCACAATTCCATTATGTAATATGAAGATCAATTATATATATGGGTCATCGTGCATAAGTGCAGTGTGGTTGAAGAAATTAAGTGCGCTGAGAGAAAGTGGAGCAGAAGAGCCAAGTCTTCTGAGAAGGGATACAGTCACCAAGAGTGAACAACAAAGATTGAACAGCTAAGCCGAGCAAGGAATAAACAGGTATGATCTGAACGACAGATTAAGTGTCTACAGAAGATCATTTTTCTTATTGTGTGAAGCTCGTAAAAATCGCTTTATCAAGGTGAACCCTAACAGGTTCCATTGTACAAATCCCTTAACCGGGTGACATCTTGATTGATGTTCTTAAGTCCTCTGGCGAGGCGACTCCTAACAAGGTCAAGATCTTAACTGATCTATATCAAATCGCTTGACAGGGTAGCACTCTAACAAGTGTTTTTGTAAGCCTTTAACAGGGCAACTTTATTACTACAGTAGTGAAGATTGTGGGTTCTGTCCCACCGTGGTTTTCTCCCTCTAACTGAGGGTTTCCACGTATAAATCTTGTGTTAGCTTATGTACATGATTTATGTTCAAGTTACTTAAGCATGCATTACATTTTCAGTATCACACAGTAGCTGTATTCAGTTTAACAGGATAAAAAGTTAAATAAGTTGAATTGACTGATTCACCCCCCCTCTCAGTCACCGGTTAGGATTAACAAATTGGGTAAAGGCTATTCATAAAAAGAGGAAGAACCAAACTAATCAAGCTCTACAACACGTGGAAGGTAAGCTGACCATCCCTAACTTTGACAGGTCGGGAAGAATGACAACCTGTTCATGGGTTCAACAACTTGAGACCTACTTATCTCTCAACCGATGTTAAAAGAAGACACCATTAAATTGGCCATCTGCATTTAGAGGGTGTTGCCCATGATTGGTGGCGCCATGGTCTAATCACCCAAAACCATCAAGACATAAAGACTTATGATGCTTTCATGAAGATGCTCATTGAGAGGTTTGACCAAACACATCCACAAAAATACTTCAAAGAACTAACAAGAATAAGACAAAGGTGAACCCCTAAGGACTGTATCACCAAAATCCAAAGGCTGGCAGTTATGGTCCCCAAAACATCTGAGAGACTCACTTATAGAAGGATTACTGAATTCATGCCATGGCCTAGTAAGTGCCTTCGACCCTACCACACTTAAAGATACAATTAAAAAGGCTACACAACTTAACAACAAAACAAGGGAAAGGGGCTACTTGAAAAGGGAAGATAAGCACTTCTATGGGAAGCTTAACAAAAAAGACCATTTCTTTCCAAAGACACCCAAGGACTCCAAAGAAAAAAATTATTGTATGATTGCAAAGAAAGATGGGAGCCCGAACACATATGTAAACAAAAGGAAAGCCAAGACAAAAAGGTGTGGTTTAGGCAAAGATCTTTGGTTACCTGGACATAAATGTAACATGAGGGACCTTAAAAGAAAGAACTTGTGTTATAAATGCAAAGAGAGCTGAGAAACAGAACATATATGTGGAAAAAGAAGTCAAGCACACAACATAGAAGTAATATCCGATAAAGAAACAAACAAGGAAGAAAACCCAAGCAAGAAAATAAAGTACGCTGACAAAGATGAAGAAGGCAGAACTTTGACTTGCATCCCTACCGTTAGTGCAGCAACCCACAATTTTATCAATGAAAACTTAGTTGTAAGACTGAGATTAGAAACAGAAGACTTCAAAGGTTTTAAAGTAACCTTGGCTGACAAATTTACCACTCCATGTAAGAAAAAAATTTCTCAACTAAACATCACCTTGAGAAAACATCCAGTTAAAGATAAATTTTACATTGTAAATATGGGAGATACCAATGTGATTTTAAGTGCCCCATGGATACATTCCTTGGGCCACTTCATCATTGATTTTCCAAAATTAGAAATATGCTTTGTACATAACAGAAAAAGGTTCTTTTACAAGGAATATCTAACAAGTCCATTAGAGTAATCTCATCCACAAGAATGGAGAGAAACTTTAAAGTTTAAACATGGACAAGTCCTCCACCACGAGAAAAGTAGTTCATGTTGACATTCAGCTCTATTAAACTATTTATACCTTATGTCTGTTATGAAGAGAGACCTCCCCTGGAGAGTCGTGTCCTTCAAAAACAATTATGACTCTTCCTTATAAATTAACTGTTGTCTCTTCAAACTGATCGCAGCCTTTCACAACTAACTACAGCCTTTTAATAGTAATTGCTGACCCTTACTAATCAAGGTCGCTGATGCTCAGTTATCCTAACCGCTATTTTTGTCTTTTGATCTCCATCACTGCCTTTTGGATGACAATCACAACCTTTATACCGCAATGACTAGCTCCCACATACATCACTTATACCACAATGATTAGCTCTTGCATACATCACTTATTGCCTCCTTTTCATAATGAATCGCTGCCCCTTTGTTAATGATGAATCCTGGCCATTTTTTCTTTCGCTGCTGTATTAATATCTAATGGATCACTTCCAATCGATGCACCCTTTGAATTATTGTCTTTGATGTATATCGCACCCATTTGGTGCTTTAATTATAACGGCTGTCTTGCTTGGTTTCAGTGTAATTAACATCAAATCATGTTACCGTTTTCTTTAATACTGATGGCTGCTTATTATAACTGTAATCGAGCTTGTCTTAACGCTATTCATATACACATATCGTTATGATAAAATCAGCTATGATTGAGCGTTGTTTTTAACCTGTTATTGTTATTAAATAAATGTTTAGTCGATGCCTCCTGCAATATTATATTAATTGCTGCCATTTTTAATTCAATTATTCTATTAAATATCATCACTGCTTGTAATCCTTTAATCGCTGTTCCTTCTTGTAATGGGTCGGCTGCTAAGGGGATAATGTCTGTTAGTGAGGTTTGTGAGATGCGATTCCTCTAATTTGGCGGGGGACATGACACCATAATTACCATCAATGTGCTATTTTTGTTTTTTTCTAATAAATATGATGTCCATTGTCAATACGAATGAACTACTGCATAAATTGCAGATAGGATAAGGTGTTCATGGACCACAGTAGCCATAAAAAGGTTGGCACCACCTTAAAATAGACAGTAGACGAACCTAATATTCACCATGGAAATCTAAGAAAGGGCTGCAAGCTGAACAGATAAATGAAGTCCCGGGAACGATGTGTTTGCATTTGTAATTCTGATTATTCCAAGTACCCATGGAAATACAGTATCAAGTTCGCTTAAAAATCCAAGGAAAAAATAAAGTCTAATCTGAAACTTTTTCAACTTGGAGAGTGCTAAGACTTCAAACCAATGTTGAAGGGCATATTAAACTAACATATTTGGAGAGAAGAGAGGCAAAAAGAAAAGTACCTAAAGAGACCCTGGGGATGGGTTCATTGGCACCGGCAGCACGCTCCTCTGCATCCTGCAGAACTTTGTTCATCTGTGACAATCTCGCTGACATTTTCTTCCCGTCCGAACTCATGCAAATAGTTCTGCAACCTAGATTTCCTAAATACCTATTTTTTAACGGAAGAACACTCAAAGTTTTCTTCTCGATCATGAAATTTAAGGAGCTAAGATTATTCGAAAATTTGGGAAGGTGTAATAACCCACTGCTACTACACAGGGCCATTTTGGGCATGCCCACCAATGGCTCTTTAGCTCTCAGTCCGATTTGCATCTTCTGAAATTAAAGAATCGTCACAATTGGAATGTTTTGAACGGATATGTTATTATGATTATACTTCAGAATGCTCGGCTCTCCTCTCCTGCCGTATACCGTGTCCACCTCAGAAAATATATATGTTTCTTACATCTTATCTGTGCATTTCATTTGCGTGGATTTAAATATACCAGCGTTAAAGCCATGAAATTTGTATTACCCATTTCAGATTTGTTCCATGATTTTGGTGGCCACTAATTTCATTTACTACGAAGGAACTAAATCTTTGTTATCAAAAGTATTTGGAAAGTCTGAGAAGCTCTCAAATCTTTATTTTGCTAAGTTGAAGATAATTTTTTTGCGTAGTCTTAGAAGCTCTCAAATCTTTATTTTTGTTAAGTTGGAGATAATTTTTGCAAAGGTTTAAATCTATTAATTAATATTCTATTTGAGGGTGTCTTCTATTTAGTTCTCAAGGGAGGTTAGTAGTTTTCTTACTTAAGATCTGTGCCCTATAAATTTTCAAAAGAAATGTTGGAACTTTGTCTAATTTCATCCACCTAGCCTTCCAAGAATCTTCTTCCTTGGTTAGATTTCAAATTGATCAAACTTTCTAACCAATATCAAGGGACTTACCAAATGGTTTTTGATTTCATTCCTTTGCAATCATTTCATAAGTTGGGTGTGTGTTGTTTCAAACCTTGGTAGAAGGGTTGAAAATGGTTTCTAGATAGTCACATTTAGAGTTATGAGACCTCCTAATGGTGTTCATGGTTGTCTCCTCACTTACATATGGTTGACCAACTCAATTTACAATAATAGTTACATTCCTCTAATAGAGTGTAGAAACAGGGTTCAGAGTGTGTGGTATGATATGCTTGAGTCTACTTCATATTATGTATCCTTCTTGCTTGTTTCCTCGGATTTTTTAGGAAATTCATCAATCTTCACATTAACACTTTCAATCATTTTATTAGTCCTTTTGTTAAAATATTTGTAAGCTTTGATCTTAGTTGAATAACCCAAAAATATGCCTTCATCACTTTTGGGATCAAATTTTCCAAAAAATGATCTCTTTTTATATAATATTTACTTTCAAAAAAATTTGAAATACTTTACACTCGAAGAATGACCATACATTGATTCATAAGTTGTTTTGTTGGTTCCCTTCTTCACTTGCATCTGGTTCAAAGTATAAACAGTAGTAATAATTGCTTCTCTCTAGTAGATCTTCAAAATATTTCCCTATATCAACATAGTCATTGTAGCATCAACAATTGTTCTATGCTTGCTTTTTGCAACACCGTTTTGTTGAGGAGTTCTTGGAGCAAACATCTATCTTTTTTATACCATTATCTTCACAAGACTTCATGAACTCATCCGATGTGAACTCACCTCCTCTATATGATCTTAAACACTTCAAGCTTTTTCTTGATTCCTTCTCCATCAGTGCTCTGAAAGTCTTAAACTTACTGAATACATCAGATTTCTTCTTAAGAAATGTAACCCACATCCTTCTTGAATAATCATCAGTAAATAGGATATAGTATTTATCACCATTATAACTATTTTGTCTCATAGGACCACACAAATCAATATGTACTAAATCAAGTATATTCTCTGATGAATAAGATTTGCTTTGAAAGATGTACTAGTTAACTTACCAAGTTGACACTTTTTACACATCAGGTTATCTAGTTTCACAAGTTATGGCAATCCTATTACTGCATTAGTCTTGCTTACCTTTACCAAGCAATCAAAGTTGACATGGAAGAATATTCTATGCCATAACCAGCTATCTTCAATCCTAGCAACCAAACAACGGTTAATTGTATTGTTCAACTGAAATAAGTTACCTCTAGTTTGTCTTCTAGTAGCAATCTCATCAGTAGAACTTCCAATGATCCTGCACATGCTTCCTTTAAACTCAAGTCAATATCCTTTGTCATTAAATTGAACCACACTCAACAAGTTATGTGTTATACCTTCAACATAATAGACATCATCTACAATGTTTTTGTCACTTTAAGGGAGATAGTAACTTTACCTTTCACTAAGAAGGGTGAATTGTTTCCAAATCTCACAACACTGCCATCATATTCATTGAGTTTAATAAAGTTATTTTTATCACTAGTCATGTGATGCGAGAACCCGTTGTCTATGACCCCATCATCAAATTCAGTATGATATGTGAAATAAGTGCTTTTTCACCTTCTTTTTCTCCTATAGGATGATCTTCCTTTATAGCAACAAAAACAATTTCCTCTTCATCATTCTCATCATATTCCTCATCAGTAACACCTTCATCCACAACCTTATAACATTATTTCTTTGGCTTTCCTTTGTACTTCTTATATTTGTCCTTATCCTTTTGTTGTTCTCCATTAGGACACTAGCAGCAATGTGACCAATCTTGTTACAAGAGAAACATTTTAAAGGTAACTTGCCTTTATACTTATTGGTTCCTCTAGGTAATCTCCTTTCTATCAATGCTTCAAGTTCTTCTTGTCTTCTCTTATCCTCCAAAATAGCATCTATATCCCTAGTGAAACTAGACAAGCTATCAGATTCAATCATCAACTCTTTTCATTTTCTTGCAGGGAAACTTACCATAGAGGCCTTTAAAGAACTTTCAACCTTTGAAATATAGTTATCATAATTATTAAGCTCAAAAGCAGTAAGTTTACCTATTAGTCCATCAACAGTCACCTTTTAAAATATTCTCAGTTCATTGATTGTTGACACTCTAATGGCATAAGCATGTAACAAAGTTCTTAGCATCTTACTTACTACAGCTTCTTCTTCCATGGTACCACCTGCACCTCTAATTGCAACAACTACATCTTTGATTCTTCACCATACTGAGCAATGTTTTCTATTTCTACCATTTTCATATTGTTATATTTTCCTCTGAGACTTTCTTCTCTTTCCTTTTGCAAATGCTTGTTACCTCTATAGATTAATTCAACTTTATTCCAAAGCTCATAAGTTGTTTTAAGTCATTTTACATCAATATATTTAGTATCATAAAGGGTACTTACTATGAATTTTTGTGATTGTGTGTTCTCTTGCTTCTTCTTCAACTGATATGCAGTTAGGATTCCTTATAGCACAATATATTGTGTTTCAGCATGCTTCTAGTATTGATCACACATACCTCTTATGTATAACTCCATCCTATATGCCCATACTAGGTAGTTATCTTTTGTGAACTTGGGATCCTCCTTTCTAAATATCTTGTCAATTGGATCTTTACCTCAAGCAATTAAACTTATCACCAAGCAGATTTAAGCTTTGATACCAATTTTTAGAATAATTAGGCCCTAAGATTACTGAGAGGGGGGATGAATCAATTGTATGCAATGAAAATATAAGTTAAGGGAATACAATAAACAAGTTTAAAGCATTCAAACAACTAAACTATTATAATATCTAGATTAGACAAAGAAAAGTATAAAAACTAAATGTGGATGCGAACCTCAAGCACCCAAGAAGCTTTCCTTGATTTGTACATTTGTCCAAGATTGGGTATGTGTGCTCAATGGATACTTTGCTCAAGCTTCAATGGTTTTAGGAGGATTTTGGTATTATGATGGTAGTTTGGTAGTTTTTAGGATCTCAAACTAGCATAGTAACTTTTCTCAAAATGGTGGATGAAAATGAAGGAAAAGAGTCTTCAATTTATAGGCAAAAGGAGAGGTGAATGGATAGTCAAGATGCAAACCTGAGGAAGGGTCAATATGCATTTGAGAGAGAGCACATGGATTGTGCTTTCTCAAATGCATCTCATTGTAACAAGTGTCACAATGGAAGAGGTTGGAAGGTATGGGGGAATGTGACCATTTTGGGAGATGTGAGAGGGGATAAATGTGTAAGAAGGAGATGGAGTGTGTAAGGGATGTGTAAGAGCATTTAAGGTTGACATAAGGTGAAATAATTGGGGTATGTGAGGGTGTGACTTGAGGGTTGACTTGGGTTGGGTTAGGATTTCTAAATCTATGGATTATGATTGTGCAAATGTTTAGGTGGTGATTAGGCTTGGATTAGGAGACAAGTGGGAGAATCAGCACGATGTGATGGGAGGAGAGAGAATGAGTGGAGGGTTGGATTAGCTAATCATGGGTCATTAACTAATTAAAGATGATTAGTATGTGTGAATAGGTTAGGTTGAGTAGGAACTCAGGGTTAGGTTGTTGAGATTGGTTAGGTTAGGGGTTAAAGTTAAGAGCCTTGTGCTTAAATTGGATTAAATACATTATTTAATTCCAAATGAGAGAAAAAGAGGATTTATGAATTAATTTAAAGAGATGAATGCATTTATTTAAATTAATAGAGGAAAGGGATTTAATTAATTATCAGACTATGGGTTTTCCATTTAGATAATTAATTGAACTATAATTAATTAATTAAATTAATTAACTAGGGGATGACATAAATTGATTAAATAGATAATATTTAATTAATAAATGTCTTAAGAGAGAACTAAATGAGATTACTTATTTGTGTAATCATATTTAGGTGTCTACATTTTGCTCCTCTTCAACATAGTGTTAAAATAATATTATTTTGAAGACATTTAATATAATAAACGAGGCAAAGAATTTACGAGGTGATGAAGTTGCCCTAGAGTATGGGCACAAAGGTTTAGACTAGGTGAAAGAAAAAGGGGGCCCAGATGACATCTCGAAAGGAAGGAAGGGGCTAGGTGCAATAGGCCAGAAAAGGGCATTAACAGTTAAAAAAGATGGTGAAACAGGCAAGAAAGTGACAAGAGGCAGAAAAATGGGAAGAAAGGGTGGGCTGGGGGGCTTTGGGAAGGAAAAAAAGTTCATGGGAGGCCCTTAATAAGGGTCGGCAGGGCCAAAAATAGGTCATTTGCGCATTTCAGAGCTTAGAGATTATAGTGATTTTGAGCTCTAAATTGGCAAATAGTGATGGCGCGAGGAGGCAGATCGAGGCATCGTCCAAACATTGTGAGGAGCGTTCGGCAACACCAGGCACCTGACCAACAAGTAGGGTCAAAAAATTAGCTTTGTACTTTCTTTCTTTGTCATTTATTACATGTTGTAGTTTAGAAATGCATGATTCCGCAAAATATTGCTAAGGTAGCAGGTTGGGGAGGGTTTAGGGTTTTGTGGTGTGATCACCACATTTCCTGTGGGTGGAGGAACTTCCAGAGGGACTGCGATCCCGCTTGAATTTTTCATGGGATCACAATCCCAAAGCAAAAAAGGGAGAGCATAGGAAATTATGTGGTCGTGCGAGGGGGAAAAGGGGGTAAGTGGGGGGTGTGGCAGGAAAGCATTCTCGTTGTCGTACGTCGGGGATGGTAGACCACGATCCCATGCCTATGTGATCATGAGAACATATGCTTTGGAGGATCACGAGAACAAGGTTCTGCGAAAATGTGGGCAAAAGAAGATGGGCGGGAATGCAGACAAAATGGTTTAGAGGAAAAAGGTAGGGTTAGATAGGGGAATTAAGACTGGAATTAGCTAGAATTTGGTATGAAAAGAAATTGACGCAGCTGGCTTGGATTGGTTGTAGTGGTCAATCGAGCGACTGACTAGTTGTGAGAGGCATGCAACAGTATTGGCAGCGGGGGAGAAGTTCACACTTGTCGAGTGGGCACGGGTGGATGAGATTGGTTTGGACTACTTGGCGCGGATGTCACAAAGGAGGACTTACATGTCAATGGTGATAGCTCTATGTGAGAGATGGCACTAGGAGATGGAGACCTTCCATCTACCGACATGGGAGATGACCATGACTCTGGAGGATGTGTACATGATATTCTAGCTATCAATCCAGGGCACACCAATGATCGTCAGGGATTATACCCAGCAGTAGGTAGTAACATCACTATTAGGGCTAGGAGTAGCACCCATTTTGTGACATGGTCAGTTGGCACTGGCCAGACATCTAGCGGTAGTGCCACCAACATGTGAGGTGTACCTTTTCATGTGTGGATTGGTTTTGGGGCACATTGCCCCTGACATGGGAGGGACAAGTGTGACTCTCGCACTCATCCCGAGGATTGTGAGGATTGTCGATGCAGGTGTCCTAGTAGCTTAGGGCATGCTCATACTAGTAGAGTTGTACACGAATCTCCATTAGATAGTTTATCATGGAGGAGAGACACAAGGGAGGAGGCTTCACCTCCCTTCTATAGGTATGGGTCTAGGAGCACATAACAGTGCTGAGGCCATTAGGCAGGATTGATAGGCAGGCAGAGGAGTTGATGAACTACAACTGATTTAGAACCTAATTGAAGATCTATGATTAGAGATCAGCGAGTTGTTGATATATGATTAAATCAGTAATATGTTGTCATTGATGTCAACTAGTTTGACAACACTTATCTTGTAAGTTACATACCTAAACATTTGTAGAAAAGGAGTAAGAGAGATGAAGAACATAAATATCTACATGAGGAAGATGTATATGACAGATGAGGATAAGGAATACATTGGGTAACTTGCTAATGAGTCTATGACCTTATGTTATTGACTTGATTATGTTTCATTCATGTATGATGAGGAAAAGAGCTGAAAGACACAAGGCAGTGTGGTCGGTTGATGAAGCATCACAATATACACCGAGCAGTGTAGTGTATACCAAGCACAGTGTAAACCGAGCTTGTGTTCACTGACACATTTCTTTGTTACCGAGCAAGAGAAAGGAACTAAATGATTAGTTTAGCCGATAATGATTGATGAGCTGTAAAGTACCTCGTGATAGGAGATGAAGATAAAGTTTGTTACGAAGATAGATGGCTAACAAAATTCAAGGAAGATCTAAAGGATGAAATCAAAACATGTTACTGACACATCATCCAAGAAAGGTTTAAGCGACAAAATGGACGAAGGAGAACAAGCGGAAAAATCTAATGGAGGAGAAGAAAATGGTTTACTTGTCTATTTAAGAGACTAGGGTTTTGTTATGAAACGAATGCCGAAAGGAGACTGTAGAATTATCGCATGAACAAGTTTCATGTATGCTTGATCAAAATGGTTAAGGAGAACCGAACTGCAGAGTTTACCGAGCATCAGAAAGTTATTACCGAGCGACAATAAGTCATTGATTATTGTTGATACATAATTGATATATTGATCAGAGGATTTAAATGAGCATAATATAGATCTGAACATCTACAATTGAAGTTGTATTGTAATCAGATCACCTACTATTATAGTTTAACCATTGTATACAGACAAATCTCTTAACAGAGTGGACTAGGAAAGTCTTATATGTCTCATTCATAGAATGAACATTGTTATCCTATCAACCCCATAGTGAATGCTGGTTGGATGATAACTGTTGGTCTAAAATCCTCTAACAAGGTCACACCTCACAGTGTGTTTGTAACCTTTAACAGGGTTGGGTCTTCATGAACCTCACTTTAGAAGAGTGAACAATTTTTGGGTTGCCGATCCCAGGTGGTTTTTCCCTTCACAGGGTTTCCACGTTAAATCTTTTGTGTTATGTGTTGATTGTGGTAATTGTTTGTTATCATACTGCAAATAGTACATGTTGGATTTGATCGGTAATCATTATATGTTATTGACTGGTAATCGGTAAAAGCACAGATAGTATAGTATTTTATGTTACCGAGCTGCAGAAGTTTAAGTAAATTGTTTTGGATTATACATTTTGATTTGGGACTATGGATAACTGATTCACCCCCCTCTTAGTTATTCTAACAATTGGTATCAGAGTTGTGGTTGCTTGGAACAAAGTTTTAAGGACTTCAGCACAAAGGTCTCAAAATGTTTAAGAGGGAAGTGTCAAAGCTAAACAAAGATAACTTCACAATATGGCAAAGTCGAATGAAGCTGCATATATCCAAAATTGGGAATTCTATCGTAGATCTGATGGAGAATGGATACCTTGCACCGCCTATTGGTCCCCTAACCCTTGATCAACTAAGAGACAGGCATGAACATAATGTTACTATGATGGAGATTGATGCTGCATGTTCAAATGCTGAATTTGAAGACATCAAGGACTGTACTACTGCTAAGCAGATGTGGGATAAACTTGGTCAAGTTTATAGTGGTGATGTGAATGTCAAGAGAGAAAGAGCAGAAAGCTTAAGAGGAAGATTTGATGACATGAAGATGAAAGAAGGTGAAAACATTGTTCAGTACACAAACAGAATAAAGGAGGTAGTTCACGCTATTAGAGCATCAGATGGAGTTATTGATGAAGATATTGTGGTAAGCAAAATTATAAGGACCTTATTGCCTATTTATGCCATCAGAATATCTGCAATTCATGAAAATAGGTCAGCACCTAACAACACACTCACTCTTGATAATCTGATTGGAAAGCTTACAACATTTGAACTGAATAATTATGATAATAGTGTTGTACTGAATGTTGAATCAGCTTTCATGACTTCTCTGAAGATTGGTAAGTCTAGTAGCAGAAATAATAAGGATGATAGTGATAGCAATATTGATGATGAGCTTAACGAACTTGAAGCTCTTATGGCCAGGAGGTTGCCTAAAGGAAAAGGAAGATATAGAGGCAAATTACCTCTAGCATGCTTTAACTATAAAGAAGTTGGTCACATTGCTAATAGATGTCCACATAAGAAAGATGCTGATAGAACCAAAGACCGATCTGAAGGAAGCTATGGGAGAAGAAACAACAGGAGCTACCGACACAACAACAGAGACAACCGATACACTAATGACAGAGGCAAAAAGGTATGTTACATAGCAGAAGAAAATGAATCTAAATCTGACTCAGATGATGATGTAGAAGTTGTATTTTTTGCTATGAAAGATGATTCTGAGGAAGAAGAAAAACATGTAGAAACATCACTAATTTCAAAAGTTAATAAAAATAATACATGGATCATAGACAGTGGTTGTACACATCACATGACTGGTGATGATGATAAATTTGATCATCTTGAGCAATACAGCAGAGGATCTGTTAAGATGGGTAATGACACACCCTATATGGTAAGAGGTAAAGGATCCCTGATGATAAATGATAGAATAAAATGTGAAAATGCTTATTGGGTAGAAGGACTGAACTATAATTTGCTAAGTGTAGCACAACTGAACAATTCAGGTCATTGAGTTGCTTTTGAGAGCAAGAAAGTGAAAATATTTGATGATGGAGGAAGACTAGTTGGAACTGGAGCAAAAACAAAAGATAATCAGTTTTATCTTGATAATGATCAGTCTTCTTGCTTGATGATGAAAAATGAAGATGCTTGGTTGTGTCATAAGAGGTTATGCCATGTGAATTTTGATAACATGATTAAGATCAATAAAAAGAAAAGAGTTAGAGGTTTGCCTAACTTATCTAAGCCTAATTATGTTATGTGTCATGAATGTCAAAAAGGTAAAATGACTAAATCTAGTTTCAAAAGCAAAGATTATTCAACAAAGAAGATACTTGAGTTGGTTCATACCGACCTATGTGGTCCTATGAGAACTCAGAGTTATTATGGAGACATATATTTTATTCTTTGTGTTGATGATTATGCTAGGTTGATGACTGTCATGTTTTTAAAAGAAAAGTCTAAGGCATTTAAGATGTTCAAGTGGTATAAAGAAAAAGTAGAAAAAGAGACTGGTAAAGAATTGAAATGCTTAAGATCTGATAGAGGAGGTGAATTTATCTCTGATGAATTTACTAATTTTTGTAATGAGCATGGTATTAAAATACAGGTCTCTACACCGAGGACACCTCAGTAGAATGGCATTGATAAAAGAAGGAATAGGTCAATCGTTGATTGTGCTAGGACATTAATGATAGAAAAGAATGTTGCACAAACATACTGGGGAGAAGCTGTCAGCATAGTTGTTTATGTTCTGAACCGAGTGCAACTAAAGGACACTAACAAGACACCCTATGAGTTATGGTTTGGACACAAACCCACTGTAAGTTATTTTAGGATTTTTGGAAGCAAATGTTTTATTCTGAAAGATGAAAGAAATGGAAATTTTGACTTAGAATGTGATGAAGGGATATTTCTAGGATATTCCAGTAAAAGTAAAGCATACAAGTGTCTGAATAGAGTTACTAATAAAATTATTGAAAGCATTAATGTTCGAGTTGATGAGTTTGATGATAAGAATGCAGAGGAAAGAAAAAAGGAACCGGAAGACTATAGTAGATTCACTTACATTGAACAACCTAAGTACCTACCGATGCAACAGATAGTGACAACCGGTCAGCAGGAAAACAATACCGAGGAACAGGAAAAAGAAGCCGACGAGCATGAAGCACCCACTGAGAAAGCAAATGAACCTGCACAGGATGAACAAGAAAGAAGAGATCAGATACTGGTAAGATTTTTCAAGAGACATCATCTTGAGACACAAATCATTGGATACAGACAAGATGGCATGCAAACAAGGAGTAAGACAAGACAAGGTACATGTCTAGTTTGTGAATATGAACCGAAGAATGTAAAAGTTGCATTAGAAAATGATGAATGGGTTAATGCAATGAAAGAGGACATAGAATAGATAGAGAAGAACAAAACCTGGACCTTAGTACCTAGACCTAAAGATAAGAATGTTATCGGTACTGAGTGGATATTCATAAACAAGCTGAATGAAAATGGAGAGGTAACAAGAAATAAAGCTAGATTGGTATGCAAGGGATATGCACGGGAGGAAGGAATTGATTATGGTGAAACATTTGCACCTGTTGCTAGATTAGAAGGAGTCAGAATGTTACTTGCATATGTTGCACACAAAAAGTTCAAATCTTATCAAATGGATGTTAAGTCAACATTTTTGAATGGGATACTTGAAGAAGAAGTCTACATAGAACAACCAGAAGGGTTCGTTGATCCAGACAAGAAAGATATGGTATGTAGATTACATAAAGATTTATATGGTTTGAAGCAAGCATCGAGAGCCTGGTATGAAAGGCTGTATACTTATTTGTTAAGTATTGGATTTGATAGAACTAGTGAGAACAATAATTTGTATATGAAAGGAGATACTGATGATACTATTCTTATTGCTTAAATATTTGTGGATGATATTATTTTTGGATGTCAAGATCACATATGTAAATCCTTTGCTGATGATATGAGAAAAGAGTTTTAAATGTCTATGTTCGGAGAGATTAAGTTATTTCTAGGACTACAAGTGATTCAGCAGAGTGATGGGATATTCATCACACAATCTAAATATATCACAGAAATACTAAGAATATTTGGCATGGAAGATACTAAACTTGTTGGAACACCAATGGCTACTAGATGTAAACTGACTAAGGAAGATGAAACTACAGAGGTGAACCAGACATTGTACCAATCTATGATTGGTAAGTTAATGTATGTAGTGCATAGTAGACCAGACATAGCACATGCTGTGGGAATAGTTGCAAGATTTTCTACAAATCCTAGGGAGTCACACATGGTTGCTACAAATAGACTCTTAAGATACCTAAAGAAAATAGAATATTATGGATTATGGTATCCTAAGGAAGGAAAATTTGAACTCAGAGTGTACACCGATGCTGATTGGGCTGGAAATGTGGATGACATAAAAAGTACCACCGGAGGAGCATTTTTCTTTGGTGAAAGACTTGTTACATGGATAAGTAAGAAGTAGGCTTGCATTTCTCAGTCTACAGCCAAAGCAGAGTATGTTGTTGCTGCTAAAAATTGTTCAAATATTGCATATATTAAGCAAGTGTTGGAAGGTATGAATGAGGTAATCACTGAGCCAATGATTATATATTGTGACAACACTAGTGCAATAAACATTTCAAAGAATCTAGTGATGCATCCTAAAACAAAGCATATATCTATTAAGTATCACTACTTAAGAGAACAAGTACAAGAGAAGCAAGCGAAGCTAGAATTTGTTACATCTAAAGAACAACTTGCAAACATATTTACAAAGCCTCTACCGAAGGATACATTTGAATACTTGAGGACTATACTTGGGGTCCATCCCCTGTCTACCGGTCACTAATGTGATCTGGATATTGCATTAGCCTAATCTTATCAGAAGATCATTCATGTTGATGCAGCATAGTTCACACTTTGGATCATGTCTAAGCTTGAGAAAAGTTTGGAGAACTGGAACAGATTGGCATATCAGTATACATAGATACAGAGTATGCACTGGACAACAAAGAGCTACATGGCTACTACAGATCTGAATGTTTATTTGTTTCTTTGGCATTGTTGTCAAAGGGAGAGATAAACAATATCAAACAATATGCACCATTGAGAACACTGAAACATCTATCTAAGGGAGAGACAAAGTGAAATAAAGGGAGAGAACTAAAGATCAGTTACTGAGAATAGAAGAAGGAATCTGAGAGCTGAAAAGATCATATCTACAAAAGAAGGAATGTTGCATTGATAATGTTGTTGAGTAACGTAGTGATTAAACATATTAAGCTAGGGAGAGCTTGTACATCATTTGTTCACATAGTTGTAGAATACATGTTTGGTATGTGTACATTTCATATTACTTGAGTTTCCATTAACGCCAAAGGGAGAGATTGATGAACTACAACTGATTTAGAACCTAATTGAAGATCTGTGATTAGAGATCAGCGAGTTGCGGATATATGATTAAATCAGTAATATGTTGTCATTGATGTCAACTAGTTTGACAACACTTATCTTGTAAGTTACATACCTAAACATCTGTAGAAAAGGAGTAAGAGAGACGAAGAACATAAATATCTATATGAGGAAGATGTATATGACAGATGAGGATAAGGAATACATTGGGTAACTTGCTGATGAGTCTATGACCTTATGTTATTGACTTGATTATATTTCACTCATGTATAATGAGGAAAAGAGTTGAAAGATACAAGGCAGTGTGGTCGATTGATGAAGCATCACAGTATACACCGAGTAGTGTAGTGTATACCAAGCATAGTGTAAACCAAGCTTGTGTTCATTGACACATTTCTTTGTTAATTGAGCAAGAGAAATGAACTAAATGATTAGTTTAGCTCATAATGATTGATGAGATGTAAAGTACCTCATGATAGGAGATGAAGATAAAGTTTTTTATGAAGATCGACGGCTAACAAAATTCAAGGAAGATCTAAAGGATGAAATCAAAACGTGTTACTAACACATCAATTGAGAAAGGTTTAAGTAGAAAAAATGGATGAAGGAGAACAAGCGGCAAAATCTAATGGAGGAGAAGAAAATGGTTGACTTGTCTATTTAAGAGACTAGGGTTTCGTTATGAAATAAATGTCGGAAGAAGGAGATTGCAGAATTATCGCATGAACAAGTTTCATGTATGCCTGATCAAACTGGTTAAGGAGAACTGAACTGCAGAGTTTACCAAGCGTCAAAAAGCTATTACCGAGTGACAATAAGTCATTGATTATTGTTGATACAGAATTGATATATTGATCAAATGATTTAAATGAGCATAATCTAGATATGAACATCTACAATTGAAGTTTTATTGTAATCAGATCACCTACTATTATAGTTTAACCATTGTATACAAACAAATCTCTTAACATAGTGGACTAGGAAAGTCTTATATGTATCATTCATAGAATGAACATTGTTATCCTGTCAACCCCATAGTGAATGCTGGTTGGATGATAATTGTTGGTCTAAAATCCTCTAAAAAGGTCACACCTCACAATGTGTTTGTAACCTTTAACAGGGTTGGGTCTTCACCGACCTCACTTCAGAAGAGTGAACAATTTTTGGGTTGTCGGTCCCAGGTGGTTTTTCCCTTCATAGGGTTTCCACGTTAAATCTTATGTGTTATGTGTTGATTGTGGTGATTGTTTGTTATCATACTTTACATATTACATGTTGGATTTGATCGGTAATCATTATATGTTATTGACTGGTAATCGGTAAAAGCACAAACAATATAGTATTTTATGTTATCAAGCTGCAAAAGTTTAAGTAAATTGTTTTGGATTATACATTTTGATTTGGGACTATGGATAACTGATTCACCCCCCTCTCAGTTATTCTAACAAGAGCCTACGGTATATAACTGGGGAGAGTTGTTGTCCTACCATGATGTGGATGACATCGATTATTGGAGAGAGACCTTTGATGAGTTATAGGATGGTATCACACAGAGGCCATACCTAGGGCTAGTGGCGTGGGTGCAGGATCATAGGGAGCTCTTGTATGCAATGACACCCACATACATTATAGGTCATTGGGAGTATATCATGGAGCAATATAGGCCAGACATGGTAGCTTAGTAGTTTGGGTACACTTAGGGGGTGTTAGATGCAGAGCATTGGTACTAGAGGATGCCCCAGGAGCAACATACAGAGTTCAGGGGCCAATTAGATAGGGACAAGATTCTCACAATGTGGTAGGAGATATAGCATGTTCATTGGGATTGGGTCGGAGGGTTGGTAGATGGAGGGACAACCATGGAGTACCGGGCCTGGTTTCGGAGGCCACTGGCAATAGGGATGACAAGTTTACCAGTTGGTGGAGTTGTAGTACCTACAACACAAGGACATGATCAGGTAGCCATAATTGGGTAGTTAGGGAGGAAAGGAGGCAGGCCAACTACAGGCAGATCAGGTAGGGGGAGAGGGGGGGGGAGGGGGAGATGGGGATGGAGATAGGGGTGGTGATCAAATGGATATTGATAGAGGGGGGGAGGGGATGAAGGGGGAGGAGATGGGTGCAGTAGGAGGAGATGGGGGAGGATAGGTACCACCAATGTAGGCACCACCATCAGGCCCACCACCAACACATGCACCAGGGGTGGGATCATCAGGAGGTGGGGGTGGAGATCTAGTAGGGCAGCTCACATCCCTCCATACTACATTCGACATGATGATCCAGATTATTTGAGACATGTCAGTGGAGAGAGACACACTGACGATGCAACTGTCATAGTTGTTACAAGATGGGATTGAGACCATTGATAAGAGGGAGAAGATGCATTGAGAGAGGGATAGCCTGAGGATAGAGAGGGATCAACTATAGGGAGAGTGGGATGGTCTGTAGTCTAAGTGACATAGACTGCAGGGGGAGAGGGATATGGTCGTCTAGCAGCTCGGGGTGGAGAGACAAGCTGCCAGGGGTTAGAGGGTAGTTAGGGGCTCACAGGATAGGTCTGAGGAGGTGAGGAGGTTGCAGAGGGACCTAACAAACCTGAGGGAGCAAGTGGGATGGTACTATGTGATGTATCATGCAAAAGTGTCATTAAAAAGATGCGAGCATTATCGGTGAGCTAGTTGATTTGGGGCCATGGGAAGAGGTATAGGGGTAGGGGCTAGTTGTAGCCAGATGACAAGTGGGAGTAGCCAGAGAGCTAGGACATCATAAAGGATAGGGAGGGAGAGCCACCAACCCGGGCAATCACAAAGTCAGCAATGATCGGTCAGTGACTCAGTGCAGATGGAAGAGGTGGAGGGATCAGGGGTTGGGATAGAGGTAGATGGTGGAGGAGATGGAGGAGTTACAGGGTCAGCACAGGTACCCACACAGGTGCAGGATACAAGTTTATAGAGCATAGTGGAGAGACCATTGTCGAGGGTTATGCAGATAGCTATATCCAGGATGCCACCACAAGATCCATCACAGGTTGACCCCCTAACTGATGTCGAGATGTAGCTACCCTCAGGAGAGGTAGATAGGTAGTGATATGTTGCATAGTTTTGATATGTATATCTATGATTCTTTTGGAGGGCATTGTTCCTATGTATTCTATATGTACTTTATTGATGAATTTGGACTTAGACAGTCATTCATTGCTTTATTTTTTGATGGGATGGGATATTCTTTGATTCTTTTTCAGGACTGACATATATATATACATATATATATATATATATATATATATATGTATATATATATATGTATATATATATATATATGTATATATATATATATGTATATATATATATATATATATACATATATATATATACATATATATATATATATATATATGTATATATATATATATATACATATATATATATATACATATATATATATATATACATATATATATATACATATATATATATATATATATATATGTATATATATATATACACATATATATATATATATATGTATATATATATATATACATATATATATATATGTATATATATGTATATATATATATATATACATATATATATATATATATATATATATATATATATATATATATATATATATATATATATATATATGGTGATGAGTTAGGTGGGATGTAATGTATTATGAGTCTGTTGTCTATATGTGATGTTATGATGGACTAACATGTGTGATGCAGAATGGACGTGATGTTTATGACTATGATATGAGGCTAACATTTTAGTGATGTAGGGTGCGATGTACTTATATGGTTTTAAAATCTATGTGATGTGTGTGATTTAGATGATTCATGTGAGATGCAGTTACTAATGTTTTGTGGATACATGATGGATGATCTTTTATATTTTATGTATGCATGCATGTATGGATGGATGATGTCTTAACAATACAAGATAATAAATGCACCTTAAAATGAATTAAATGATTTAAATATGCAAGATTATATGACTTAAAATGAATTAACAATGCAGGATGATGAATGAACTAAAATGAATTAACAATGCAAGATGATGAATGAACTAAAATGAATTAACAATGCAAGATGATGAATGAACTAACAATGCAAGATGGATTAAAAACGCAACCTAAATGAAATGGTATAATTGATGCAAAATGAAATGATTTAATCAATGCAATCTAAATGAAATGATGTTAATTGATGCAAAATGAAATGATTGTAATTGAGACAATCTAAATGAAATAATTTAATTGATGCAATCTAAATGAAATGATTTAATTAATGCAATCTAAATGAAATGATTTAATTTTAACATGGTTCGATGAGGCAACTTAAATGATGGTGCAATTTAATTCTGACATGATTTAATAATGCGGGCTAAATGACAAATGCAAGATTAATCTAACAGGATTTAATAATGCAAGCTAAATAATAATGTAAAATTAATCTAACATGTTTTAATTATGCAAGCTAAATGATAATGCAAAATTAATCTAACATGTTTTAATTATGCAAGATAAATGATGGGAAAATTGCAACTTAAAATGGGGATGGAAATGCATGTGAGATGAGATGAACATGAGTGGACGTGAGAATGGGAATGAAGGTGGTATAAGAAGCATATCACTTACTGACTGAACCCTAGCTGGGGGGATGAAATGGAATAGGTCATGGGGGAAGGTGATTTGCACAACCAAAATCCATGGGTTCGGGATTGGAATGGAAATGAATGGTTTTTAGGTTTGCATCAGGGGGAAAGGCTTATGTGGAGATATGTTTTAGAGGCAATGTAGGTGTTGGTGGCAATTGGTAGTGCAGATCAAGTGGGTTGCTGGGTTGTTAGGATGCTTGTTTGGATTTATAGTAGGATTTTGTAGCTGAGGAGTTGATAGGGGATGTTCTTGAATCTTGAGTGTGGGGTATTCCGAGAGGGAATACCACCATGTAGTTTGAGCACTTAGTTTGATATAGCAATATAAGAGACTTGCCAAGGTTATATAGGAACCCAAGGCAACCTCGCTAGCGGACTGACATGAAAAAGACATGCAAGGGTTGCCCCAACATCACACATGAATCCAGACAGAGGCATGGTGGAAATGATGTCAAGGAATCCACAAACAAATAACATTTCCCAAGTGCACCATGCAACCCGAAAGATCACATGTGGAATGTGCAAGGGTCACATCCGACTGAGTCTTAGGTGTAAACAAAAAGATCAAAGAGACCTTGCCCCAATATTTTCCTCATTCATAGCACGTCGTGATATAAAGAATTGTGGCGACCTTGCGGAGAGGAGCAACATGAAGTTGCAAAAGATAAACAAGAAATCAAAGGAAGAGATGTGAAATAAAAAATGATAAAATCCAAAAGATGCCCTTTTCCAAAAGAGATCGACTGACTGCAAGATAGTGAGATTAGGTCGAACATGAGGTAGGATACATCCTACAAGGACTTGGTTAGTGAGATTGGCTGCAAATTGGGTCTGAATGGCAACATGGGACTTTTAGGATAATCACAGTGACTAAGAACTCTTGCTAAGGTAATTTCTATGAAACACAACTTGGGTGGGTCATGCACTGTATAATGTTGTTGTAGGACAAACAGGGATATGTACAAGCGTGAACTGACAAAAAGGTACAAGCGTGAACTAGGACACTTTATACAACAGACTATTCACAAAGCTCAAGAGTTCAAGATAGATCAACAAAAGACATATACACAACTCATGATTTGAGGATTAATACATGCCTTAGTATATAAAGGAAGCTCAGGATGCGGGATAGTAATTAACTTTTGTTGATGTGATAATAAGAACACCTTAGGAATAGGGTTGTGTGTATGAGGTGGAGGTGAGGAAATGGTGGTTGAAAGCACATTCAGTAGTGAGATGATATTTTGATAGATAATGCTATAGTCCACTGTGTATGGTGCATGTTTCTTGGTTTTCACCAACATACTTGTCCAAGGTGCTTGATTGTCAAGTTTTCACCATTGGACGATTATTTTTCTCTTTACCTTTTTAATTTTTTAATTTTTCTTTGTTTTTAATTTTTTGGATTTTTTGACTATTTTTTTATCATCAAGATACTTGTTTACCAGGTTTTCACCAAGACAATGATTTTTTTCAAGACTTTTTATGATTTTTAGATAATTTTTCAGATACAGAGGAGATGGTTTAAGCATAGAACTGCTTTAGATGGATGTTGTTAGTGGGATAATTCAGAGGTTCCCCCTCTGGTATAGACAACTGATAGGCTCCCGATCCCAAGTAGGTTGTGATAATATAAGGACCCAACCAAGTAGGCTCAAACTTGCCTTTCTTTTTTCAATTTGCCTACACCTTTTGATTCTCTTTTAAGACCCTGTCTCCCACTTGTAACTTTCTAGGGTGGACCTTCTTGTTGTAGCTCCTTTTGAGTCACTTCTGGTACACAATCAGGTGATCATAGGCCTATTACCTCTTTTCATCTATCAAATATAGTTGGGTGAGGTGTGACACATAGTAGTCTTCATCAGTGGTGTAGTTCTTTATGGACACACGTAGTGAAGAGAGCTTGACCTCAATTGGTAAGATGACTTCAACACCATATACGAGGGATTATGGGGTGGTACCTATGGGAGTGCAGACTGAGGTGTGGTAGGCCCAGAGGGTAGGATTGATTTGAAGATGCCAGTTGTGACCAAAATCATTAACAACCTTCTTGAGGATTTTTAGGATAGTTTTGTTGGTTTCCTCAGCTTAGTCGTTACCTTGTGGGAAATACAGGTTGGAGAAACGATGATGGATGCAAAATCTGGCACATAGATCATCCACATGTTGGTTTTCAAAGGGAGTTCCATGATCCGTGAAGATGGTGGAGGGGACGTTGAAGCAACCGATGATGTGGTAGAGGATGAACTTGGATATTTGGATGCCAGTAGTTAGTGTGAGTGGAATCACTTCAACCTATTTTGTGAAATACTATGGCAGTTATGACATACTTGTGTCCATCTGAGGAAGGCGGGGTGATTAAACCAATGAGGTCAAAGCCCCAACATGAGAAGGGCCATGGTGGAGCAATGGGATGCAAGTCTTGTGTTGGTGCATGAATCAGATTAACATGTTGTTGATAGGGCAGTCACTTCTTTATGAACTCACATGTGTCATGCTCCATTATTGACTAGTAATACCCAACTCTAAGCAATTACTTTTCTAAGACCATGCCACTTGTGTGGGCACCGTAAATGCTAGCGTGAACCTCTTGTAAATCCATGGAGGCCTTGTTCGAATCTAGACATTGAGAGAGGATGTTATGATACCCACGACGATATAGGGTGTTGGCTACAAGAGTGGAGCGGAAAGCTCTACGAATGAGGTTCTAGCATTGGGTGTTGGTGAGGTGGGGGATATGATACTATTTTTTAGATAAGCATGAATATCGTGGTACCATGGGGACTGAGGACCAAAAAACACACACCATTTCGGAGTCAACATTCTCATAGGTGGGCGTGTGTAGTTGCTCAATCAAAAATTCATATCACACTGCATCTTGAGGGATTTTTAATAATGACCCAATAGTTTCCATTGCGTATGTTGCTTTGTTCTGTAGCCTTGGCACTTATGTGAAATGTAAACTGATGAATTTTTTTTTAGCTTATCCACAAGCTCTTTGTATGGTAGAACCTTTTTGTCCTTGGCTTGAAACTCATCCAGTACCTATTTGATGATCAGTTGGGAATCTCCAAATACCTACAGTTCTATGATGTTCCATTGAATAGTTGTTCTGAGGCTTGAGATGAGCACCTCGTATTCTTCAGTATTGTTTGTGCAAGGGAATCCAAGTTTGAATGACTTGGGGATGTAATCACCTTGAGGGGTGACAAAGAGAATCTCTGCTCCTGATTCATGAGATATATATGATCCATCAAAGTATAACTTCCACATAGGATGCTCTTCGACCATGAAAAGATGTTCATCTGGGAACTCCATTACTAATGGGTATGCATCAACTAGAGGTGCTTCATCAAGTTGATCTATAATGACTTCTCCTTTATTACTTTTTGGTCGACATACTAGATGTCAAACTGATTTAATAGAATAACCCACTTTTCCATTCGACCTGTGAGTGTCATTCTTGAGAGCAGGTACTTGTGAGGATCGAGCTTGGAGACTAGCTTCACTGTGTGGCTTATCATGTAGTGTCAAAGTTTTTGAGTGGTAAAAACCACTGCAAGGCATGCTTTTTCCATGGGTGAATAGTTTATCTCGTAGCCCACAAGTGTGCGGTTGATATAGTAGATAACACACTCTTTCCCGTTATTATCAAGTTGTGCTAGGAGTGCCCATAATGTGTTCGTGGTTGTTGATATGTATAAAATGAGAGGTCAGCCTGGTGTTGGTGGAACGAGGATGGGTGAGTTAGTTAGATACTCCTTGATTTTTTCAAAACTTCTTTGACAAATTGGATATCATTTGAAACTTGTATCTTTGCGCAACAAATGTGTGAATGACTGACACTTGTCTAGTAACTGTGAGATGAATCTATGAATAGACTACAACTTGCCTTGTACACTCCTTAGTTGTTTGAGTGTCCGAAGAGGAGGCATTTCCATTATGGATTTTACTTTATTAGGATCGATCTCTATGCCCCATTGCAACATGATGAACTCCAACAAATTTCCTAATGTGACACCAAAGACACATTTCTTCGGGTTCAATTTTAGACCATAATGATGTAGGCAATCGAACACAAACTCAAGGATATTGAGGTGTTCCAATCACATTCTTGACTTGGTGAGGATGTCATCTACATAGTCTTCAAAGATTTTATGGATCATGTCATAGAAGATTGTGGCCATTTCTCTTTGATATGTAACTCTCACATTCTTTAACCCAAACAACGTCATGTTATAACAGAAGGTGCCCCATGGAATTGTGAATGTTGTCTTGTGTTGATCTTCTTCTGCTATGTGGATTTGGTTGTATCCTGAAAAACCATCCATTAGGGATAACATCTCATGACATGTTGTTATGTCAACGATCATGTTAATGTTTGGTAGAGGAAAGTCATCCTTCGACCATGCCTTGTTTAAATCTCAGAAATCTATAGAGATTTTGATTTCACCAGATGGTTTAGTAATTGGCACCATGTTGGATATCCATTCTAAATAGTTGATGGTGCAAATGATCTTTTCCCATAGGAGTTTCTCAAGCTTGGTTTTCACTAGGAGGGCTACCTTTGGATGACTTTTACATGGCTTTTTCTAAATAGGTTTTGCATTTGGATCCACTGCAAGGTGATGCACAACTAGATCTGGGTCTAATCCAGACATGTGGTCTTATAACCATGCAAAGTTGATGGTGGCCTTCTGGAGGAGTGTTCTGAAGGCCAAATCCTTGCCCTCTGATAGGGATGTTTCAATATAGGTGATCCTTGGACATTCTTCTATTCCCAAGTTGATGGACTTGGTGTCTTCAATTCAAATAGATGCTTGTTCTCATCTATAGTCTTGGATGGGAGGAAGAGGCAAGTCTTCATCTTCTAGTGCCTCAGATAGGTTTTCACTAGAAGATACTCCCTTTATTTTTATTGTTTTAGAGTAAGAATGTTCCCTAGAGGGGTTTCCACAAAAGGACTCATTATTTTCTTTTTTATTTCTATTTTATGCAGCTAAAGACTTCCTCTTCCTCGAAGTATCCCTTGGGGACAAGCTAATAGACGTATGTTGATCCTTTCCCCCAGTCTAGTTGTTGATCTGAAGCTCCCATGAATCTTAGGAGCGCTACCTCTCTTGAGAACTCATCGATGTGTGCCACGCTTAGTTGATCCCAGTCTATGAGTTCAGGGTGGATGAGGGGGAGGTCGATTAGGTTAATGGCAAGTTGGTGGAGGACAGGATTTCCCATGAAGGTTTTGTTAATCGAAGATATCATCGTAGGACATCTTTTCTTCCTCTTCCAGAATGTCTTTAATTTCCACAAGTTCATCTTAGATATTCAAAAGGGTAATGTTGGGCACATTGGTGCCTCTAGTTGTAGTATTAGGTCCTCGTATATGTAGGCAAGGGGTATTAAAACCAAGGCCCCAATGTGGTGGGTTTTTTGAAGCCTCCATGGGATCCTTTGTACCAACTTTTGTAGGTCTAAATCCACCACCCTAATAGCTCCATTTCTCAGTGGCCCATTTGTGGGATATGAGGTACTTGTCTTTGAAGTACCCAAGAAGTGAAATGTTAGGAGGTGGGGGTCCTTGTACAACCATATGTTAATGTTTGGATCCATTTCTTGGTTATTTAGAATTTCATGGGAGACAAATGTAGATGGTCCTAGTTTCTTGACTTTGAGATCCTCTTGAGGGGGTTTAGTTTGATGACAGGGGTGTCCCTGAGTGTGAGGATCTAGGTGCAAGGCCCCTACTACAAAAGCATCTATTAGGTTGTATTTGCCGCAACCCTTTTTGTTGAGCTTGACACTAGAAAGGGTAGGGGCTAAGATAATTTTTGGATCATAATGCGATTGAGATGAACTGGCAACAAACTTGCCAATGTTGATGCTAGGACAATGGGTGTAATGGGAGAAGGAGGCTTCTAACACACAACAATATGTGAAGGGTTGAGGATCAACATGGATGGTGATCTCAGCACCCTGGTGTGGGAATTTGATGCACTAATGGTAGGTGGAAGGAATAGCCTTGATGGAGTGCATCCATGGTCAACCAAGGAGTATTTTATATGGAAGGTCAAGATAAAAAACATGACAAATAATCTCCTGAATTGTTGGACCCAGCTTGATGGGTAAAAAAATGGTAAATTTTGAGGTACGCTCTAGGTTGTCTAAGCTTTTATGGTGATAACATCATGATAATGTCAGTTGTTGTATACCCTACCTATTGGACAAACTTTAACATGCATAGGTTTAGGGTCGAACCATTATCTATCATGACCTGCTTGACGACAAAGTCACTCACCATCATGATGATGTGGAGTGGAAGATTGTGATCTAGCTCAATGGATGGCATGTCTGAGGATTTTAAGGAGAGTGCAGAGGATGTGGATAAGTGCCCCATGAGGTTTTTGAACTAGATGGTGTTGATGTCTGTGGGGACACGTGCCTCTTGGAGGGCATTATTGAGGATATCCTGATGGAGAGGTGAAGTGTGGAGGAGATCAAGGATGTAAATTTGGGTAGGTGTATTACCAAGGTATTCCAGGAGGTTATACTATGCATTAGGGATGGTCTTAAGATTAGCACCGACAATAGATATTCAGCCTCTACAAGTGGTAATTATACATTGACTATCAGTGCCTTTGACATGGATTACATTCATAGTAGATTCAACATGGGAGATGCAACCAACAAACTTATCATAATTGATGTAGGTTATGGTGTAGTATTTCCTATCAGCATTATCACCTTGTTTTCCTTGCCTTGATTTTGAGGTGGTGGGTTAACATTGGCTTTTTTCTTGCATGCGTTGTTTTGAGGAAACACATTTTGGTAGATCTGTAGGTTGGTGTTAGGCGATGCTTGGGTGGGTGCGTCAACTATGATTTCCTTTTTGTCGTTAAGGTCCTGGACATAATGTTTGACCTTCATGCATTTCACGGTGGCACGTCCCTTGACACGATGATAGTCACAATACTCATTATCTTTATACCAGGTTGGCTTGTGGGCTGACTCATCAAATGGCTAGGTATGAGGGTATACGATTAGATTGGCACTAGCCATAGGACATAAAATGGCATCAAAAGGTTCACCAAGAGGATTGAATGTGCACTTTTGATTATTCTAGACACATGACTTGTTTTGACCTTGGGTGACTGAAATTGCATTAGTTTGATTGGTGTGTAGTTGGCAAGGTGATTGTTGGTAGGCAGGTGTTTGTTGCTGACACACTGGTATAGGGGGATTAAGACTAGTCACAATGACTTGTACATGTTTGGAATCAGTGGATCCATATGTGAAAAAATTCTTATTTTTGTTCTAGTAACGAGGCCTTGTTAGATGTCCATCCCTTTTCTTTTAATGTCCTAATAGGTCTGCTGCATGAAGTGGGATAGCTTCGAATGTAGATTATCAATTAATATCTTAGTAAGATATTTTATGGTGGTTGGTATGATAACCTTGTGGTGATATTCTACCATCTTTGTAGGTAGTCGGTCAGGCTCTCACCTCCCTTTTTCTTGGAATTGCATAGATCTAGTAAGGAGAGATCATTCTCAACGTTATGCAGATATTGTGCCACAAACTTCTTAGAAAGTTTGGCAAATGTAGTGATTGAGTAATATGGTATTTTGTAGAACCACTAGATGGCGTTCCCTCCCAAGCTCTTGGGGAAGAGGTGCATTAGGAAGTTATTGTTGTATGACACCTCTTGAAAAGCCATGTATAATTCTTTGACGTGGCTTATAGGATCTCCCTTCCCCTGATATTTATCAAACTTGGGAATCTCGAAGTGCTTGGGGAAGGGGATTGTTGTGATAGATCTATCGAAAAGGTAGGGACAAACCTCCTCGAACTTAAATGTCCTCCTCTCATTACTAAATTTGAGCTCTTTAAGAGAATTCTTCATCTATTCTCATTCTAAGTTGACAGGTGTTAGAGTGGGTACTCTCATTGGGAATGGGTCAGACGGTGCAAGGGACTATGGAGGGAATTTTGGAGAATATTGTGGGAATGGGTAGGGAGATTGTCCTACCATGTAGGCAGATTGAAATGGATTTTGGAGAGCTTGCTGGGAAATGTACTATTGTTGGAATGTTATCGTGTATTATTATGTGAGGTAGGGTATGGCTTTTTGTTGCCAAGGAATGAGGGGATGTTGTTGTTGCACTAGGAAATACTATTGTTGTGGGTCATGTTGTCACTGGGGATTGCACCCGTGGTGGCTAAGTATGAAACTCAACAATCCTGTGAAACATGGGAATACTCTCAAGATGTGGGACTACTTCTTGAGAATAGACCTCTGGATTAAGGGCCGACTTCCCCATTTGTATCACCTGAACTGTACTAACTTTGAAAGGAAAGGGAGAGAGATTACATAAAATAGAGAGGACTAAATCTAACTTAGGTGATTCACCAAACTGAGTAGATCCACAATCTGAAACCAACTCACAATATAACTCCAGTACATAACAAGGACTCCACAACTTCCCCAAATCTGATTTTCTTTTAGAAAAATAATCAGGTGTTGAATGTTAATGAGAAGGAAAGATATTTTTCACAACTCAACACAATGTAATGCACACAGATTTGAAAACCTTCCAGAAAACCAATGCTTGCAAAACAATCAAATGAATGTAGTACTATGTAAAGGATCAAATTCAATCACAATACATAACACTAAACCCATTAACAATCTCACAAACTGCAAAAAAAGAAGGGACAATTTTGCTATTAGCTAGAATAAAAGGAGTTACAATATCAGATTGCTTCACAAGAGCTACAAAATTCACCTCCTGAGAATGAGGGAATCAAGAACTAACCTTCTATCACCTAAGTGAGAGGCATATATAGAAAATCTGGAGAATCTGCAATGAAGACCACTACCTTGCCAAGAATAGAAAAGCCTCAGCCATTAGGACCATCACTCTGAATCTCGGATGCCCCACTCCCAAGAATATAGGGGAAGTAGAAAAAGTGGAGTCCCTAGAAATGGGTGGTTAAAAGAAACCTATGACCCACTAAGTCATGCAGAATAATGATATTCTGACAGCAGTTTATAATAGCACCACATTTCAAAACATCTTACAATGTAATTCTTGCAATGACTTTTACAATTAAATCACTCCCCCTCACAATGCCAAATAAAGTGGGTTTAAATACATTAACAAATAGTTTTCAACCCTAAATAAAAGGGAAAACATATTTGAAATGTTTACAATTTATATTTATCCACCTAACACATGAATATTCAGAAAAATAATAGTCCCCCCATACCAAAACATGAATGCAAAAACATTGTCACCCTAAGTCAACATGACTTCAATGATGGAACCTACAGCATCACCAATAAATAATATAATTACCCTTAAAAAGATAATTATATTAATATTTACAAAATAAAGCTTATACCCATGAATAACTTAGCATACTATGGCAATTAATACTTAACCCTAAAAAGGGAATACAAAAGATAACATGCTAAAATGTTGAAAACCCCCCATTCGAAGAGATGGCATCACTACAAAATAGCAACATCATCTCGGCACTTGGCAACAACTGAACTCATCTGCAACTCAAAACAACAACCTTCTATTTTGAGATTGGAAACAACAAACACATCTTTGGCAACTTGATCTCGAGGTAGGTGTTTGTTCTTCTATCATTCATTATATTCTCTGCGATGTTATTTGATTACATTTGAGCCTCATGGCACCGCCATTTGTTTGAATCTCTGTTCAATGCTTGGATAATGCCCTTAATTACACTTTTGGGGCACTGTTATTTTGATGCATATGTGTATAGCCCGATAACTTGTTGTATTTCTTTGAAAGCCCGATGATGCAAGGCTAGGGAAAACCTTATGCTGAATTTCTATATTTGTCTCTGCAATATGTTCAAGGGCATGGCCTCTTGTATTAAATGCATGTATTCACTGGCAACTATGACACTAGGGCATGATTTTATTTGATTTCTCATTAGCATTGCAAATGGGTGCGGCCTCTGATGGCATTGTTGCGTTATATGTTAAGCCCGCAAGCTCAATGAGCTAGGGCATCATGAATATGAATGTTGAAGAAGGGCACACCATGCTCATATTACTGTTCTTGTGTTCTTTGTTTCATCTTCTTAATGCCGATTAGGGGATCAAATCCTTGGCCCATGAGTCTAAGACAACCTACCTCAATGTGTTTCTCTATCATGCGGTTCCTTTCTCATGACTGGTATGCTTGTTGTATCCTCATTGCCACTGTATATGTTGACTATTTTACACATAGCCTGATAACATGCTAGGGCATCAATGTGTTTGACATTTGATATCTTTGTTTATTTCTATTCATGGCACGGTACTTGACCTGAGAGAATATCATTATGCAGAGCTCGAGGGCTCATCACGGCGTACTCATGGTGTTTGTTGCCAGACTTCAATATGCCAATGCCATAACCTGCTACTCTATTTGTATTTCTCAATACACCTGTTTGAACCTTTGTCTTAAGATGTTGATGCTACTATATATCAAAGCCCGAGAACACAAGGCTTGAGATGTTTACTGAATTTTCACTTGTTATCATATATTCAAAAGACTAGGGCACGGTTATGAATATGAACCTCTCTATTATAACAAGCCTGATAATGTAAGACTATGGCACCATATTGCATTGTTGTATCTTGTACAACCTGAAATCACATAACAATGTATATATGTTCACCTTTTCTTTATTGATGCTTCTTGATTACCTGCTTGTATTGTAGACTGTACCCTCCTTTTGATCAGACACATACTATCTGTACTAGCACTATGTTGTTGAATTTCTATATAAATTAGGCATGTATATCCATTATCTCTGAATTTTTACTTGATCTTAGCATCATCACTTGAGTTGTAACCCGAGGGCATCATATTTGTTGGTATTATTACTATCATGAGGGCATCATGTAGTTTCATTACTTGTTTGAACATGTCTAGCCCTGTATCATGATACCTGATAGCATGCATCATGTATGCTTGATCCTTTATGCTTAGTCCTCATGTTTTTATTGTTGTTTCTCTTTTGAATTCTCTGCCAAGCTTGATGGCACTGCGAACCGAGGCATGATGTTATTTGATTTCTCTTGTTCATATTTACTGTTCACACCCATTGCTTCTAAATTGCAAAAAGAAACACTGCTACAACCCTAGACACTGGTCCATAGACTCTGGAGATATATATGTTAAACTATTATATAGACCTCATGGTGCCATATGAGGCTTGCCATACTAGCATCAAGTATCATGATATGTTGAGTTTTCCATTGGCTCATAATGCAGATTACAATTTTCATGTCATAGCATCATAGAATGCTAATTTGAAACATATTTATGCCCTAAATGAAATGCATGAATTTATCTTTCAGCATCATCTGCTATACTTATCTGATCATGTGAATGTGTGCCCTCAGCATGTTGATAGTATATGCCCTGTGAACATCTATGAAACAGAGTGCCCTATCTGATTTATAGATTTGGCTTTATGGTTCTTGAGTGTCTCACTTATCGAATGCCTCCCCACACGAGTCAGTGCCTCTCATTGAGACGGTTAGAGTTGCCAGAAAATCTGTGGGAATAGAGCTTCTGACAACCCTCACCGGTTCAGTGTAGGGTACTAGGAGACTCGACACTGATCATGGGTGCTTTTGGCCTGTGATGTGGTCTCTCTACAGGAAATTGAGATTTTCCCAAGAGATCCCACATTACAGGGCATCATCATTCATCTGCACATGGAAGAAACATATTAGTAAAACAATGGTGTTTCGTTTATTTCCAGAGGTTCCTTGATGCACATGCCTTGAGCACAGCCCATGCCAGAGGTATATGACTAAGTGTACGTATGCATGTTATAGATGTTATGGCACCATGCATTGCTTAGATCCATTGGATCTAACCCCTTTTTCTTCTCTCTCGCAGGTTCAGGATCACAGGAGCACCCCAGGCATTCAAAGAACCAACTCACTACCAGGCAATGTCTGGTACCCCTACATCTAGCTCCTTATGTTTATGTATACTTGCACTCATTTATGCAATTCTTTCATTTGCTATGCTCACGGCATGTGTGAGCTCAGATAGATATTATTTTTTAGTTCTTTTCCTTTCTGTACAGCATATTTAGGATATGACATGCAATCTTAGATGCAGTAATTTCTTGTTTTCCTTTCATGTACTTGTAATGAATGAACACAAATATAATCAAGACCACATAATAATGCAAACTAGGGTATAGAGCTCATCTAGTAATTAGGTTTCCCAAAATGTACAAAAATATGGCAACAGGTCATATTGGAAAAAATCATCGGGGGTTGCTAATGGGACTGGCCTTGGGCTTGTCTGATATATGAGGGATGCATACCCCCATTACTAATTAGGGAATGGTTGCTTGGGTATGGATAATGGGGGGTGGTTGTGCAAGAAAGTCTATGAGATGGGATGAATTATGTTGTTGTGACGGTGGTGGCACAATTTAAGAAGTGACAGGTGGCATAGATAGATAATTACTGAATGCAGGAAAAGTTGCAACTGGAGGAGGTGGTGGGGTTTTTTGTGTTACATGAGGGAAGACTGCTTGTGGGTTTATGGGATTGGATATATGAGATTGTGTTTTTATCCCTAGGGCATGCATTTGTGCTTGGGTGAGGCCCCAAGAAGAGCATGTTTTCATTGTGGGTTGTGATGTGAATGCGGCTATGAATGTGGGAGAAAAAGGTGGGATTTTGTGATGTAGATGACTGCTTTTGGGATCCCATGTATGACATTCCTATTTTAAAGGCTAGTTTCTAGGCTTGTGTGCTACTAATGAAGGGTGGAGGAGGAACTTGTGCGGAAGTTGGTTGTGTGACAGATTGGGTGAATGTTGTCTGAGTGGTGAAGGGAAATGTTTGTGTTGCCCCCTGGGAAAGTGATGCTGGTATGGAGGCCTAGCTTATAAAAGGTGGGGGTATTGTTTACGTGGTAGTTTGAGTGGGAGGCGCAGGAGGTGCTTGTATGGAGTTTTGTGATTGCATGGCTATTTGTGATGTAGTAGGTGTAGGTGGTGCACCCATGATGGAGAAGGAGGTGGATTGTGTTGTTGTGTGAATGGTGGGGGTTGTGGAATTTGTTTGCAAAAGATGGGAGATAGGTAAAGATACATGTGATAGTTGTAGGCTAGGATTATGGATTTGTTGGACAACAGTGTGGTATGTGTTAGTAGGAATATGTAGGGGTTTTTTGGGATCAAAAGGCTGAAGGTATGGCATAATGAGAGTGACCTTTTGTACATAGTTTACAAAAATGAAAAGATGGTTTTGAGCTGTATAATATAAAATGTGGATGGGGTCCTAGAACAATGGTTTGCACATAAAAGAGACCCCAAAACTGACATTTTACACATACATTTGAATTATAAGGGATAGAATGTAAATTTGGAAATACTTGAAATTAGATAAAATAAGATACATACCTCATGATGAAATTAATTTGGAAATACCTATTTTCTAGTGCCTGTATATAGTTTCGGGCAATTCTACAACTTGTTCCGGACTGGAAATGCCGAGACAGAGAAAACCTAGAAAAATTGTCTTTCTGGAAATAGGTAGTCTTTGACCCTGATAAAAGGTCAAAGACTACCTTGAGATTTTGAAGGTCATCTTTGAATTTGTTTGCGGATCTCAAAAGATCTACGAAAAGGGTATCCAAATCTGCACTTTAATTCACCGTCCTGCACCTATACCTACAAGAAAAAGAGGTTTTTGTTGTTTGGATGAGGGGTTTGCCTTAGTCAAACCCCAGTTTGGAATCAACTTTAATAATGGAATTGAAATAGAGAATGATAGCAAGTAGTAGAAGTAGATCTAACAACGAAGCTATGATATTCAATAGATATGCAATTGTATTTCAAATGTAAACAAGTATGTTGATACAAATGTAAATCTAAATCTCCATGATTGTATGCTTGGAATCCACCTTGAGGGAAGAATGAATAGATCTTGAAGATGAACAAAGGATCTTGAAGGAAGATCACACCACCATGATGGCTAGATCTAGGGTTTTGAATGATGAATCTTGAATGCTTGAACCAAATCCCTTCAAAGGCTTGAATGCTTGAATCCTTGATCTTCAATAGAGAACTTGAATGGAGAAGAGGAATTAGATGCTTCCTTGAAAATGCTTGATGCAATGATTTCTTGATCTTTCTTGAGATCTTGTGAGATGAGATGTGAAAACTTGATGCCTTGATCATGAAAGTGGATGAAAAACTTGATGGAGAAAATGAGAGAGGAAGGCCTCCTTTTATAGTGATCTAGGGCACAATCCTCTAGAGGGGCCACCTTGGGGAATTAAATTCCAATTAGGCCTTAATCCTTTAGAAATGGACCTAGATTAAATGAAATTTAAGAGTTTACCATTTTAGAGACCAAAATAGCTAACCCAGAAGCAAGAAAAACAATTCTTTTCGAAACCTAACGTCTGGAGATCATGGGACCTTGAAACTTGAACCCAGGGTCAAAGACAAGGTTGACCCTAACCTAGATTAGGGATGAGGTCATCCTTGAACCTCAAGGTTTTCCTTGACCCCTTAAGGTCATCCTTGACCTTGAGGTCATAGATCTCAGGGTCTTAGTCCAGAATGCTAGGAAAATGCAGCTAGAAAGTGGAAAAAGGGGCAGAATCAGGGCAGATTGCCAGGAAGAGGCACAAAATCCTATGATAAAAATGATAAAGGCTAGGAGGACCTATTTGTAAGTCCTACCTAGAAAATAGAGCCATAGAAGAGGGAATTTAAGGAGAATCCTTGGGATCCTAACCCTAATTTCACCTAGAATGAAGGAATCAAGTGCAGAAAAGAAGTGGAAAATGGGGAAAAAGCTAGATCCAAGTAAACACCAATTCAAGGCATTTGACATGACCCCAAACCACTTACTCAGAGGGATAAATGATCTTAACATGGAATTTCTTCCATTTTAAGATGATACATGAGCGATGGTGGCACTTACCATTTGTGTGTCTGGGATGGCTCACAAATGCTTCCATAGAATTTGTAGTGGGTGATTTGGTAGGATCTTCGCACACATTCTCAAATTGTAGCAGTTGAGGGTCATATGTCACCATGGCACTATTAGGATCATTTGGATCAGATGAACTAGTGGCATGATTATGGTCCATACCTTTTCTCTTCTTTGATCGTGTCTTAGCAGGCATGAAATGCAAAGTCCTAAGATGTGGAGGATGAGGATGCAACAAAGGGGATGTTCGTGATATGGTTATGGGATTTTTTAGGCTAGTATGATTAAATGCATGACCTAGGATTCTTTTGATGGATGCTTAGATGATGAGGGATTGATGTAAGGATGACAAGTTCCTAAGGGTGTTTGCTAGATGTCAAAATGAGTTGCTTTTTCAAATGTAGGATCAAAATATAGGGGATTGTCAACCTTGGATAGACTTGTGACCCTCAGAAGATAGGATCCTTATTAGTGTGAGTGAATCTCTAGATCAAGATGATGAGGCCCACAAGAACAAGTATTAGCTACCCTAGACAATGCTTAGTTAGACAGATGAAGATAAGATATTTTTTGATTTTGGGTAAGGTTTTGAGCAACTCAAAGGGAGTTGACACTAAGAGGCTTCTTGGATGGTAGATGATCTTAGATTTTGATTTGGATAAGGATGATTATAATTGACTTTGAGGATACCTAAAAGAATGACATGAATGCACCTAGGGGATGATCTAAGATGTAAGGATGTTCACCCAAGTTCCATGAAGACGAGGGGAGAGGAGAGGATACAAGTTAATTATTTTTACATCACTTACTTTAACATGGTTTTTACAAAAAATGAAAGAGCTCTTAAGGTAGTGTTGAGAAATACTCCTTCAAACACGCCAAGAAGTGTTCATTTCCAAATTGAACCTAGATTTAAGCTAAGTGTTTTCTATCCTAGAACATCAAACACTTGTGTTTAGCATGCAAAGTTCTTTTGAAAGAAAACTGAAAATACTTGAAGGAAATTTTTGATTTGTTGCAACAAAGTGTTACTTTTCCTTTAACATTCAAGACTTGATTTTGATTGATTTTAAACACCAAATCAAAATGTGAGATTATCCTTGTTCATTTCCCTTTAAGCATTCAAGACTTGATTGTGTTCTTTTCAATCACCAATTCAAAATGTGAAGAATTTGAGTGGTTGATTTTTAGCCTTTGTTCATTTTAAACCCAAATCAAAATAATGAGGTATTGTGTATACATGCAAGGTTCATTTTAAGAAACCAAAATCAAGTGAGTAAATTATGTTTTAAAAATATTAATTCGTGATCCCGCCACTTGTATCTGAAATCCTGCAAAAGAAAACATGTGATCCCACGGGCCGTACTAGTGATCCTGCAGGCCTGTAAATCTAAAAAATTACAACAGAATATGAACTAACAAAGTTAAAGTCAATACCTATGGTCGCAACCCCGCAGGGTCAACTCGTGATTCCACGAGGCTTTGGCAGATATGCGGGCATAAATCTTGAGGTATTTTGACATGTTTTAAATGATGCCTTATAGTTTACAATTATTAGGTTGCAGTCCCGTAGGGTCAAATCTACAAACTGTATAAAAAATGACTGGTGAACCCAAAACCCGAGAGGAAGAAAATAAGACAAAAGAAAGAAGTTTTTCACGGGAATGTGATCCTGTCGACCGTATTCATGATCCCACTGACTTGCATTGTTTGAACTGTGTAAAATCCGACCATGGGACTGATGGTGCAAATGCTATTTCATCCTCCTCAAACTTGCAAAATACTCAAAAAAGCTTGCAAAACACTCAAACAACAAAGAACATTAGTTTTGGGTTAGTTTTGCAATAAAAAATGATGAGATAAAATAAGAAAATGACCCTAGAAGTGGGTCCCACTAGGCATGCCAAAATGTATGCAATGAAAATATAAGTTAAGGGAATACAATAAACAAGTTTAAAGCATTCAAACAACTAAACTATTACAACATTTAGATTAGACAAAAAAAATCATAAAAACCAAATGTGGATGCAAACCTCAAACACCCAAGAAGCTTTCCTTGATTTATAGATTTGTCCAAGATTGGGTGTGTGCTCAATGGATACTTTTCTCAAGCTTCAACGGTTTTAGGAGGATTTTGGCATTATGATGGTAGTTTGGTATTTTTTAGGCTCTCAAACTAGCATGGTAACTTTGCTCAAAATGGTGGATGAAAATGAAGGAAACAAGCCTTCAATTTATAGGCAAGAGGAGAGGTGAATGGATGGTCAAAATGCAAACCTGAGGAAGGGTCAAGATGCATTTGAGAGAGAGCACATGGATTGTGCTTTCTCAAATGCATCTCATTATGACAAGTGTCACAATGGGAGATGTTGGAAGGTATCGGGGAATGTGACTATTTTGGGAGATGTGAGAGGGGACAAGTGTGTAAGAAGGAGATGGAGTGTGTAAGGAATGTGTAAGAGCATTTAAGATTGACATAAGGTGAAGGAATTTTTGGATGTGAGGATGTGACATGAGGGTTGACTTGGGTTGGGTTATGATTTCTTAATCGATGGATTATGATTGTGCAAATGTTTAGGGTGTGATAAGGCTTGGATTAGGAGGCAAGTGAGAGAATTAGGAGGATGTTATGGGAGGAGAGAGAATGAGTGGAGGGTTTGATTATCTAATCATGGGCCATTAGAAAATTAAGGATGATTAGTATGTGTGAATGGGTTGGGTTGAGTAGGAACTCAGGGTTAGGTTGTTGAGATTGGTTAGGTTAGGGGTTAAAGTTAGGAGCAATGTGCTCAAATTGGATTAAATGCATTATTTAACCAAATGGGAGGAAAGGGGGATTTATGAATTAATTTAAATTTATGAATGCATTTATTTAAATTAATAAAGGAAAGGGATTTAATTAATTATCAGACTATGGGTTTGTCATTTAGATAATTAATTGGCCTATAGTTAATTAATTAAATTAATTAACTAGGGGATGGCATAAATTGATTAAATAGATAATATTTAATTAATAAATGCCTTAGGAGAGAACTAAATGAGATTACTTAATTGTGTAATCAGATTTAGGTGTCTACATCAATAATCTACTAATAAACATAAATCTAATCTAATATAACTTATTCTTCAAGACTTCACCACATGCATGCAGTAAATAGCTTTTACTTGTGATAAACATACATAAGAAATAAAGAATCCACACAAATTCAACAAAAAACACTAGTGTTTTTATTTTGGAAAACCAACTTGGGAAAAAAACCATGGTGGGGCTGACCCCCACTAAGAAAAATGCACTCTTATGGAGTGCGCCTGGTTAAGAGCTTAGCCCTGTTAAAAGCTTACAATAATGTTTGGTTAAGAAAAAACCTTGTTAAGAGCAACCCGATTAAGATATTTACCTCTAGCCTTCTTAGGATCTTTACCTTATTAAGAGTAGTGTTGTGAAAGGACTTCAAACACTAGCTAAAGTGTCACCTTGTTAAATGATTTTACAAAAACATCTGTTGGGATTTACCTGATTAAGGGATTTAAATTGTTGGAACTGTCAGGGAATAATAAGAATAATGATATGAGGAAATAACACTTCCACTTTTCTAGTAAAGATCCAATTCAATCTCAATCTCTACTTCACATGTAGAACATCCAGACACTATAATCGCACTCTTGTGTTCACAATCTACCTCTTCCATAGAATTCTCCTAATACATCAAAAGATACACACACGTGTGTGTGTGTGTGTGTGTGTGTGTGTTCTTGACTAACTAGGTTGGCTAAGACCCAAATTATATTTGAATTACATCATTAGAATTAATTCTCTCTCAATCCTTCAACCCTAAACATGTTACCATAAACAATTACAATTTCAACTTCATGTCGGCCTCCAGATCTATTGCACCACTAATTTGACAAGGAAGACTCAAACATATTACACTTCCCTAGGTTCATGCACCTCTTCATGAATTATCAATCAAATTGACCAATAATAATCATACCTAACATTCCACATCACCCTAGACACATCATCACATAGTCTAGAATACTTAACCATCTTTGTAAATTGATTGGCCATCGTTGGTTAAGGATCTAACCAATTGTTCTTCACTATTCTTTTACTTCTTCACTATCTTGAACTTCAAAATTATGTAAGTTTTTCCACTGATCATAAATCTTGATGTGATTGTAAAAGAAATCTAATAATATCATCAAGATCACTCAAATCCAATTGCAACACCTGATTTCATTCATGTGGGACACACCGATCAAATCTTTCTTCTCTATTTCTTCACTGCTAAACTGATTTCCTGTCCTCATCTCAATGACTGTAACTTTCATAAAACTTATCATTCACATGTGTGATCATAGATATAGAATTTTACACACTTCTAGAACATATGTGCCAAAAGGTACACCATAATTCACAATATAACTCTCAATTCATCTTCTCCATCATAACTTGGTACATCAAGAACATAATCAACCAAGAACACCTAATTTGACATCAATGGCAACAACATAACTGAAAAAACACATGATCAATCCAACAACATACTCACTCATCCCATCTGCATCAATTATGCCAACACATGAGATGTGGCAAGGCTGCTAGTGTAGAAGGTGTCTACAAAAATCATTGAAACAAAGAAGGAAATCCACCTTGAAATGAAATAGCAATTGATTTAGGAACTTTCTCACAAAGTAGAAGAAGTAATGAAGGATATGACTTCAAAAAAGGGAAAATGATTATCAAAAAAGGATAGAGTGATGATTATGCTTGCTTGGGACATTTTTTTTAGCAATTGCATTTGATACCTTGAGAATGATCAAGAAGATGAATGTGAGTTTGAGTATAGAGTATGTTGATCAAATTTATAGAGGGTTTGGATATAACCTTAATCATCACACATTGTTTATGTTGGCACTACATCTGCCTGGTAGAAAGACATTATTAATTGAGTGCCTAAGTTAGATTATGAAAATATTGTGGTACATAGACTCAAAGATATAGATGCTTTTGAAGCAAGTGATTTGACAATTCATTCAACCCATTTCACCAAAGAGCATATGGAAAAGTTGGTTTAAGAGAAACAAATCTTGAAGAAGGAAAATGAAGAATTAAGAGAGGAAAATGCTACTATGAGGGATAAACTAGTCTACCCACCTTTTTCGCACCAGGATTTAGGTGAACATGACCAAGCTTTTCTTTAAGGACAAGTGTACAAGGTATACTAGAGATATAAGGTAGAAAAGGCACAAGTAAATATAGAATAGTTAAATACTAATTTGAAGGCCACCAAGATCAATTTAGCTTCTACATTGCTAAAGGATAGATTTGGTAAAATGGTGCCACATATTAAGAATTTGAGTGTTATCTAAATAAGGACTCACAAGGCCCTTCAAGAGCATAAAATGATGCAATATAAGATTGAATCAGAAAAGGAGAGGATGAAAGCGCATGGCCCTATCAACAACAATATTTTTGATGAAAACAATAATTGGATTGAAAAGCATGAAAGTTATCATAAGATATTTGTAGATTAATTTAATGCCTTTGATAAGATAAAAAAAATATTTATTCATTCTTCCTTCAATGAACTATGTGAAATTAATTAATGAAAATAATAGAAGAATGAAGTTGCTCAAATACTACGTAATGCTTTGAATCTTTTAAACAATGAAGATAAAGTTGTTGATAATACACACAACCAGTTAGAGATGATGATCTATTTGGAAAATGAAATGATGACTATCGATGATAGTACATTCACCTACATTGCCCAAGAATACATAGATCATTTGTCTCAGCTAAATATGTTCTTATTAAGGATAGTTAAACCACTAATACAACAACATCAATAATGTCTTGATTTGAGATTTTCCTTTTTGAGTAGGAGGTTTTGATATGAATGGTTCTCCAGTATTGAATTTTTTAATTTTCACCAGTACGACATGAAGTTGGCAACATGGTAGTAGAAGCACTTCAACTTGTCATATAGTTAACTTATATGGACACCTTTCTAGGCTAGGTAGGTCATGGGTGGTCTATGGAGTTGTAGATTATATATACATGGGAAATCTTTATTGCCCTCACCATTTGAAGCTCTATCATATTATATGCCCATAGATTCCTTTGTGAAATGCACCCTCCCTCAAGTATAAACTCCCTAATGGATTAGACACATGTTGATCAAGCAAGATTTAAAATGCCTCCGCTCGATACTTCTCAACAAAGTTTTTTGAGGTGACACGTGTTTTGTGACCGATCTCAACTAGCAATGAGACTAACAACATATATTCCTAAGAATGTGTCGTATCATATGATACCCATGTCTAACAAAAATATATACAAGTGTTGAAAGGAATCTATTTGATTAATTTGTACAATCATGACCATCTTCATAAAAGCCCACCATGATTGCCTTTTTCATCCACAATTGGCAAGCATGTGAGAATAGTGAGTAAAATAAATATGATTACCTTTTTCATCCACAATTGGCAAGCATGTGAGAATAGTGAGTAAAATAAATATACTTTCCCGTGTCATGGGAAATCAAGAAACTCATGCCTAATTTTTCAGCATGTCTTTTGATTGTAATATAAAGATAATCATTTTATGATCAAGAAAGAAAAATGTTGTTGGTATATGTGAATGTGATAATCTTGACCTATCGAGATCACACATAAATAAGTAAACATTAGCTTAAAGGCATGCATACAACAAAGACTCAACACATCATCTCTGATTGAACTAAAATGGAAGCACCCAAGTTCCATTTGATTTGTTCATCATGGATATTTGTGGGTGTGCTCTCCAAAAAACAATTGAAGATCCCTAATACAAGCTCAAATGATTTAAGAACCTAAATGCAAGCTAGTGGACATCCAAGATGATGCAAAACTAGTATGAGGAACTAGTTTGCAACAAAGGATCCAAATGATGATGATGAAGATAAAAACCTACAATGATGTGCAAACTAAGATCTATTCAGCATTATATTAAGTATTCTATGTGATCTAGATTCAAAAACTAATATCAAGAAACTAAGATAATGCTAAATGCTTATTCTAGAGCTAAACTAGCATGATAGCAATGCAAGAACGAGAGATGCATTTGCTCTTGGCAAGGCCTCTATTTATAGATTTTTGGAGGGAAGGGGAGGGCTTGGATGAGCTGTCACCTATGTGACATCCATATATGAGCCATCTAAGGGACACATGGGCTAGAGGGAATGGCTATGAAAAAGCCAACAAGCAATGTTTTAGGCTTTGTGAGGCTCAAGGTTGCTCACACATGTGTGAGAAACTTTGGGGAAATGTGTAGGGAACAAGAAGGTGGTTGCATTTAAGGAATTTTGGTGGCTTCCTTGGGAAGAGTTACTCACACATGTGCGAGCAACTCATTAGCACTAATGGGTTAGGAATCACATTTTAAATGAGATTAAGGGAGTGATTAGGTGAGAGGGTAGGTTTAGAAAGTGAGGTAATGGATGTAGACTAGGTTTTAGGTATGGATTTAGATTAATTTAAATTAGATTTAAATTAATCCAAGCTTAGAGGAATACTAAGATGTGGTTGGATTTAACTAAATAATAATTTATTCAAAAAGGGATTTATGGAGGGACATGTATTAAAATAGATTTAATACATTAGAGAGGGGGAGTATTTGAACTAAATTTAAACATTTTAGATAAAGAATCTACCTTAGTTAAATAATTTTAATTAAATGGGTATAGGGATATAAAAATATTGATTAATTAAATAAAATTAATTATATTGTCACAAGGGTTATTAATTAAATAAATTTAATTAACATGAATGATTTTTAAACAGCTACATTTTGCCCCTCTTTGATGTGACATCACAAGTGGTGTTGTTTCAAAGAAAATAAAATAAGTTTCCCCAGACAAAATTTGGTGCCTAAGAGTTGCATCGAAGAGACAATGGTAAGAGGTTGTACCCCCTCGAGAAAATAATACAAAGACAAAGCTTTGTGGAATTTTCTTGAAAAAGACACAAATAGGAAAAGAATGAGGAGAAAAGAGGGGGGGAAGGGGATGAAAAGGGGATGGTGAATAAATAGAAGCCTGTCACAAAAGAAAAAATGCAAGCATGAATCTAATGCAACTAATGAAATGGGACTTGGGGATTAAATTGTGTTAATGTCAAAGGGCACACCCTAGTTTTCTTTAGCGACATTAGAAACCTACCAAGGTTACTAGGAACTCGAGGCCTTGTCACCAACATTGCATGGGACTTAACACAACAAACATGCAAGGGTTTCCTCAACATCACAAATGAGCCCAAAAATAATCAAGGTAGAACTGATGCTAGGTAACCCACAAACAAACATTTCCCAAGTGCACCATGTAACCACAAGGGATCACATGTTGCAAGGGTCACATCCGACTAACTCACATGTAGAAAAAAGATCAAGACTATGTCCCAGTGTATCCATTCACAACATATGACAATATAAAGGATTGTGGAAACTTTGAGGAGGAGAACAACCAAGAAGCTTGAAAATGATAATCAACAACCAAAAAAGTGATTCAAAATCAACATGAAAAATCCAAAAGAGATCAACTAACTAGAAGATATTTTTTATTAGGTCGGGCATGAAGAAAGATACATCCTACAAGGACCTGTTGATGGGAGATGTTGCAAATGTTTGTCTATTGGCAAAAGATGAATCAAGGACAAGCACATAATCAAGGATTAATTTGAAGGAGCTTGCTAAAGTGTTGGGCTTTATGGGTCAACATAATTGATCACTTACCTACTGGATGAATGGGGATATGGATAATTGGACCATATAATATAATACATGGAATAAGTACAAAGCTTTAGAATTTGGATAAGTCAAACATGAGAATAGATATGTACAAATGCTCAAGATTCTGGGATAAGATATAATATACACATGACTATCATGAAGTTCAGGAATCAGGATAAAGATATGGTACAAGCAATAAGGGGTTGGGATGATGTGAAATGGTCTTGATGGAACTTTATTACAAAAAATAATTTGTTGTGTGAATGAGTGGCAACAAGACCTCAAGATGTAGTGGATAGGACAAACTTTTGAGTTTTTAGATTCGATTTGAATTTTCTAATTTTTAGGTGTTTTCAGATTTTATGATTTGTTTGGTATTTTTATGAATTTTTACTATTTTTGGATTTTATACGAATTCTCTGTTGTAAAGATAGGATGTACAACAAGAAATTAGGTGATTGGAATGAGATATCTTTATTACATCCAAGAGTGGATATGCGTAATGAAACTGGCACTATCATACAAGAAAGTGACCAATATATAAAGCTCTGGATTTGGGATAGTAGCACCAATCTCAACATGCATGTGTGATAATGGAACACCTCAAGCAATATGGAATTTGTGATAGCTGATGTGAATGAGGGATTGGGTAGATAAATGGATGCAATAGGATAGGAGTGGATAGGGTGGGAGTTTGATAGATAATGGAATGGTCCTTTATGTGTGACACTTGTTTCTAGGTTTTTACCACACATACTTTCCCAAGGTGTCTGATTACCAAGTTTTCACCATTGGATGATTATTTCTCTTTACTCTTTTTTTATTAGCAAGATGCTTGTTTATCAAGTTTTCACCAAGATAATTATTTTTTCAAGAAATTTTATATTTTTTATGATTTTTTCAAATAAGGGTAGTACACTTCATGACTTAGGCATATAACTTCTTGAGATAATGATGTTGATGGGATCATTCAGAGGTTCCCCTTGTAGTGTTGATAACTGATATGCCCCACAACCAAAACATGTTGTGAAAATATAAGGACCCAACTAGGTAGGTTCAAACTTGACTTTCTTTTCTCGATCTTCTTCTACCTTTTGATTTTCTTTTAGGACCATATCTCCCACCTGAAATTTCCATGGGTAGATTCTCTTGGTGTATCTTCTTTTAATCATGTTCTGATATACCACTAGGTGATCATATGCTTGTTGTCTCTTCTCATCTAGTAGATCCAAGTGCATGAGGCATGCTACGTGGTAGTCTTCATCCATGACCAGGTTCTTGAGTGACACACACAATGATGGTAGTTTGACCTCGATTGGTAAGATAACCTATGCACCACATACAAGAGAGTATGGGTTGGTGCATATAGGAGTGCAGAAGGAAGTGCGATATACCTAGAGGGTGGGATTAATTTGGAGATGTCAGTCACAACCATAATCATCGACAACCTTTTTCAGGATTCATAGGATGGTTTTGTCGGTTGCCATAGGTTGGCCATTCCCTTGGAAAAATATGGTCTAGAAAAGCAATGATGAATGTGGAGTTGGTTGTATAGATCCTTCATATGTTGGTTCTCAAATGGCATTCCATGATCTATGAAGATGGTAGAGGGGATGCCAAAGTGGTAGATGATATGGTAGAGGAAAAATATGGATGTTTGGACACCTGTAGTGAGGGTGAGTAAGATTTATTAAACCCACTTTATGAAGAATTCACTAGCAGTGATAATGTACTTGTGTCCATCCAAGGAGAAATGAGTTATCTTACCAACGAGGTTAGAGCCCCACCATGAGAAGTGTCAGGGAAGTGCAATAGGATGTAGGTCATGTACAAGAGCAAAAATAATCTTTCCATGTTACTGGAATGGTAGGCATTTATTCACAAAATCACAAGCATCATGTTCCATTATGGGCCAATAATATCCTTCTCTAAGCAGTTGCATTACTAAAGCCATACCACTTGTGTGGGCACCGCAAATTCCAACATGAACCTCTTGTAAATCCTAGACAACCTCGTTTGAGTCTAAACACCTAGAGAGGATGTTGTGATACCCATGATGATATAGGGTGTTAGCTATGAGTGTAGTGAGATGCTCTGGAAATAAATTTCTAGCGTTGGGTGTTTGTGAGGTGTGAGGATATGATACCATTTTTTAGATAGGTGTGGATGTCATGGTACCATGGGGAATAAGGACAAACCAAGACACACACCATTTCTGAATCAATATTTTCATGAGAAGGTGTGTGGATCTTCTCAACTAAGAATTCATACTATATTGCGTCTCGAGGGATTTCAAGTAGGGACCCTGATGAGCCTAGTTTTTGGCATATTTTGGGCTATGTTTTAAACATCTTTATATCTTTTATTATGTTAAAATAGACATTAAGTAGTGATTATGGAAGTTATACATATTGAAATTTATGCTTAATATAACAAACATATTATGATAAGTATTGATATTATTTCCATGGTTATTGCTTTACGTTTTATCAGTTTGATGAAAGATGTGTGCCTTTGACTCTATGAGATAAAATACCTTTCTTGCAACCATATGAGAAATAGTGTTTGTTCAAAGTTAATGCCTAATGGATGTATGAATGGGATAATGGATCATTTAATGAGTTAAATGTGTTGAGATGACCCCTTATCATGGGAATAGCTGTTACTTATTGTAGGTACCAAGTCTCAAGGAGAAGATTTATCTTCCACTAGATAATTGAGGGACTATTTCAAGAAGACCGATTCAATAGTAGGAAATGAGGAGACAAACGAGGAGTTATCCTCCATGCAAGAGGAGCATTCCAAGAATCCAACAAAATAAACCTTCATGATACACAAATCTAGGATAGTTGTGCATTAATTCCTTCAAACTGATTTGACTCTATTTTCTCTCTTGTGTCCACTTCTTCAATGTAAAGGTTGAGTTGTAATAAAGGTTTTCTATTTTTATGGAAAATGCTAGTTAGTTGTTAGGTTTTGGATTTGAATAAATAGTTGCATTGTCCTTCAAAGAAGTAGCTCGAAGATCAATATTGTATTAGCTTTAGTTGTAAGTAATATAGTTGCAAGTTGTAAGTTGTGAGCAATGTACTTTTCAGTTTCAATTCAATAAAAGCATTTCATGGATTTTGTAGTTTAATTTGTTGTGTACTTGAGACACTAAGGGGAACCACTTAGGGAAACTATCTATCTTTTCCATTTATGCAATTAGAATAATTGTACTTCATTTTCATAGAACTTTAGCATGATTGTTCCTGAAGGTGATGGAATTATAGAACTGTCAACTATTTCTGCAACCACTAGGGACAGAGTAATTCCTGTCCTCAAGACTAGGTTTAGTTAAAATTTTGAGAAGTAGTTGTTAGTTGAAGTTTACTTCCAACAATTTTAATTCTAGCATGGTATTTTCTAGTAGGAACATATGTATGAAATAGGTGGTTAGTGCATATACTTTGTAGACCCATTTCAAGTCTAACGTCCCTAGGTTGACAATCAAATGATGTCCTTAAATAGATTATGGCCGCCAATTGAGATATATAATTTGTGAGTATAGGAATAATGTTCCTAATTATCAACCTAATTAAGGACACTATAGACTCGATAGTTTCCATTGTGTCTGTTGCCTTGTTCTATAATCAGGGTACTTGTGTAATTTGTAGACTCAAGAACTATTCTTTCATTTTGTCCACTAGTTATTTATAGGGTAATAGCTTGTCATATTTTGTCTGAAACTCATCCATGACTTGTTTGATGATGAGTTTTGAATCTTTGAAAACTTGTAGCTATGTGATGTTCCATTGGATAGATGTCTTGAGGCCTGAGATGAGCACCTCATATTTTGCAATATTTTTGGTACATGGGAATTCTAATTTGAATGACTTTGGGATGTAGTCACCTTGAGGTGTGAGGTGGAGGATTCTTGTCCCTGATCCATGTGATGTGTATAATCCATCAAAATATAGTTTACATATTGTTTATTCTTCAATCATGCATGATGTTCATCTAAAAATTCTATTACCAAAGGATATGTGTCCACCAAGGGTGCCTCAACTAGTTGATCTACAATAACCTAGCCCTTGATCATCTTTATGTCCACATATTTAATGTCAAATTCACTGAGGAGAATTACCCATTTTTTCATGCATCCTATAAGGGTTGTTTGTGAGAGAAGATACTTGAGCAGATATACTTTGGAAATGAGTTTTATTGTATGGTAGAGTATATAGTGTCATAGTTTCTGAGTAGAAAAAATAAACACTAAGAAGGCTTTCTCCATTGGTTTATAATTGAGCTCATAGCTAACAGTCACACAACTGATGTAGTAGATAACTCTTTCTTTTTTATTGTCATCAAGTTGAGCCAAGAGTGCCCCCAGTATCGTAACAGTTGCTAATATGTATAAAATGAGCGGCTCCCCTAGATTAGGTGGTACGTGGATGGGTGGATTCACCAGGTATTCCTTGATCTTGTAAAAAAATATTTGGCATAGAGGATCCCATTTGAAATTTGTGTTTTTGCATAGTAGATGGGTGAATGGTTGCACTTATTCGTAAGTAGACACACACACACACACACACACACACACACACACACATATAGAGGAAGATATACAAAGATAAATATAGAAGTGAGGAGAGGTCCAAAGAAATAGAGAGGAAGTGTATGTGTGTGCATGTTTATTAATGTAATTAAACTATTGTACGTTGGTTAATTCACACATAGGTACTAATTACATTTTACTTAAGCTTACTTAGGGAATTAGATAGGAGCAGTTGGAGCATTTTCACTTTATGTGGAATCATCATGCTATTATTTTATCATATATAGTTATAGTGGATGAAATTTTCCACATTAGGTGGGTGATCCACATTTTGTGGTCTTATCGCTTTATAACTCTTGACCTTTATTGCACAAACTTTGTTACACTTTGGAGGATGATCCATCTCTAGTGGACATGTGATTCCACCTTGGGTGAGTGATAAGTTGTCTCTTTATAATCATGTAATGAGATAATGACACTTGTCATTGTCTCATTCACTCCTTTTTAATCACCTTGGATATATAATCGAGGGGTCTCCTATTTAATGATCATCCAATATTCAAATCCATATTGTATCCATTAAATTGCATCCTTGGTGAGAATCTAGTTTATTCTTGTCATATTCATTATTTCTTGTTAATATGCTCTCCATTTCCTCTAAATCTTGGGTTGCCACCATCATAGCCAAATATTACATGGTATTAGAGATCATAAAGTGCCACTGGATACACAATTCAGAGATTTGAGTGCATATTTGGTGGATTTTGGGGGAGTCCCCTTTGTGACTTTCTATTGCAGGGAAAAATTTAAATTTTTTTGGTGTAAATTCGAGGTTGCCATCATATTAAGGAGGTCCAAAAAACTCAAGATCAACTTAAGTCACATTAAAATTGGACACTAGAAGCCAAATCTATAGCCATTTGTAGTTTGGAGATACAATGATGATCCAGGCATCATAATTACGCAAACAATTTCAAACAGTGATATCCCAGTCATCTGAACTCCTTTGTTCAAGATTTTTTTTTAATTTGGGGTAGAATTTTGTGCTCTATGCAATGGTCTAGGTGCTTCTTGATCTTTGTGGCCAATTTTTTCAAAACATTGCATAATTTAATTTTTGCAACTTCCAAGGCCTTGTTTGGGTACATACAAACTCTTTTTCAAGTGCAAATTTTGTAAAAAGTGCCTGATTTTTTTATATTTTATAGTGGTTCTATTAGTTTATAGTGACTATGATAAGAAATTATACTTTTAAAATTTGGTTTATTTTTACAATTGTAATGCATGGACCTTAGTTTGATATTTTGCAATAGTGATTTAAGTCCATTATGGTTTGATTGTGGCAATTGAAATCACTGAAATGGAAAGTCCAAGAAAGAAAAAGAAAAAGATAAAATTCTTTATTATTTAATATTTTTAGTAATAAAATGTTTTAATTTTTTTTGTAAGGTTTTAAAAAGAAATTTCAAATAAATTAACAAATTTGGGAAGACATTTCTTGTCCACCTACCATACTTGTTGCAGAGATCTCTCTTCCAACAGGTAGCTAGGGGGGCCCATTGCTCCTATATTTTCTTAGCGTGCATTAGTCCAATAAGAGGGGCTCAATAATTATCATTTAAAATACATTCTTGGTGGCATCATTATTCCAGCTTTGCATCTTTGTATTTGGTTATTTCATTCTCTTGCATGAGCTATGTTGTACACACTAATATAAAGTATCATCTTTGTACTTTTCCATTGACAACATATTTTATGTAATCCTTTTGTACTCAATAGATTATGAAGTATCTTATAAGACTTGGTGGATGACTCCAAAGGAGACTAATAATGTACCAATTTTCCATTGGTGGAGAATGGCTCCAGAGAAGACTTATAAAGTAACAATCTATCATTAGCAAGTATCCAGTTGATGATCAAGCATATGTCTCCATGCCTGGTCTCTATCATATTGCAGTGAGTGATTCATCATTAGTTTTTCATCAACATCGGTACCTAGTTTTGTTACACTTTAACATTATTGGTGAAACATAGGCTCTACTTTATTCCTATGGACAAGCATTGGTCACCATCTTGGACCATCTTTGTAGAAGATTTGACATTGAGGGAGGGCTTCATGGTCTCTCTTCTTCTATCTCATTCATAGATTATATTTTCATTATACTTGGGCACCTAACATGACCTAGTATCCGGGACCCATCTTGCATTGTTAGTTTTTGTACATTCTCCTAAGTTGCACTTGAGGAGGGGTGTTGGTATAATTAAGGTATTTTACCTTGGTTAATTTACACCTAGGTACTAATTACACTTAAGCTTACTTAGGAAATTGCATAGGAGTATTTGGAGTGATTTCCACTTTATGTGGAATCATCATACTATTATTTTATCATATTCACTTATAGTGGATGGAATTTTCTACCTTAGGTGGGTGCTTCACCTTTTGTGGTTGTATCACTTTATCACTCTCCACATTTTTTTCACAAACTTTGTTACATTTTGGAGGATGATCCATCTCTAGTGGACACATGATTCCACCTTGGGTGAATGATAAGTTTTATCTTGATTATCATGTAATGAGATAATGACACTTGTCATTATATAATTCACTTCTTTGTACTCACCTTATAAGAAATGGGCCTCCTATAATCCTTGATTTCCTTCATTATGGCTCTATTTTATAGGTAGGATCTAGGTATTGGTCCTCCTAGCCTTCATCACATATTTCTAGGCCTTTGTGCCCTTTTTCGTTACTCTCCCATTTTCTCATCATTCCAAGTCTCTGGCTGACCCAGGACTTCTTTGTTTTCAATGTTGACTGGGTCTAAAACTTTGGGTTAGGGTCGAGGTGAGGTCGACCGTGACCTAGGTCAGGGTTGAGCCTAACCTTGACCCTTATTCAATTTTGGTCCATGTTCCCAAATTTTAATCATAGCGGGTCCCAAAATTAATAACAGGCCTTCAGATCTGAATGTGAAAGGGTTTTTATTTAAAATTCTTTAATTATTTTCCCTCCTTAGTTGGTTATTGTGATTGGACCATAATTTAAGGTGAAATTTTAATTAAGGTCCCTTACATTTCCCGAGGAGCCTTGCCTTGAAATCTTTATATAAGGACTCTCTTTTTCCTTCATTTTAAACACACAAGCGATCGATCAACTTCAAGCGACAAGCAAGAAACTATGTGGAGATAATGATGCAAGATTTCAAGAGGATGAATTATAAGATCAAGATATTGTTGATGCCTTGATGCAAGAAATAATTTGTGACAAGCTATTGTGGACATTCATTGGGAGCAAGAAAGATCCCTTCTTCCTTGATCTACACTTTTCAACATTCAAGCATTCAAAGATACAATCATGGGTTAGTAATTATGGATTGTGAGTTTGGTAGGAGTACTTTAGCCTTGGGGGCTTGGTATTCTTTCTTTATCATATTCAAATCTATGCATTGATCTCTCATTTCAATTCATGCTAGGGTTTCAATATAGAAGATTAGATCTTGGCATTGCACATTCAGCTCTTCTTACGAGCAACACACACACATATTCTATTACATCCGGCTATTCATGGAGGTGGAGATCACCAAAATGGGGGTTTGAATAAGGAAAAACCCTATATAGGCACCCCAAAACACCATTTTTAGATATCTATAGTCGCTATTTCAGGAGTTGCAGAGCAAATCTAAGTACCCTTTTCGGCAAACTTTTGAGAATCCGTGAACAAAATTTCTGTCGGAGCAGTGCAGGTCAAGGTTGACATAAAGGGGTCAAGGTTGACCTTTCTTAGAAAAGGAAAAGATTTATGGGTTTTCTTTGTCTTTGTGTTTTCGTTCTAGATCCAGTTGAAAAATTTCCCGACACTCAGTACAGACACCAAAAAATAGGTATTTTCATATCAACTATGTTATGAGGTATGTATTCCATTTTATCTAATTTTAGTATTCTTTACAAGAATTTCCATATTTATATTCCATATCTATTAAATCTATATGTTTTGTGGTAAATATTGGTTTAGGGTCTCTTTATGTGCAAACCCCATTGAACCCTACCCATCCATCCACATTTTCCACACTACATTTTGGTGAACCCGTTTTATGACAACTCTTTCTTTTTGGTGTTAGATTTACATTTTATGTTAGATCTTACATGCATATAAAAGTAGATTTCTTTTATGCTCTTGCATTATATTTAAAAAATACAAAAAAATTGCAAAATTTCTTGTAAATTACAAAAAAATTTATATTTTTTATGCTTTTAGTGTTACTTTCAACATGTATGATTTTTTTTTGAATACTTTGATGAAGATTTTATTGAAAAAGAGGATAGATCCCTTAATGAGGTATATGGAAGTGAGGATGAAAATTGTTCGAATGAGATCTCCATTGATCCTATTCCTATTTCACCCTCCTCCACAACCTATTCAATTGACCTTTACCATAGAGTGTGTGCATGGTTACCTTCATGTTCTACTATTTGCAACATTGATACACCTATAATGATATATCCTAAACCTTTGTTAATGATAAAAGGATGACCTCGAATAACAATTAAGGGTAAACCTAGAGATCCTTTGGATTTCTTTGATAACATGGATTCCATTTCACATGCTTATCGCATACAGAATAACCCTAAGCCTAATGTTCTGGTTTCTTTACCTCCTTCCCAACCTATGCTTCCTCAAGTTCCTAGGTTTCCATCTACCTTTAAGGAGTATGACTTAGTATAACAATTACGTGCTACTCCTGCTAAGATATCTTTATGGGAATTTCTTCAAACTTCCCTGACATATCATGAGGCATTGCAAAAGGCTTTATCTACTCTTCCCGCTCCACCTCCTAACCAAGAGAACATTAATTCCTTTTTGGAGTGCATGCATACTATGCCTTTTGTACCTCCTATTGTGTTTACCAATGACAATTTACCTTCTGTTGAGGTGCAGAATCAATATAATGCTCTTATGGTTGTTGTTTCTATTAATCAGAGTATCATTTGTAGAACATTAATTGACAATGGATATGGGCTTAATGTTTGTAGCATGTATATGCTTAAGGCAATTAAGATTGATCTTAGGACTATTCAACCTGATAATGTCCCTATTCATGGATTTGATAATATTGCAAAGACAACTTTGGGCATTATTACCTTACCTGTTAAAGTTGGTCCGGTTATTCTCAATACACCTATTCATGTTATTCCTAGACTTCTCAATTATAACCTTCTTTTAGGTAGACCTTAGTTACATACTATGCATGTAGTTCCTTCTACTCTTCATCGCAAGGTTAGGTTTATTTATAACAATTTGATGTATACACTACATGCGGATGATGCGCCAAATCCTTGCCTAAATGTAGAATATGCTAAGGTTTCTGAACCTCTCCAACCAAGTAAAGAGCCTGAAAGGCCACCTAAGACTAAAACTAAAGCTCCATCTTCTTCTTTGATTGGGGATGATTGGGGAACATTGGACTTTAATCCTTCTTTTATTGGAGACTATAAAGTGTCTGATTTGGAATTTATGAAGCAACAAAGTGACTTTGAAAAATAAGTTTTTACTCCTTCGCCACTTTTTGAAGAATTAAAAATTAACTTTGTTGCTACCTCGATTGAAGAAATAATTGAAACAATAAAACCTGATTTCTATGATATTGTGACATATGTCGCTCCTTGGACTCCATCTGATATGGTTGATAGATATGGTGCTGGTTATCATCTGCTCAAGAAATCAGGATTCAATGGGAAAGGATGTGGTAAATATGAACAAGCTATACAAGTACCTTTGGATAATGAAATTTATGAATATACATATGGATTGGGATTCAATCCTTACAAATAACCATCATCTTTTCCTCTCAATATTAATCATTTATGTGGTGTAAATTTGAAGTTAATTAACCCCCTCCTTAACATGGGTCAAAAACCTATCTTGGATGTTTTTCCCGAAGATGAGGCCTTAGTGGATTTTTTAGGGGTTTATGAGGATGTACCTATGTTTCATCATAAATGATGGAAGCCTTATTGTCTAAATGCAAAAGCTTATTTTGGAGAACATGATGAAAAAAATATTTCTGCTTTACCAATGGATTCTCTGATACAAATTAATTTGCTAATAACTGAGACTGTTGAGGTTCAAATGGATGAAAATGACTCTGAGAGGATTATAAAAATTGAGAAATGTTTGAATCAAGATGAACGTGATCAGTTGGTTTCCCTTTTACTTGAATTTAAGGATATTTTCACTTGGACATATTCAGATATGCCGGGAATAGATTCTAAGATTGTTACTCACAATATTGTTCTCAAACCAAATGTTAAACCTATGAAGCAAAAAATTCAAAAGATGAATCCAGGAATTTCTTTATTAGTTAAGGCTGAAATTGAAAGATTATTGGATTCTAGATTCATCCGCTCTATTGATTACTCAGACTAGATTTCAAATATTGTGCTCATTTCAAAAGGAGAAAATAAGATAAGAATGTGTATTGACTTTAGAGATTTAAATAAAGCATCCTTAAAAGATGATTTCTCATTACCTAATATTGATATGATTGTGGATTCAACAATGGGTCATGCTTTATTGTCTTTTATGGATGGCTTTTCTAGCTATAATCAAATTTTTATTCCTCCTAAAGATCAATTTAACACCTCATTTATAACACCTTGGGGAAATTTTTTTTGGGTCATGATGCCTTTTGGATTAAAAAATATGGGAGCAACTTATCAGTGAGCCATGACTTTGATTTTTGATGATTACATTCATAAGATTCTTGAGGATTATGTGGATGATATCTTGGTGAAATATATATAAAGAGAAGGTCATGTTAGTATTTTACGACAAATATTTGAAAGGATTAGAAGTTACAATATGAGATTGAATCCTAAGAAATGTGTCTTTGGAGTTGATTCCAATAAATTATTAGCGTTTATAATCTCTAAGAAAGGCATAGAGGTAGACACTAAAAATATTGAAGCTATTGTTAATATGCCTCCTCCTAAGAACATCTCTCATTTACGAAGTTTACAAGGAAAAATTCAAGCTATTCGTCGCTTTATTTCCAACTTAGCTGATAGAACTATTCCTTTTACTTCCTTGCTTACAAAGGATACCACTTTCTCTTGGAATGAAGAATGTAAACAATCCTTTGAGGAATTTAAGGAGTATCTTGCCTATCCTCCTATTTTGCAACCTGCTAAATTTGATAAACCCTTTTATCTGTATACTTTAGCCACTCTAAATGCAGTGAGTGCATTGTTGGCTCAAAATGATAGTGAAGGTAAGGAAAGACCCATGTACTACATTAGTCTGACTTTACTCGATTACGAAACAAGATATATAGATTTCGAAAGATAATGTTTTGTTGTAGTTTATGCTTGTCAGAAACTCAAACATTATCTATTAAATGTTGAAGTCAATGTGATTGTTAAATTTGATCCTTTGAAACATCTTTTCTCAAAAATTGATCACTCTGGCCGTCTTGCAAAGTGGGTAATGTTACTTATGAAATTTGATCTTAATTTCATTTCTCAAAATTCAATTAAAGGACAAGCTTTAATAGATTATTTGGTTGAAGCTCCTTGTCCTCATTCCAATACATGTGTTATTACGATAGAATTCCCTGATGAAAAAATTCTAGCTATTAAACATGATGATGTTTGGGAATTATATTTTGATGGATCTAGATGTAAGATAGGTTTTGGTGTTGGTATTATCTTGATCCCTCCTATAAAAAAACTGATCCCTTTATCATATAAATTGACTTTTCCCTGTACTAACAATATTGTGGAGTATGAAGCTCTTATAGCTGGCTTACGAGCAGCTTCATCCCTTAACATTAAAAACTTGGAAATTTATGAATATTCAAAATTGATTGTGGAATAGATTAAAGGAGTTTATCAGACTAAGAATGATAAAATGACACAATATAGAGATTTGGCTCTTGATGTTCTTTCACAATTCTCTTCTTATACGATTCAAACTTTACCTAGAAAAGATAATCAATGTGCAGATGCCATGGCAAGCGCAACTTCTTTGGTTTGTCTTGAGAATAATGCTGAAAACTTTCAATTTACTATACAAACTCTTAAAAACCCTACAATTTCTAAAAAGGTTACCTCTGATTGTTTCAATTTGTATTTGGATGAATGGTATTCTCATATATTTCATTTTTTGAAAGATGGCACTTTTCCTGAATCGGCAACAAGGAACATGCATAATTGTATTAGGAAGCTTGTAGTGCATTACATCATTTTAGGAGATACTCTTTACACATTCTCTTATGATGGTTTGTTGTTAAGATGTCTTGGTAGAACCGAAATTCCAGTAGCTTTGACAAAATCTCATTCTGGTTCTTGTGGGGGACATTTTGGTGGAAAATATTTAGTTAATAAACTTCTTAGAATGAGATATTATTGGCAAACAATGGAACAAGATTATTTCATGTTTGTTAAGAAGCATCCTCAATTTTAGCAACATAGTAATTTGATTCATGCTCCTGCTCGTGAGCTTCGTAATCAAGTTTCTCCATGGCCTTTTAGTATTTGGGGTTTTGATCTTATTGGAAAAATCTCACCAACTTCTTCTCAAGGACAAACGTACATCTTGACAGCTACATATTACTTCACAAAGTGGGTGGAAGTTGTTCCTCTCTGTTCAACTACTGCAGATGTTATTTGTGATTTCATCCTTAACAATATTATAACACGATTTGGTATTCCTTCGATGATAGTTTTGAATAATGGTACCTCTTTTAAGAACAAAGAAGTCAAAAAATTCTTGAATAAATATTGAATTCAACATCAATTTTTGACTCCTTATTATCCTCAATCTAATGGTCAAGCTGAAGCATCAAATAAAGTCATTGAACAAATTCAAAGAAAAACAGTTAACAAGCATGCGAAAGATTGGCATACCCAACTTACCTATGCTTTATGGGCTTATAGGACTAGTGTTCGTACTGCCACGGGTACTTCTCCTTATAATCTTGTCTACGATACTGATGCTATTATGCCTTTGGAATTGGAAATACCTTCTTTATGTGTTTCATTTCATGGCATAATTGACAAAGATACATTTCTAGAACAACGATCACAAGAATTAGAAATGTTGGATGAACAATGAATAAATGCTTTGGAACATATAAAGGCTTATCATAAATAACTTCAGAAGCAGTATAATCATAAGGTAATTGAAAGATCATTCTCAGTAGGTGATTTAGTATTATATGAAAATCAAAGAAATGTGAATGCTTTACCTGGTGAGAAAGGAAAGTTTAGCCCTAATTGGTTTAGACATTTTGTTGTAATTGAGGACTTTGGTTCAGGTGCTTACAAAATTGCTAATATGGATGGTGTTTTAAGGAACCTATAAATATTATGCATCTCAAATGTTATTATCTCTAATTTATCTTTCTTTCCTTGTGTATTTATGTATTCCTTATAAAATAATTATGTTTGTTTTAATGGTTATATGGTTTTAGCAAATTGCATTTGAATACATTTATACACGTTCTTTCTTTCTATTAAGTTTTATGTTATTGGTGAAAATATAGTAATCAAACACAGAACTAACTAGCAAAGAGAGTTTTTCATTTATAAATTCTTTTGAGTTTTGATACATATGTGGCACAAGGCCCTATCTATCACTTTGTCTATCTTTATGCTTTGATGGTTGATGACTCCCAGATCTCTCTGATCTATGATGAGAAGATGTAGATCTCTGCCTGGTAGTCCATGAGTGGCTCCTTGATATGCTTATCTCATACATGCACTCTTGTGCTCTCCATAAGTCATCCATCAACCTCTCTTCTCTTTCTCTACATGACTTCAGCTTTCACTGGACACACGCAAAGATATCGCCATGCCTGCTGGGATCTCTGTGACCAATGGGAAACTCTTGCTCGTTGGCTGGTAGTTGATAGGAAACACATGTATCCTTCAGGACCTCAGATACAAAACTCCTCCACTCCATCATGCTAGTTGCAGAATGGAAACATATTTATCTTTTAATACCTTTTTCTTCACAAATTAAGTTAAAAGTTCAAATCAAATGCATGTTTTATACCTAGATCTCCCTCCTGGGTGTCACTGAAGGATCTGGATGGTGGGGGCATGGAGTGACTACTCTCTCCATGCTCACTGTGTCTAGGTCTTGGAGGTGGTGTCTATGTATGGGCACATGGAGGTCATCGTGATCTCAGTGGTGATGCATGAAAAACATGCACATCCGCACTGGTACTACTAGCTAGGGGCATCTCCTCTGCTCTCTCATCTACTTTTCCCTTTTCTTTCTCCTCCTCCATGGGGTCTCCCTCAGAGATGGGATCCTCCTCACCTCTATGATCCTCATCCTCCTCTACTATGCCACTATCACGGTGTGTCCTCTCTGAAAGGCCTAGATCACGTGTGGGATAGTCATCAGGGAAATGGGGTGGGTTCCCTTCAGACTCCAATATATGATGTAGTCTCTACTAATGATTTAATAAGCCACATCTGGGGCTACCTCTATATCCTCTATCTCATCTGTATCACTATCTATAATATCTACTATGGATGGCTGACATATAGCACCGAGTCTCTGATAGTACATTGTCAGATGTGCGTACCAAGGTACTACTCTAGGGACCCCTTGTATAAGACCAAAATGTCTCATCACTATGTGACTTTGATGACCCTCTAGAAGCTTGTGCCACTATGAGTGCCTCATCTGGTGTCATGTATCTGACCACTCTGTCATGCGATAGTATGGTCTCCATATTGCATCTATTCCTGGAACACAGTCTAGACATACCCTCTAATAAAGGATATCTCCATGCTACCAAACATCTCTTAGTGGATAAGAAAACCCTCTCAGTGTGCTAGCATCTACCATCATAGGAACACCTTGTGGTCATGTACATGTGAAGTAATCAAACAACCAAATCTGTAAGAGTGTGCATACTGTGAGACTCTCTCATTGATATCTCACCAACTAACATAACTCATGGTATAGATGGGCTAGCATGGTGCGGCCCCATGTGAAGATAGTCCTATCACTCTCCATCCTATGTATGAGATAGGTGGAAGGTGCTGAAATGATTGTACCCTTTGTGTTGGGTACTACAACCAAGGAAAGTATACACATCATAACCCTTCGTACCAAGGGTGTCGGGCTTTCCAGTACGGCTGATAGAGTGATCTGATCTGCTCAGGTTCACATCTATGGAACCCATCCCAAGCAATAATCTACATTTGCATGGATCTCCTCAAGACCTTTTTGTGCTCTTGGTTTGACAGGCTTGCCTCAAACTGGAAGCCACAATATCCTATAGATGAAAGGAACATGTGTCCTCATCCCACCTCTTTATAAGAGTTGATAACATGGCTCAGTGGAGTCTCATATATGGTAGGAATGTTACCTAGTACAGTCCTATGTCTCTCAGAAACTAAATATCATTCCCACTCATCTTGGAAAAAATCTCTCTAATAACTAGTAGTGGCCCTCCAAAGGGGTGCTCTCGGAGATGAACCAAGTCTTGCAAGCACAAACCAGAATCATATCAGCTCTCTACAATCACAAAACTATAAATCAAACTTGACTAGGAAAAGGTCGACCTTACCTATAAAATCAAGAATTTGAGAATTACAAAATCAAAAATAACAAACTCACCTAAGGAAGCATCTCTCCGGTAGCCAGGCATTGTCTCAGGATCTCCATATGGTTCACTCGAAGTTCCTCTCTGCTTGACATTATGCTTTCTCTCCTAAAATCTGCAAATGGTAAGAATGAGTAGGTATGTACTCTCTTCCCTTATTTATAGATCAAAATTAGGGTTTTTATTAGGTTTTTTTATTAGGGTTTGTTAGGGTTTACTTATGTGAAATTCAATTTTTCCTTCATGTGCATTTAGATAGACATTCACTATTTTCATCATATCTTGAGTTAGGTAACTTTGTTTTCAGTGCCATCAATGACATTGGAATTGTGATTTAGTTACCTAACCCCTTGAGTCAATTTAAGAAGGATAGGAATCCTTATAACTGGTTTAGGAAAGGGCTTTTTCAAAAAAATGCATATCTAGTGTATAAGGCTATCCTTATCACCCTGTTTCACCATTCAGAAGTAGAAAGCCAAAATAGGGGGGGCATAAGGGGCTCTATGACTTATCAATTTCATTCTAGTAAGTCTTAGGTGATTTATGGATTTTGATTAACCTTGTGTGCTATAGGTACTAACAGTTTTTTGTAGGATCTCTACATTAAGGACTTGGTTATATCATTTTTTGTTTACTATGATGTTTTCTTACTTTAGCTTACATATTCACCTAGTGTCATATCTAAGATAAAGTGGGGGCTAAATGTATCATCTTAAAATGGAAGAACTTCCAATTTTTATAGGTTTAGCACCCTCTTTTCGTGCATTTTCATGATAGATTTGTATTTAGGATGCATTTGCACTTGATTCTTCATTTCTAGGTGAAATTAAGGTTAGGATCTCAAGGATCCTCCTTGATTTCCTTCATTATGTCTCTATTTTCTAGGTAGGATCTAGGTATTGGTCTTCCTAGCCTTCATAACATCTTTCTAGGCCTCTGTGCCCTTTTCTGGTACTCTGTCCCATTTTCTCATCATTCCAAGTCTCTGGCTAACCCAAGACTTCTCTATTTTCAATGTTGTCTGGGCCTAAAACTTTGAGTCAGGGTCGAGGTCGACCTTGACCCTTGTCAGGTTTTGGTCCCCATTCCCAAATTTTGATCATAGCGGGTCCCAAAATTAATAACGGGCCTCCAAATCCGAATGCGGAAGGGTTTTTATTTAAAATTCATTTAACTCTTTTCCCTCCTTAGTTGGTTATTGTGATTGGACCATAATTCAAGGTGAAATTTGAATTAAGGACCCTTACATTACCCGAGGATCCTTGCCTTGAAATCTCTATATAAGGACTCTCTTTTTCCTTCATTTTAAACACACAAGCAATCAAGCAACTTCAAGTGAAAAGCAAGAAGCTATGAGGAGATGATGATGCAAGATTGCAAGAGGATGATATAAAAGATCAAGACATTGTAGATGCATTGATGCAAGAAAGCATTTGTGACAAGCTATTGTGGACATTCATTTGGAGCAAGAAAGATCCCTTCTTCCTTGATCTACACTTTTTAACATTCAAGCATTCAAAGATACAATCATGGGTTAGCAATTATGGATTGTGAGTTTGGTAGGAGTACTTTAGCCTTGGGGTTTCATATGCTTTCTTTATCATATTCAAATCTATGCATTGCTCTCTCATTTCAATTCATGCTAGGGTTTCAATCTAGAAGATTAAATCTTAGCATTGCACATTCAAATCTCTTCCTACGAGCAACACACACACATATTCTATTACATCCAGCTATTCGTGGAGGTAGAGATCACCAAAATGAGGGTTTGACTAAGGAAAAACCCTATATAGCCACTCCAAAACACAATTTTCAGATATCTACAGTCATTGTTTCAGAAGTTGCAGAGCAGATTTGAGTACCATTTTCGGCAAACTTCTAGGATCCGTGAAAAGAATTTCCATCAGAGTAGTGTAGGTTAAGGTTGACATAAAGGGGTCAAGGTCGACCTTTCTCAGAAAAGGAAAATATTTTTGGGTTTTCTCTGTCTTTGTGTTTCCATTCTAGATCCAATTGCAGAATTTCCCAACACTCAGTACATACACCATAAAACAAGTATTTTCAGACCAGCTATGTTATGAGGTATGTATTTGATTTTATCTAATTTTAGTATTCTTTACAAGCATTTCCAGATTCGTATTCCATATCTATTAAATCTATATGTTTTGTGGTAAATATTGGTTTTGGGTCTCTTTATGTGCAAAACCCATTAAACCCTACCTATCCATCCACATTTTCTACACTACATTATGCAATCTTTTTTAATGTAATTTATGTTATACCAAACCCTATGGATTATTAATTTTGAATCTTTGAATTCAAATTAATTAATCTGTTAAGAAGAATTGTTACTCATTATTTTCTGTTTCTCATCCATGGGTGTGAGAGAAGTGATATGTGTGTCATTTTTCTACATTCATTTAATTCTAAATTTAAACTTTTACATCTATTTCATGGTTATGATTAGATGGTAATGTGCCTTCTTTATCTTTTGGCTAAAGACATACAATATATTTTCATTTACTCCAAAAATTTTGAAGGCAGTTGCACCTTGTAAAACAAGCAAAGAGCACTTGCAATTCACATTAAAAGTGACTCAAATGTTGGCTCTCTTTTGTCTTTTAATTTGGGCATTATGAGTAAGTTTTAAAGATTGTTTCAAGAAGGAAAAATTTGTTAGCCAATAGATTTTTGGTGACTCTACTAGGAAAAGAAACCAAAGTGCTTGTGATTTTTATATTATCTCAGAAATTTGAAGGTGCCTCCCTGAGGATAGAGGTTGGCGACTCTATGTTTCATTTAAAGATCTCTTGGAAATTTTTTTTTAGTGTAGATTATTGCTTTGGTTGTAGCCCAACCATGTGAGGCTCAGATTGGACCATTTGCTTTTCCCCAATACTCATCTTTGCCTAAAAGATCAAGAGAATGATTTCCTAATTTTACTGGAGATAAGACCCAAGACTTGGATGATCACATTAACGCAGTTACTATTGCTTGTGGAATTCTTGGAGTGCAAGAAGAAAATGTGTTCATGAGGTTGTTTTTTGAAAGCCTCATTGGAAATGTTGCTAAATGGTTTTAGAATTTGGAATATGGATGCATTACCAGCTGGGATTAAAGGTAAAATTTCTTGTAAGATTTAAGCCTATGGTTGATACTTATAAACTGTTGCTGAGTTTGTTTCAAATGCAATAGAAAGAAGATGAATCTATGAGAAATTTTATTAAAAGATTTAATTAGTATGCTGGGAAAATTCCTTAAGGGTGTCAACCGAATGAAAGTAATTATTTGTGTGCATTTATTGTTTTATCGCAAACTGAAATCAAATTCTTGTAGAAATGTAAGAAGATTCAAAATATAGAAGATGCATAGAAAGAAGCTATTGAGATAGATGATGATATGATTTTGAGTGGAATAAAGTGCATGAGTAAATGCATTGTGAAAGTGCCACAATATGAAATTTACCTTCATAGTCATAATTTTTACCAAAGAAAAAAAGCCTTTACAAAGGAAACTTGTCATGAAAGAAGCAAAGCCAATGTTACCTATCTCTTATCATCAAAACTTGACAGTTTTTAAAGAAGAAGATTTTCAAGCATCTTTTGTGACTGAAAATAACACTTGTAATATTGCAGGAATTTATTATTACATGTTGATGAAGTTGATTCTTCTAAAGATTTGGATGATCACTTCAGAAAATCAAAATATGTAATGACTTGTCTAGTCACATCCGTTGCTAAATTTTTTTTTAATGACATGCATGATCAAGAATTAAACAAAAGTTTGTTAAAAAATGCTTATTTTTTCAGATTTTGAATCTTTTGCATTTGAATTTTTTGATGTGCTTTCAGTAGACCATTTTATTCAAAATGAAATGAGAAGCCAAGACCAAGGAGAAATTTTTAATCGTGAAAAATTAGAAGATGCTTCTTATGCTGATATTCAAAAAGATTATGAATCTTTTCAATTTAGTTGTAGAAATGATGAATGATTCCTACAGGTTGAGTGTTTGGAAGATTATGAAAGTGCTAAGAAACAAGCTAATAGTAATGGAATGTTCATCAATATTGAAATATTCTATATGCAGCCAGATTTGAAAGTCTTCAAATTTGGTGATGAAGATGATATAGATGATTTGGGTTTAAAAGACCCAAACTATTGCTTGGTGATGGAATGCTTCTATTTTGAAAGTGTTATCTAGACAACCCCATCCCATAAAGAGGAAAGTATTGAAAATATGAGAGAACCAATGGATGAGGTAAGGAAATCTAATGATGTATACTCTTTAGAAGGAGGTTTGGATGAGATTTTGGTTGAATGTTGTTTCCAAACTGTTTATAGTGGCTAGCCAATTTGGAGTATGATTAATTGTTCATTAGATCTGGCACAATGTTCTGATATATTTAAAGCAAATTCAAATCCAAAAGTGCATCATAATAGTGGAGCTTCTTAGTTGCATTCAAAAATATATAATGTAGTGTGGCTTTTTGGGCCTAACATTTTATTTGAAAAGCTTCTACTATTCATTGTTGTTAGGTCTCTTTTCATAGTGGTTGTAGAGTGGAAGTTGGGAATGAAACTCCTTACTTATCAACCACTTTTCCACAGAGGCATGTATTTCTCCCATCCAGTTAATGGGTTTGTATGACTAGTTTCAAGAAAAATTTGAGGTAGGGTCTTATGACCATGTACATGTTTAGTAATTTTTTTTGCATTGTAGGTCCAGGTGTTTTAGTGCGTGTTTCCTTTCTGCTACATCATTTTTGGCTTGTTGAGTTTCTCCTTGCTCCCCTCTACCCTCTACAAGCAACTCCCTATATTCTGTCTTTTCCCTTGACTCTATTGCCCAATGGATTATGGAACTGTTCCATGCTAAAGGTTTTGAGGTTCTCTATTTTCTACAAATGAAAGCATTCCCCAGGTAGGGCCAATTGTTGACAATGCCTGACCAACTCATTTCTAAAGATTTTGAGCACCTCCATATACCCCTTCCTACCAAAACATCAAAATAATCAATTTTTAAAATCAATAAAAGTTGGAGCAAAACCCTTTGGCAGACTTAATCCCAACCTCATTTTTCTCAATCAATATAATCAATTTTTATGGTTAGACTCCCTATAGGTTGTGAAATTCTAATGCTTTGATTCTAGAGTTGGCCATATGTAGATGGGATTAAATTCAGATTTTTTGGAATCTTGTGCAAAAATGGTTTTTAGGTTTTTCTCTATGTGATCCACTCACCCTATAGTCAAAATTTCATGAGAAATGAAGTTACCAACTAAAATTTATGAAAATTTTATGCCAATTCAAAAAGATAGCGACACACTTTGGATTTTGTGTTGAACCATTGAACTAAATCTATAGGTTTACAAGTTCAAAGGTTCAAATAGTTAAACAGGTTTAACAGGTTCAATCGGTTCAATGTTCATTAGTCACGCTTAAGTTTTTCATTTTTGACATTTAAGTTTGTAAGGAGCAAATAGTTGAACCCTTTCGGATGTTCAAGAGGTTCAACGAGACAATCAAATTCTACACACATATCCACCAGTCCAAAAATGCATCCAAAAAAGAGTTAAAAATTATTTAAATATGATGACAACCCACCTAATATGTTTTTGATTAAGGTAAATACAGATTTTGAATGGACCATGAAATGATTTACATAGGATTACAAAAATTTTTCAATAAAGATCTTACAAACATAGAACACCATCTAAGAAACAAAAAGCAGGACCCTAACCCATCAAACAACACGTAAACAAACTAGAATAGAAAGCCAAAAAATAGTCTACAACAGATCTACCAGCAATCTACCAACAAAAAACTAGCACCAGTTACATTTTAGCTTAAGTGGCCTTTTCAACCTCCTTTTGCATTTCCTCCATTTTTTGAACGGAGTCTTTCAGGCTTGTAAGCTCCTTAGGAATTTCAGGAACTTTCCTCTTGAGGTTGCTTTTGGTTCTTGTACTTGGCCTTGAAGACTAACCTTTACCCCAGCATCATCTACCACCATGATGGTAGTTTTTTCCAACATACTGCTCTCCAAATAGGCGTATAAGGCTTTTAGATACATCACAGAGACTTTGAGGCCCTCATTACAGTGCTTCAAAATTTCTCTTATGCAGTAACCATTATAGCAAATTTTTTCATTAATATCCATCAGCTTATCATCCACAATAGCAAAAATTCTAGCATTCAGGTTATCATCAGTATTGTTAATATTTACCTTCTTCAAAACCTCTTCAATACAATTTTCCAGTCTTCTTTTTAGAGATACCATTTCATCTTATAGGGCCTTTAGATTACGACCCATATCTTTCATTTCCTGAGTAATCCATTTTTCTATATTGATGCCATGGCCAGTCGTGCTCCTTACCTCTTGCAAAATGCGGTCATCAACATCAAAGCTAGCAGAGACCTCTTTCTCCTTCCTAGCTCTCTGTCTTTTCTCCTCTTTTCTGAGCCCTTGTATTAGGCTTCCTGTGTATAGTACCTTCCTATTTCTTCCTTTTTTTCACCTTGTTACTCTTTTCAGATCTCTCTTCCTTTTCTGAACCCTCTCCTCCCCTCTCCTCTTCCTTATTGACTTCTTCTACCTCATTTTCTTCTTCCTCCTCACCCAGATCTTCAACATTCTTATTTTTCTTCTCCCTCTTATCCTTAACCTTAGAGGTTGAGCGCTTATAATTTGACCTTGGGTTCCATTTCTTCTTCCATGGAAACACCCTCCATGTTATCCTCTAGTGTCATCCCTTCCTCATTCTCCTAGGTAGAGGAGTTTTGATCTTCAATTTCCTCTCTAAGATCTGCCTTTCCCTTACTTTTTTTCTTTTCCTTCTAATTAGAACCAGTCTTGGTATTATCCATTTTAGCTTTATTATTCTTCCCTTTAACCATTTTAGGAAATCAGGAATATTTTCCTTAGCCTAATCAGCTATAAGCATAATTAACCCTTCATGCAAATTTGGGTAACTAGGCCTTTTCCTATTCTCCAAGACATTGTTATTCAAAGAACTTAATAGATAATAGGGAAAAGACACTTTCTTTTGATACCTGAAATGGTTAACCAACACAAAATGAAAGTTGTACACCTTCATGTGGCACCCATCTAGTGTGAAATAATATTTCATCCCAACTTTCAAAACTTTAGCCCAAATCAGTTTGATCCTGTCCATTTCCACATAATCCCCTGAGCATTTAACCAATATTGCTTCTTCTTCCTCATTTTTTGGAAAAATATTTATAGCCTGTGACCCCATACACTTATTATTACTATAAAATTTTATTCCATCCAATGGCATGCCCTTCTCTGGGTCAGAGATAATATTATTTATGCTAGAGATAATATTAACCCTACCATTTGCCCACCCAACAAATTATGACCCATCAAATTAACCCTACCATTCGCCCACCCAGCAACAAAATTCTTTGTTACCTCCTTGTTGTAACCATGAAGTCTGTCCAAGTAAGGAGAAACCCCTCCCCACTGGAGCTTTCTCCAAAAACTCTTCTCCTTTTTCCATTTTGCATAGTCCAGCGGCTCCTCCCTTCTCAACCCACCTCCCATTTCTTCTGCAAAAATCTTCTTACTCTTGTTAGCTTCAGTCAAAGTTTCAAAATAATACTAACTCCTTTGGTTTGATAGGCATAAAATGACCTAAAATCCATGTGCAATTAACTCCATAATTTTCGCACACCTTAACTGACAAATCTATCTCCTCGAGATCTTAAGTGTCCTCTTCATTATTACTTCTTTTATTTATGATCCCTTCCTTGTGATTAAGTCTATCAAACATGATTAGACTTAAAATCTCTTTTTGAAGATTTACTTCCTCTTTCCATTTAATGATAGTTTCTTTATGGGCCCCCACATTAGCAAGCCCGTCCGCAGGCTTTTTCTCTTCCTGATACACATGGGAAATATACAATTCTTGAAATGTGCTAAGAATAGATATAATTTTATCTATGATATGTGCAATAGTCCAAGAGGCCACATTCTTTCCTTTTATGCAATTTATTATATTTAGAGAGTCTCCCTCTAGCCAAAGCTTCGTACATCCCAGCTCCTTAACCAACATCACAACTTGGAGGGCCACCTTGACTTCATCAATGTGATTTGTTTGAATTCCTAGAGGCACAACAACAACTCCCAGACAATTTCCATCCCAATCTCTTACTAAACCTCTAACCCCAACCTTACCTAGATTACCTTTGGTAGATCCATCAAAGTTTCCTTTATGCCATCCATTTGGTGGTGCTGTCCATATAATATTTTCTCTGGGATTGGGATCTTTGGCTCTTTGTCCCAAGAAGTCCCAATTGTGGATCTCTTTGAAATCCCGAGAGTAGTTCAGGAATATAGAATCATTCAAAAGATTGGTTCTAAAGTTTTCCATTAGACTTCTATAGACTTGATCAACCACAATCTCAAATGAGGTTTGTTTGTCTCTAAACACTCTATTGTTTATTTCCTTCCATATTCTCCAAGTGAAATGAGGAAGAAACATATTCCAAATTATTTTCATCTCTTTACCAGGGAAGGGGCAAATCCATTGATTAACAAGATCTTGAAGATTCTGAGGGTTAACCCAGTCTAACTAGATCTTATTGAGTATAGCATCCCAGAATTTTCTAGTGTAGGGATAGTGCATCATCATATGGTTACTAGTTTCAACTTCAACACAACACAAAAATCACCTATTAGGCATATTGAAGCCCCTTTTACAAAGATTATCCACAGTTAGAATCTTGTTTTGAACTAGCAACCAATAGAACATATTAATCTTGGGGATAAGTTTATTATTCCAGATTTGAGAGCAACAAGGATGTTCTTCCTCCTTAAAAAATAGAGCAAAAGCAGAGGAAACAAAAAATTTACCACTGGCCCTAGGACCCCACACCAAAACATCCTGTTCATTATTTCTTATAAACCAAGAACAAAGTTTCATATTCACAATCTTGAGATTTTCATCAATGAGACCAAGATCAACCCATTCTTCATTTTCCTAGTAGTCAGAAACTGTTTCACCTATAATCTCTCTACAAACCTGACTAGCATTCATCCATTCCTAGTTCTCATTTAGAGGACTATCTTTCAACCATTTATCATCCTAGAATTTAATCTTCCTACCATCTCCCAACTTCCATATGGCCCCCTTTCTAACCAAATTCTTTTCTTTATTGATGTTGTTCCAAATGTAGGATCCCTGAATATCCTCTTGATTACTTAAAGATTCTTCTAAAGAGATTAAAAGTTATTTACTTTTTAAAATAGAATTCCATTCTTTCTTTTCTTCAAAAAACCTCCAGATTTGTTAGGCCAACATAGCCTTATTGATTTTTTTGATACTTCTTATTCCAAGACCACCAAATTTCTTAGGCTTACAAACCTTGTCCCAGCAATAAGGCTTAACCTTTTTTTCTCTTCAAAACCTGACCAAAGAAATATTTTTTGGATTTTCTTGATGAGATCAACATACTTTTGAGGGATTTTGAAGAGACTAAGAGCATACACTGGTAGGTTTTGCAGAGTAGCCTTAAGTAATTGTACTTTTCTACCTTGTCTTAGAGTGGCCCCTTTCCATCCAACAATTTTATGATGAAATCTATCTAATAAATTATTCCAAAAGGTATCATCTAGTTTTAGACATAAAGGGAGTCCAAGATAGGAAGCAGGAAGCTTTCCTATTTTACAACCAATAATAGAAGAAATTTTCCTTTGTCTTACCTCAGAAGTGTTACCCAAAAAAAAGATATTTTCTCCCAATTAATAAGTTGGCCAGTGGCATTAGTGTAGGTCATCAAAGCCTTCTTCATGTTCCTAGATTCCTTGATCGTGGCTTCCCCCATCATATTAGTATCATCCACAAATTATTTATGAGAGCACTTCAATCTAGCAAATGAAGGTTGGAGACCCATTATTTGTCCACCATTCACCAATTTATTGATATATCTCCCAAGGCTCTCTACCATAATACCAAAAAGGATAAGAGAGATAGGATCTCCTTGCCTTAAACCTCTTGAAGAATGGGAGAAGTTAGAGGAACCACCATTCACAATGACATAAGATGAAACCGAAGTATCCAACTGCATGATCAATCTCACCACCCCTTTTTCAAAACCAAAAGACAAAATAATCTTAGACAAGAAAAACCAATTAACTCTATCAAAGGCTTTGGACAGATCCAACTTCATCAAGAAACCTTTCTTTTTAGAAACTTCAAGAGAGTGGATATTCTCATGGGAAACAATAATTGAATCCAGAATCTATCTTCTCGGAACAAAGCCATTTTGTTGAGGAGAAATTAAAATGGGAAGAAATTTCAGAATTCTAGATGTAAGCACCTTAGATAAAATCTTATACAAAGAGTTGCAGAGGTTTATAGGCTTGAATCCATCAACAATATTAGCTCCTGGTTTCTTAGGAATAAGAGCTATAAAGGTGGAATTGAGTTCTCTTAGAATAGTTTTAGTTCCAAAAAAATCCTTGACAACTGAACAAACATCTTTTCTAGTAATGCTCCAAAATTTATGAAAAAGGAACATCTGAAATCCATCCGGACCTGGAGATTTCTCTCACTCAAAAGAGAAAACTACCTCTTTAATCTCCTTATCATAAGGAATAGATTTAAGACTATTATTGGCAGGCTTATCCAAGATAGAAGGGATGGATTCCAACAACTTATTCTAGTCTTCCAAAATGAGATTATTTTCCTTGGATAAGATAGTAGCAAAATACCCCTTCATTACTTCTCTAATTTCATCCTCTTTAGAAATAATTCCTCTAGCCAAAGATAAAGAATGAATCTCCTTGATTTCCTTATGCTTAAGGGTAGTTAAGTGGAAGAATCTAGTATTTTTATCTCCCTTTTTAAGCCATAAAGATCTCGATCTTTGCCTCCAAAAGGTTTCCTCTTTGGAAATTATATTATGGTAATCCACAAGATGATTATTCTCTTGGACTTTTTGATCATTAGTCAAACCATATCTTTGGATTACATCCTGAATATCTTTAAGATCTGTTATAATTTTAATTTTAATTTGGAATATATCCCCCAAAACATCTTTATTCCATTGTCTCACTTTAGATTTTACATTTGAAATTTTCTTGACCACTTTGAACATAGCTATACCATCCAATTTAAGGTTCCACCATTCCCTTATTTTATTCTCAAGATCCGGGTGAGCTAACCACATCTTTTCAAATCTGAAAGGAGCATTTCTTTTACCATTAAAAGGACTTTCTAAGAAAGAAATAGGGAAGTGGTCTGATCCAATTCTTGCAAGAGAAGACAGAGAGAAAAAACTAAGTCAACCTGTCAGGTGAAATGAGCACCCTGTCAAGCTTGACTTGGATAAGGTCGACTCCAATTTTGTGATTGGTACAAGTATAATTTATACCTTCCAGCTCAACATCTAGCAAAACTTCATTGCTAATAAAATCCATCAAGTCAACCCTTCTTTCCACTTGGGGAGTATTCCCTCCCATCTTATCTTTCTCATTTAGAGGAGTATTAAAATCCCCCATTATCATCCATTGATTATTTTTGACAAGTATCCCTAAATTCATGTCATTTCTTCCACAACTTAAGTCTTCTTGTCTTAGTATTAGGATCATATACATTTATAAGGATCCAAGAAAATTTATCCTTATGACTACAAAATTTGACTGCTATAATTTTTTTCTCCTCAAGAAGAAGATGACAATTAAAGCTAAATTGGTTCCAAAAAGTAGCCATACCTCCTGAGCCTCCTTCAGAGCTACAACCAAGACATCTTCCATTTTTAATTAGATTGATCTTTTCAACTTTTTCTTTCATAATTTTGGTTTCTTGTGTAAGTAAAAAATTAGGCTTAGAGTCCCTTATAAGATTCCTAACTAAATCTTGCTTGTGAGGACCATTAAGTCCTCAAATTTTCCAGGATATGATCTTCATAAGGGGATTAGAGAGCATACCTCTAGGATGGTCATCTATTTTCCATCTGCTATGTTCTATTTTGCTTCTTGATCTCTTAGTTCTTTATCTAACTTTCTTCCTCTTTATTTTTTTGGGGTTCCAACATCTGCTTTCTACTGCCCTCTAGTCTGGACTCCTCCTTGCTTCTGAGTGCTAGACTTCTTAACCGTTCTAAGTATAGAGCACCCCTTAGAAATATTGTCTCTTTCTTCTCTGAATTATAGGTCTGGTCATTTGAGATTGCAGGTCCCTAAGGAGAACCTTTCTTACTTGAGTTATTTTTTTTCTTAAGCTCCCCAACCTCAATCCGAGGATTTTCCTTTTCATCAAGATCAATACTATCCATATTTTCTTGACTTCCCCAAGTCCTATTCACTATTGGGGTTGAGAATGTTTCCTTGCTATTCCCTTTTAAGGAACCACTATGATTCTGGCCATCCAAAATAGTACATCCCTGGCCTTTCTCTCTAACCTGATTAAGCTCAATAGATTCCAACCCTTTCAAGGAATCTTCCACCCTTGATTCCATTACAGTATCTTCTCCTTTAGGAGATCCTACACTTCCTTCTTTTATGCTCAAGTCAGGGCTGATAGTCTTATTTATACTTTCTTCTAAAACAACCTTTTCCTTCACTTGATCATTTTTCTTTTGAGTTTCACTAGTAAGCACATCTTTCTGAATCCGATGGTTCTCAACACACCTTGGGCCCAAAGGATTTTAATTTATCTTTTGGGAAACTTCCTCTTTAGAAGCCTTTGGAATAGGAAAAAATTCCTTAGATCCCTTTGGGATGGGACCTATTTTTTCTTTCTACTCCATCTGTCGACCTAAAGTCTTTTCCTACATCTTCTTGTTTTCCTTATGAGGGCATTGTTTTTCCCAATGACCTGACTTCTTACATACAAAGAAAGCAAAGGGAGCAGATTCATATTCAAATTCTTGTATCCATTTACCCAATTTTGAGTTTATGGTAATGACTTATGGAAGATCAACAGATTGCTGAATGTTCACAAAAATCCTGGCATACACTTGTCTTGTCCTTGCCACTGTCATTAGATCTATAGAGAGAATCTCACCAGAAGCTCCATCAAGGCCAAAAAATATATCCTCATGCCAATATTCCAAAGGCAATCCTGGAAGCCTGACCCACACTGGGGCTGCAACAAATAAGTTGTCATTATAGTCCAGATTAGTTGACCATTTTTGTAGTGACAGAGAAGATTTACCCATCATCTAAGGACCACCACACAATACTTTAGATAGATCTTCCTGATTAGAGAACTCAAATGAAAAGAATCCTTTTGGCATAGCTGCTATATCCACCTGACCCTTTAGTCTCCACTTCTTATCCGCAAAAGATCTAACAAGATCAATATTTGGTCTTGGTCCCGTAAACTTACCAACTAGAGTTGAAGCCATTATTGACACAGTATGATCTACTAATGGGTTTGGGATAAAAATTCCAAAATCTCCCTTCTCTGGGTCAGAGATAATATTAACCTTGGGGAATGATGATTTCCCGATAGGCTTAACACTAAATAAACCCAACCATCTCCCTTTACCCTGAATTGATGAGAAACCACTTGATCTTCCTCCTTGAGGCTCCAAGGGGGAAGTCTTAGACCCTTCGTCACCCTTAAGACCAATGACCTTTTCCATCTCTGACCCATTGGAGGGACAAAAGCCTTGCTTGATGAAGCCAGAGGTGACCCACTGGCCTTTTCCTCATTCCCTGACACTGAATCTACATCAATTCCCATAACCCCTGTCGTAGAACCCGCAACAAACCCTCCATCCCCTAGTTTACCGCTCGTGCTCAAATTTGAAAAATCCCCTCCCTCTCCTCCTCCCGCTCGATCTCTCTCCACATAATTGTTCATGAATTGTTCTGTTTAACCCACCTAATATGTTGGGCTTAAATGTTCCCAGATTTAATTTTATGACCATACGATCTCATGTGATATAATATTTTTATATTTTCTCAATGAAACAATATGGTTGGCAGCATCAGTTTACAAAGGAAGTACCCTGATTTGGCGATTTGTTATAAAATGGTAAAAAACACATCTATAATATTAATTATCATTACTACTTGCCAATTTGTATGACCCTAGAATGCTCGGTTAACTTGTGGTGAATTTAATAATAAGTGACTACAAGAGAAATTAAAACTTTCTCACTCATTTATGTGCAACAATTTAGAACATTAAAAAAATGTTTTAAATCATTTTTAAAGAGCAGCGACAATTTCACAAGAAGGTAAAAGGACAAAAGTTAAGATAATTTTGTAATCAAGAATATTTTCAAGAATTTGTTACAAGAAACTAAACAGTTTTTGGAGAGGCTAGATATATGTAATAAAAAAAAAGAGATAAAAGGGGTTAATGATCTGATTTTTCTACTGTAAAGAAGAGGCAAACATATTTCTTTGGGCTACACACTTTTTATTTGACAGAAATGTTGAGTATGGGAGCTTAGACAGAAATGTTGAGTATGGGAGCTTAGCTTTGTGTTGGAAATAAAAGAGATATAGATAAATTTGCATGTTTATTCATGTCTTCTTGAGATTGCAAATTTCTGTGTGTTTATGTAATCTTTTTCAATGCAATTTTTGTTATACCAAACCGTATATATTATTAATTCTGAATCTTTGAATTCAACTTAATTAATTTATTGAGAATAATTGATTCTCATTCGTTTCTTTTTTCTTGTCCATGGTTGTGAGAGAAGTGATTCGTGTGTCATTTTTGTACATTCATTTAATTGTATATTTAAAATTTTACATCTATTTCATGGTTATGAGTAGATGGCAATGTGCATTATTTGTCTTCTAGTTAAAGACATACATTACATAACTTTTGAAGGTAGTTACACCTTGTAAAACAAGTAGAGAGCAATTGTAATTGACATTACAAGTGACTCAATGATAGGCTCTCTTTTGTCTTTCAATTTGGGAATTATGAGTTAATGTTAAAGATTATTTCAAGAATGACAAATCTGTTAGCCAACAACTACATTTAACATACTTAGTTTTATTTAATATCTCTTGTTTATATTCTAGAATTGTTTAAATATCTCTCTAGATATTCATATATTAATTAATAATAATATCACATTAGTAATAAACATAATAATAATATATACTAATTTTATCACTATATCTCTCCCTCTTTCTATTTGGCTCTCTCTCCCTCTCTCCTTATCACTCCCTCCAATGATATATATATATATATATATATATATATATATATATATATATATATATATATATATATATGTATGTATGTATGTATTGCTCCTCTCTCTCTCTCTCTCATATATCCTTCTCTTTATCCCTCTCTATTCCACTCCACCTCTCTCAATATATATATATATATATATATATATATATATATATATATATATATATATATATATATATATATATATATATATATATATATATATATATATATATATATATATATATATATATATATATATATATATATATATATATATATATATATATATATATATATATATATATATATATATATATATATATATATATATATATATATATATATATATATATATATATATATATATATATATATATATATATATATATATATATATATATATATATATATATATATATATATATATATATATATATATATATATATATTTATATCTTTCTTTTTCTCTTCTCATATATCATTTTCTCCCTATTCCTCTCCCATCCCTATCTCCCCCCCTCTCTCTCCATTTCTATTTCTATTTTCCTCTATCCCCCTCTATCTCTAGACATGTTTCCTACTCTCTATCCATCCATATTTCTTCTTCTCTATATGTATTTCTATTTCTCCTTCTCTATAAATATTTATTTCTTCCATATAATGTATCAATCTCCTCTCTCTATATCTTTCCATATCCATCAACTTCTCCTTCTCCTTCTCCTTCTCCTTCTCCTTTTCCACATCCACATCCACATCTATCTCTATCTTCCTCTCTATCTCTACCCTCTATCTCAGTTTCCCTCCCCCCTCTACCTCCCCCTCTCCCCCTTTGTAAGCATAACATTAACCTATAGGTAATCAATCCTAATTATATTTTTCATTCAAAGGTTTTATTTTAAGTATTTTTGCATCCATGTAAGTGGATGCATTTTTTATTGTAAGCTATCACTTCTCCACTTAGACCTTTGTTGCAAAAAAAAACCATTCACTAAATTTCCTACTAATTAACCTAATGTACTACACAAACATCTACAAAAAATAGACCAAAATCTTCCCTAACAAACCTTCCACACCTCTTCAACATTCCCATTGCACATCAAGGTGTGATTGCTAGTTAAATAATATCTCATTAATTATTGATGATGATAACATCAATAATAGAATGATTTTAAGTAGAAGGTTAATATGATGTTTTTGATATCAATCAATAATAAAACAAGGGTGTTGACCCTCATATAACTATAGCCCGAGCGCATAAAACTAGCATTGAACACTTTAACAATAGACAAACATTAAAAGCAACAAGTAGCAACATCACTCAAAAAGTAACCACATGTAGTGGTTGGAAAAACTAAAAACCTAGGAGTATCATGATTGTACAGATAAGTACCGATAATAACAAAAATCAGGAAAATCCTTTTCCTAATACAAAAAATACAAAAAATCCTATAACTAAGTAAAATGTTCTTCCTAGAACTAGAGTCTAGGTAAAAGATTAAAACAAAAACAAAAGTATATTTACAAGCCCCACAGGGGCAAGGGATAATAGTCATAACTACCCTAGGATTTAGCATTACAAGGGAATTTGATGTTCTAGCCTAACTGGTACAACACATGGCTCCAATCATTCATGAGAAAGTTGATCAGGTCTTTATAATTTCTCTCGTCTTCACCATCCTCACCAAGAACCTTACATTACAACACACATAATGAAGTTATAGAGTTGTGCATAACCCATATATTGAACCTTTAGATGCTCCCCATCTCACATTCCATTTAAGTCAATTTATTTTTTAGATGCCCTACCTTATTCTTCAAATTCATCCATTTTGAAGAAGGTATCACATTAGGATTGGTTGAGGTAGTATTATCCTCCTCTAGCATCATGTCCCTTATGAGGTCAATGGGCTCCCCTTTCTTGTTGTTAGAGATATGAGTAGAGTTGTAGGTAGTTGATTTGTTGGAGTTTTCAACAACACTAGTTTCATTTGCATCACCTTCCATGGTCTTCTTCTCTCCACTATTCTTCTTAAATCTCCCATTCCCCTACTCAATGTTTTCCTTCAAATCATGATCAACTAGAAATTGTTTCCTCTACACCTCATGGATAATCTATTGGATCTCTGTGGAGTATTGTATTCCTCTTCCACCTCCTCCTCCTCCTCATTATTAACCTCATGGACACAGTGTTTGGTTTTCTTAGTGTGTGGGGGGGATGAGGGGGAGGGGGAGGAGTTTTTACCATCCTTTTTGGAGGTGGCTAGTTTGGGTCCTTTACCTTTCAATGCACTAGAATTAGAGCAGCCATATCAAAATTAAATATAGCTTGGGTGTTAGGATGAGAGGCAATCTTAAGGGCACCTGACTGATGAATGCCTTTCTTTTTACTAGGCCCTAACATTTCAATGATAGTAGCAAGAAGGGGGCTACAAAATAGCATCCCTATAGACAAAAATAGGTTTGGGGGGAATAGTGTTAAATGAAAATGATAAAGCCTAAAAATGAAGCCCTCGTGTAGAGAGATGGGTTTCTTATACTGGGTACATGCAATCTCTTTTGCATTAAACACAAAACTTTAAAGAGAATTGAGAAACAAAAAAAGAAACAAGATAATGTCATGGTTCTTGTAATGGTTAAAGAGGGTCATGTGGTAGTAATAGTAAACTGTGAAGCACCCTTCAAGAGTGAAATACTTCATAAGAATGAGACAAACCTAGTCCCATGGTGGTGGTAGTTGTACTCTCTCATATCCTCCCTGCATCTTGACTGACACCTCATTTCCTTTGACAAACCTGTTTAGGCTATTATTGTTGACCACCCCATTAGTCTTTTTCCATTTTCTACCTTAAGATGGTAAGCTAGTCACCTTAGCAATCACCTCCTCATTAATTTTGAAGGATATACCCTCGACAACAACTTTCCTATCCTCCCCAGAATTGGCAAACTGAAAAGAAAAACCCTCATCGAATTCATTAATGGATTCAATCTAATAGAAAACCATCCTCTTTATAGATATGCCACACATTTGGATTATTCTTGAATTTGTATGAATTACCAGGCTTAATGTGAACATGATCCACACCCATCTCTGTAACACAATGACCGATATAACACACTCAATAGAAAAATCTAAAACCCTTAATATTGCTAGAAAAACTTGCAGTTATCACAAACTGATTTAAAAGAAAGATGAACGTCTATTTGTCTGGTTGTCTGTATCATTATTAAGCCATCCTCTTGGTAAAATAATCTATGATGTTACAATATTGGAAATGGAGAATTCGTAAGAATAGTTTTGATAGTGCAATGAGAAGCTCTTGTTATGGTTATGTTGGAAAACATTTGAGCTTACATTACGTGAAAAATAAAAATGATAACTTTGTACTGTAAAGAAAAAAATAAAAAAAAATATAATGAAATATAAGTCTTTATTCTCCTCCATCATACAAAAATTGGATCATGTCCATTTTTCCCATATTTACTTTCTTTAAACCCATGATGTTACGATATTGGGAATGGAGAATTTGTAAGAATATATTTTATAGTGCAATGGACATTATGATGGAAAAAGTTTGTTCCTAAATATCGCTTCAAATGTCATTTTAGACATGGCTTAGTTGTCTATAGACTGTAAAAGTATGGTAAACATAAAAGATTTCAATATTAATGGACCATTTTAAAGATGGTTGAGAGTTGTCGATGGGAAAAAACAAAAGTTACTTTACCCACTTTCTCCCACTATCAAACAAATTGTCAATAAAAAGAAGAATATTTTCTACAGTTCTCACCAATAAAGAATATATTTCCCATCTCTTCAAGAGTATCCATTAATAATGTAGAAAGAAAAAGGTTGAGCATACATGACATGATAACTAACACTACTACATTTGACCTCATTTTTCTACCAAAATTTTTGTCAATCAATTAAAAAGGTTTAAGTTGGTCAGATTATAGAAGGAAAACTTCCTTTTTTTAAAAATCCATGCCCATGTTAGTTGAAATTTAGACCAATACAATGTAGGTCAAAATTTCAACCAACACGAGCATAACTTTAAAAAGAAAAAAGATTGTGTATCTCATTTCATTGTTTGGTTTTAATTTGGAGCGCGTGAAGGAGCTAGAGCCTGCAATTGTTTGAACTATTATTTGGTGAGATTAAAAGGAGGATCACCACTATGATTTGGTGTAAAAGGAGGACCGCTTGCCTGCGAGGGTTGCCACTATGATTTGGTGTAAAAGGAGGACCGCTTGTAAGGATTTCCTTACTTTGCATTTGTCTGGCATTGTTTTATTGGTTACCTACTTAGGGCCCATGAGCAATGTGCTAGGGCATCATGTATTTGGTATTTGCTAGCACATTTTTTTATCATTGTTTATATACATTTGATTCAGAGATGAACTTGCAAAACCCTAAATTTATGAATCACCGCATCATGTTACACTGTAAATGTACTAGTGTTAGGTTTATGATTGTAAGGTTGGAAGAGGAAATATTGCAAACAAGATTGAGAAAAATGTGTTTTTAACATTTTTTTTTATTGGTATTTGTTTTCTGCCGACTTCGTGTGGATTGGAATGTCAAATCTAAATCCATAGGAAGTTTACCTAGAGTCATAGCTTTCAATTGCGACCGGTCTGAGATCATTTGGTGGAGAAATCTGAAAGAAATCATGTGACAGTCATCTATAAACCATTTTTGACATAAAACTAGGGCAGTCGGCTTTCTACAGTTGGCTTTCTATGGACTCTTTTAGACCAAGTGTGACTATCTACAAACTATGGCTTCAGAAGTGCTTAAAAAGACCCCAAATAACAAAGAAACCATAGACTCCTTGCACTCCCAAGACTCCAAACCTTCACCAGTCTTTAATAATGTCTAAAAATGAACAAACCTCAAAGGAATAAGGCTCAGTCCACTGAGAACCCCAAAATCCCCAAATTTAGCACCTCTAACTCCTCTATAAATTATGGTGATCACCCAAACATTCTTCCTTCTCATTACATTAATGGATTATGGAACTATAGTACATGTTAATACTCAGTCATTCCATGTGTTATAGTGGTCAGAGGTCATGGAATGACCATATTCAATTGGAAACTCACAAAACTGTCAAAGGAATAGCTGAAACTACTCTGCCAGTCAGAATTAATTGAGTAAAAATACAAATATAGACCTCACAAATGCATAGATGTGGTCTAGGATCAATATCTAACTATTCCAAATGCATTGAAATGTAAGACAATGGAAAAATGAATCCAAAATCAATCTAAGAACTCAAGGAAATTGCATTTGAAAGAAGTTTATTTATCAAAAACTCAGTATAAATATATAACCATACTACACCAATCCATCTCTATTCATACCATTCATGAAAGAAGAAATAAATCAATAAGGATTCTAACTGTACCCTCACGGGTAGTGAAAGGGTCTGTTGGAAAATAATTTACATTTCATTAAAAACCTGAGTATGTTACATTGTTTCTAAAGCATTTATTGATTCTTCTATCTTCCCTTACTCCCCTGTGTCTCAAACATACACATCCATGCTCTAATAAGCCTCTCCAACTGGTTTACAACCTCCATGTAACCGGTAATAGTTAGTTATTAATTGTTTGGCTTAGTTTGGAATACACAAATATAGACCTCACAAATGCATAGATGTGGTCTAGGATCAATATCTAACTATTCCAAATGCATTGAAATGTAAGAAAATGACAAAATGAATCCAAAATAACTCTAAGAACTCAAGGAAATTGCATTTGAAAGAATTTTATTTATCAAAAACTCAGTACAGTCCATACACCAGGCCTCTTCTGCCATACAATGAAATTTTGGCATATTTGATGGACTCCTAGAAACTACCCCAACCAATCCCAATCTGTTGGATGGATTAGTTTGCACTAAAACATAACAAAATCCAATTCCCTCCATTTTCTAATAACCGTTGTATTTCAAATTTTTGAATTTGCAACATTACAAATTTGGAGTTTTTGAAACTTTTAAAGATAATGAAGCCTTAAGACTTTGAAATGTGATTTGAAATGTGACCCAAATGAACTTATTAAGCATTATTAAAATCAAATCTAAACTATTATAAACTTGTAACACCAAATACCATCCTAGGCTCTTATTTTGGTCCTAAGGCCTATTAAGCCTTTTAAGACTTATTACATATTTGCCATTTGCATTACACATAATGACCTTATAGGCCATTATAGGTGCCAATACATTCCACTTGATGTCTTTAGATGTCATTAGGTGCATGGTTGTCATTATGGACTCCTGGTAGTCTTTGGATGTTCTAGGTGCCCCTGCACCATGTTCACCACCTTTGAAAGGATTCTTGTCCCAAGAATCAGTCCTGGCATTGGATGTTTGAGTTTGAACCAAAAATTTCAAAAAAAACATCAGCCAACTCAAGATATGAAAACATGTCCAAATTTATTAAAAAACCTCATATTACATCTCATTAAATAATGTTGAAGTCAGATTGGGCAATAAAAGTGAAAATATTATGCCTTCCAAATGTGCACAAAACTATTCAAAAATCCAATGAAATGTAACACCATATCCTAGCAATCATTTGAATCCATATCAACCATAAAAATAAATGTTTGTCAACAATATAGTCAAACTGTACCCTCACGGGCAGTGACTGGCAGATTTCAAATGAATTTACATTTTCATTGCTTGAACATAGTTTACATTCATTGTTATGATCTGGAATCAATCATTAACTTGGTCCATTCCCAATACTCATTAACTTAGTTTACATTCACTATTATGATCTCTATAATCTAGAACAATGGAGTTTTTAATTTCTAGTTTCTAGAGTGTATTTATTTTGATGTTATGTAAATTTAATTTAAAAATCAATAATATCAATACAAGTATAAGCATTGTTAAGTGGATTTGTATTCTCAATTCAATTCGTGCAAGAATATGATGTACTTTACGTACTATTAATTTTTTGACAAACTTTCACATATTAACTTTTGAAGTAGAACTAAAGGCGATGCATTGTTGTTAACTTGTTATTAATAAAAAAATTATTGGCAAATCAGAAATCAATTATTGTTCATGTTGTAAAAGTAAATTGTTTTAACTAAAGTATACATGCGGTTTTTATGGGAAGAGGTTGAACAAACTATAATCTTGAACAAACTAAGTGGAATATGTAAACATTTGCTACACTGTCTCTTTTCTCTATGATTGATTATAAATATCATGGTGTTTTATGGCACTTTAATTAATTGCATATCATGGTTGTGCTCTACTATTGTACTTAACCTTTAACATATCTCTAATGATTACAATGACTTGCACATGCTTGTACCTTGTGGTTGTTCCATCTTCTTATTGTGATTGTTGCCGATTTAAGGCATGATATGTCAATGTCTTCTTATTGTATTTATTCTATTAGGACTTCAAACTGAGTGACATTTCCTTTTCACATGAGCATATAATTTAAAATTGCCTCTATAGAAGAAATTGTTCATTAATAGTAGATAGATGTGTTTTTCCCTATGATCTCATGATAATGGCCATATTCAATAACTCTATAACATAATGGTCATTCCTTTTAAGAGAGATGGTTGTTCCATTGTTCTAAAAACTACAATTTGTTGTCTTTTTGACATGATAGCATTATATGTCAGAAACTTTGAGGTTCTCTTACCTTTTGTATGTCATGGCTTCACCTCTATGTAGCTAAATCTCACTCTGAAAATGATATTCTTTTAGGAAACAATGAAAATCCTCTATGGGTTCATACTTATTGTGACTTCCCATGGCACACTATCATTGCTTGTACACTATATTTTTCCAATTCTTTTAAATTGTCATTGTCTTTGAAAATTAATGCCATATGTTGCTTACATTTGATTCAATTTCCATATTAATTACTCTCTTCAGTTGTATTAGGAACTTTTTCCTTAAGCATGTGTGATGCAAACCTAGATATAGATGGGCATTAATGCATTAATGCTCAATTGAATGCCTTAATGTAGCTCCCAGAGAAAGGCCATCTGGAAGCTTTAGAGGAAATAATTTGTACTAGGTATGGAATCACCTCCACTACAATGCCAAATTATGATGTGTTATTATCTTCAATTGCAAGTTTCTTTTGCAAAAATATATTGTATATCTTTATAGACTAGACAATGTGACTATATAACTCCATAATATATTCTCTATAATCTCTAATTACAAATTGAAGTGTAAATTGAAGTAAAGTCTTCCTTGGATAAAATTCCAACCCTTGTCTACTAATTACAATACTTACCTTTATAGTTCACGCGACTTCCCTAGGGATCTGTTAGAACTAAAATAAATTTGTTATATGCTAGTTGGCCAACTATGCCTAGTCAACCAATTAGGAGACATGTCTTTTGGGAGGTAAAGACTTATATAAATGAAAGATGAAACTCTTCATCCAATGAAAAAAAAAAAAATTCAACACAAACATCTGTGAATTATATCCAGACAGTAGAAAAATATATATAGGCAGCAATGAATTAGATGTAATTGCTTCAACTTCACATTCTTGATTTACTTCAGCATCAAGAATAATATCCACAGATTCAGTAGTCTAGTGAGGAGATTTGTGTAACTCCCAAAATAATAATACTCCCAAAATACTTATCCTTTTGAATATTTCATGGTCTAGTGAGCATGATTTGTGTGTGTATTTGTAAATCTTGTGTAATCTTATAATATATATATTTTTTGATTATATACAAGATACTACTAATGTTTGTATGTTTACATTTTGTATATTTATAGCTTGTGAAGAAAGTCCACACCTGACAATATGAACCCAGAACAAAATAATGAGACACTTGCTAGATTGTGGTCTCAGTTCCAAAGAAAAGACATTGAAAAATGTAATTGTCCTTGCAAAAAGTGTAAGGGCTTAAAGAATCAAAGAATTCTAATCAAAACAGCCCAGAGTCATTGAAGGCAATATGGTCACATTGAAGGGGGGCACAATTTTTGTCGATTGGTGAATGTGGATTTCCAATTGGAGGAACATGGAGGTGTGAATATCCAAGCCGATGATAACGCTCCCATGGAAGAAGATGATCCTGTGGCAGAGAACACAATTGAAGATGATGGTATTGGTGTAGCTGATAATGTGCCAAAGGACATGATTGAAGAAGATGGTATTGGCGTAGTTGATCAAGATGATCATGCTAATGGTACTAGCACATCTGATAATGATGATGAAGATGGTCTTGATATAGCTATAATTGAGAAGGCATACGAGCCCCTATACCAAGGCTTCCAAACAACTCTTCTCTCTGCTATAGTGTTGTTGGTGAACTTCAAGGTTATGAATGGTTTATCCAATGTAGAAATGTCACGTATGCTAAGGTATGCCATTTTTGTCATCTTCAATGTTAGCATACCATTACGATTCATTATATTAACAATTCATATTTGTTGTTGTAGGTTGATAGGTGAGTTTTTCTTACCACCATCAAATATTTTTCCTTGTTCGTACTGAGAATTATCTACCATTATGAATCAAATAGGAATGCAGTATCAGACAATACATGCATGTCCCAATGATCACATTCTATATCATAAACATCATGAATTTGCAATAGAATTCCCTATTTGTCATACTAGTAGATATCAGTCAGATCAAATAACAAAAAAGGTGCCTCACAAGAGTCTTCGGTACACTCCCCTTATTCCACGTCTTCAACGATTATTCAAGTGCACTAGCTTGTCACAATTTATGGATTACCATGCACGCAATAGAAGTCAAGATGACATTATGTGAATGCCTGCGGATGGTTCTTCATTTAAAGACATAGAAACAACATGGCCACACTTTAAAGAAGAACCTCGTAATCTCAAGATTTCAGTGGCAGTGGATGGTGTCAATCCATTTGGAGATATGAGATCTACTTACTCAGTGTGGCCTATTTTTGTTATTAACAATAACATTCCTCCTTGAATGTCCATAAAGAGGGAGCACATAATGTTGTCAATGATTGTACCAGGTATTTTTTCATTTAATAGTTATGTAAATTAATTTATAAACACCGCATCAAGATGGTCATAATAATTATGTAATGTTTTTGTTCATTCAACTAGGTAAGTACCAAGTTAAAGATATGAACATGTATATTGAGCCCCTTATTGACGAGTTGTTGATTTTATGGAATGGGATCACTATGTATGACATCTCTAGACCAATAGGACAAAGAAAATTTTAATTCCTTGAAATGCTTGTATGGACAATACATGATGCCCTTGGGCTAACTCATTTTTGTAGTATGTTATATATTCATGTTAAGGTCACATATTTTTGGTATGTTATAGTGCTTACACATTATTGTTGTATGTTTAAGTTGCACATGATAATTGTACATGATCCAATTGTACGATATCTTTTAGGTCTTCAGGCAAAGGGTAAATTCACATGTCCAGTTTGTGGTCTGAAGATGAAATCTTGTCATTCAAGAAGTTTAGGAAAGTAGGTGTTCGATGAGTTTAGCCACTTTCTCCACAATAATCATAAGTATTAAACTATCGAAAAACATCTTTTTAATGGGAAAGAAGAGATGACATCAAGGCCACAAAGAATGACACCTCGTCTATGGAAGTTAGAATACAATAGACTAAATCACTGAGGTAATGTCATTGCATATGATGATTTTTGTTCAAAATTTAAATTTTGATATTGTCTTTTATTTACTAATGATGTTATTGATGCTTGTGAAGGTTGTCAAGGCATCAATGACCAACTTCCTAGAGGAATAAAAAGTTATCCTAGTTAATTTAGTAGGTTTCTATACTACAAGGATCTCCCAATCGTGCATTTGTTTGATGCTATGCATATTGGAAAGAATGTAATAGAGACACTATGGAAAATATTGGATGGAAGGTGTGACAAAGAAAAAATGGCCAAAATTTATAATGACATTCATGAATCCAATCATGCACTGAAAAATTTCATTGAATCAAATAGCAATGGAGACCGCATAAATATGAGTGCCTGCCCTTGGTTATTAACTAAGCAACAAAGTGATGCATTAAAAGAAGTCATAAAAAAAACAAAATTTCCAACAGGATTTGCTACCAATATAAGTAGTCTTGTATCAAAGAAAGGTGATTTTGGGCCAGGGTTGAAAACACATGATTGGCATACCTTTGTCAAGGTGAGTCATGTTCTCTATTTATAATATATTTGTAAAATTACATGTACTTTTTATTGTATTATTTTACAATATATTGAAAAGATTATTTTTTAATCATTGCAGTACATCCTACCTCTATCCCTCCCAGACCAGTTTGACAACAGTGTTAAACAAGTTATATATGATCTTGGAGAATTCATGAGGTTAGAAGTGTTATTATATTTATGACTTGCTTTACTTTTTATGTAATTTATTGTATATTTTTATCTAAAATCTTGTTTATATGTTCTTGCGAGTTGAATCTCTTTTAGGTGGTTATCATCTAAAGAAATTGATAAAAAAGATATAAAATATTGGTAGAGAAAAATTCCCCAGCTTATGTGTGAAATGAAAAAGTGTCTACCTCCAACTTTTTTCAATGCTCAAGAACACTACCTCATACATCTAGTTGAGGAGATTGAATTGTGTGGACCTGTACAAACTAGGTCAATGTGGATAGTTGAGAGGCAATTTAAATTTATGAAGGGCTTGGTTCGACAAAGAGCACATCCTGAGGGTTCTATGGTGGAGGGATATATGGTATACCGGACCATGGTGTATATTAGTGATTATCTTCCCAAGTTTGTAGCAAATATCCATGTAGATTGCATTTGGGATCCCAACTCTATTAACAAATTTGAAGGGGAGTACTTGATGGGGAAAGGTAGATTGAGGAAAGTGAGAGGTAATTATATGATGTTATTGTAGTTTATTAATTCTTATAGATCTTCAATAAAAGTTGTTTTTAAGCGTCTATTTGTTTTCTTTACAATTGGTCGTGAGTGGGATGCACTACATTTGTATATTGTAAACAATCTTGATTGGATGGCGGTATGGATTCAACAATATCAAGAAAATAGTCACTCATTAACATGGGATGGTGTTGCATCATTGGTTAAAGAAGCTCATCGTAATGGAGATCCCAATGTTACGCCAATGGTACTTGATCTAGCATATGGTTTAAGAGGTAGAAAGGTATGTATAAGTTTACTAACCATGACCCATAAGTTTAATATCAACTCACAGATTGATGAAAATAATCTTGACATGTTTGAATAATTGCAGATCAAACACCACAAAGCTATGTACTACCATGGCTGTAAATTTTGCATAAAAAAGTTAGACGACATGAAGAAAACTTGTGATTCTGGGATAAGTGCAGTCTTCGAGGTCACTAACATTTCATCTAGAAATGACATACATCATCAATAATCTAAAAATTGATACTATGGCATTTTATATGATATACTTGAGTGCGACTTTAATTCATTCAAATTAGTTCTATTTGTCGTCAAATGGTGCAAGCTACGACTGAATCAAAATGATCCTGATCGGATTGTTATTGAACATGATAGTGGATTTACAATGATTAATACAAGGTCATTTGAGCCAGTTGGAGATGAGCCCTATTCCAAGCCAATGTGAGCAAGTGTTTTACTTTGTCGTTCCACATAAACTGGGTTGGTCATTTGTTGTTAGACATGATTCAAGAGGAAGGCTGGTACAGTATAATGTGATGGAAGAAGAAGATACTGAAGAATCAGAAGATGAAGTAAATGATGATCACGGACAACTGTTACACAATGAAGAAGAAGAAGAAGAAGAAGAAAATGATGATGATTCCATTGATGCTGATGATATTGATGGTGATGATGGTGATGATCATGATTATGGTGATGAAGATGGTGTTGATCAAGGCGATGATGGTCATGATGATGATGATAGTCATGATGATGGTGATGATGATGATGATAGTCATGATGATGACATGGATGAGGAGGATGATCAATAACATGATCAATGAAATGTATGTCAAGGTATGATCAATGTCATGTATGAGGTATTGATTTATTCATAGAAATTTGAATTAAGTTATTATGTGTTGAACTCTATAGTCATGGAGTATATTTTGCATCATGTAAATTTTGTCTTCTATGTAATTTGTAGCTTACATATCATGTAAATTTTGGCTAACTTAAGATAAATGATTTACATATGCAGGAAATTTAATGCATTTGACATGGATTGACATGTATAATTTATTATTTGGTTTCCTTCTCTTTAGTCAGAAAAATATATAGATCCTACTATGTCTCTCATTTGATGGATTGCAGGTATCACCAAATAGGTAAAACCATTCAAGATTTCTCTAACTTTGTAGAAGATAAAAATATCATGGACATATAGCCAAGCAGTGGCTCATATACTTGGACCAATAAAAGAATCAATTTTTCCTAGATAGCTGTCAGGTTAGACCATTTCCTAATTTCTCAAAACTAGAAGTTAACAAATTACACCTTTCAGTCGAATATCATGCCAAAACTAGGATCAGATCATTTCCCTATCAGCATCCAAGTTAGTCTCAATTCAGTGAATCAGTCAGCCCAACATAAGCCATCATTCAAGTTTGAGAGAATGTGGTTGCGACATCCATCCTTCCTGCCCTCAGTCAAACAATGGTGGACAAGTGCCTCCCTCATTAATGGAACCAAAATGCACCAGTTTGCAGCCAAATTGAAGTTTATCAAAGTTCAAATCAAGAAGTAGAATGAAGTGGTCTTTAAAAACATTTTCAAAGAAAAAGAGATTGTCAAACAACAGCTAGAAAATGTTCTTAAAATGATCACCAAATAGGGTATGGACAATGATTCTTTTGTCACGTAGAAAAAACTATCAAATGAATGGGAAGAATTGTGTAGCAGAGAAGAGGTATATTGGAGACAAAAATCAAGGGAACTTTGGCTGAAGGAGGGGGATAAAAATACAAAGTACTTTCATGCTTCAACCAAGCAGAAAATAGCCACCAATAAGATCTTCTCCATTAATAATGTAGATTCAGGTATTACTCTATCATATCCTCAAAGCATACAAGAGGAAGGAGTAAGTTTTTAAAAAAATTTGCTAGCCCCTCTGACTCTCCCTGGCTCCTCAGATACATGTGAGGTTGAGCTTCTTGAGGCCATCCCAACGATAGTTTCAGAGTTGGATAATTTGAAGTTAATGGTGCCATTTACAATCCAGGAACTCAAAAAAGTAGTCTTCTCACTTCCTCTAGACAAAGCGCTGGGTCCAGATGGATTTCATGCTCTATTCTTTCAAGCTTGTTGGGAATTGGTTGGATGGGAACTTCTTGGTGTTATTGAAGAATCTAGAACTAGCAAGTCCATGCTAAAATATTTCAACACTACTAATATAGCTATCATTCCCAAAGTTAAAACACCTAAAACCTTTTTTGAATTCAAGCCCATTTACCTATGCAATACAATCTACAAAATCATCATGAAGGCCATATATCTAAGAATGAAATATTTGATTCCGTGCCTTGTATCTCAACCACAAGGTGGGTTCATTCCGGGTTGGGAAAAAATGGAAGGAGCACTAGTTGCTCATGAAACACTTCACTCCATAAATACCAGCAAATCTTCACACTTTATCATCAAGTTGGATATGATGAAGGCCTATGATAGAGTTCGTTGGGATTTCTTGTTTAAAGTCCTACACAAATTTGGGTTTGGTAAAAATTGGTGCAAATGGTTAAGGGCCTGTATCTCAGGTGCTTGGTTTTTAGTTTTGATTAATGGGGTGCCAGTGGGTTTTTTTGCTTCCACACAAGGGGTCTGCCAGGGAGATCCACTATCTCTAGTCCTGTTCATACTAATGGTAGAATATTTTAGTAGACAAATTCAAAAACAATAGGATTCAGGAGGTTGGAAAGACGCCCAAATTAGTGAGACAAGCATTTTAATAACACACACCTTATTTACAGATGACACATTGCTTTTTGGAACCTCCACAATTTTGGAAGCAAGATAGATTAAACAATCATTGGATTTGTATACCTCAATCTCAAATCAAAAAGTTAATCCACAAAAATCAAAGATATATATGTTCAATACTAATCAGATAATATCAAACAAGATTGTCAATATCTTAGGATTCACAGTTGATTTCCTGTCATCTGTCTATTTGGGAATTCCTTTTTTTGTTGGAGAAAATAGAACAAGTTATTGGACACCCGTAATTGATAGAATTAAATCAAGAATAGTAGCCTGGAAAGCAAGATGGCTTTCACTTTCAGGCATAGTCCTCCTTATTAAATCAGTGCTTTCAGTAATACCAAACTACTACCTATCAATTCTCAAAGTGCCTTCTTCAGTTATTCAAGTCATTCAAATTTTTTTGAGATAATTCTTATGGATAGGAAATATGAATGGGGATAAGAAAATCCCACTAGTGTCAATAGATAACATGGCACAAGCAAAACAGCTCAGTGGAGCGAGGATTCATGATTTGCAAAAATGGAATAAAGCATTTGGAGGCAAGCTAGTATGGAAAATGTATACTAATCCCCACAACATTTGGTGTCAAATTATGCAGCATAAATATCTAGATAATGATAATCCAACCAAAATCCTTACTATTCTTGATCCCCCAAAAGGGTCAGCAATATAGGACTTCATGATGGCTTCAAGAGAGTTAGTCACCAATTATGTCTCTTGGGAAGTCAATAGTGTCTCACAAGTCAAATTTTGGCATGATTCATGGAATGGGGCACCTCCCCTCACCATCCTTGATGGAATTAATGATATTGTTTCAACTTCAAAAAATACATGGGGAACTCACTTAATAAATTTTGTTTCTGCAGTATGTATATTCTCAAGAAGGGTGATATGGAAAGATCCTATAGAATTTCCCCTTCCACCTCTGGAATGTAAGCACTTGGAAATGATTCTTTCAAAAAAAGTGGTCTATTTGTCAGCCTTGGAAGATAAGGTGATTTGGGTTCCTAGAAAAGAGGGTAACTTCAATATCAAAGATGGATATAATCTTATACAACAATAGGAAATTATCAATCCACCCTCTCGAGCTTTTACCTTCTATTGGAGTCACTTCACACTCCCCAAAGCTGGATGCTTTTCATGGTTAGCTTTAAAAAATAGGGCATTAACTAGTGACCGAATCCATAAACTAAAGATTGCACAACCTTTCAAATGCATACTGTGTGATCGAGAAAAGGAAAGTGTGGATCATCTTTTTCTAAACTATCCATTTTCCCAACAATGTTGGACATATGTCTTGGGGAAACTACAGTATTCTACACCTTTGCCAAACAAATTATGGGACCTGTTTTAGTCATGGCCATAATTATACTCAAAATCCCTCTTCTCTACTCTATGGATATGTATTCCAGCCTTGGTTGTTTGGGAAATTTGGTGGGAGTGCAACAAAATAATTTTTCACAAAGTAATCACCCCAATCCAAGTAGTCCTCCCAAATCTAGAAAAGTCAATTTCTGAGGTGGTAAATTCCATTCATTCAAAGCTTAAATGTAATCTTCATATGACATGTTGGGACAATATCATAACACGGGAATGGAAGCACATTCATGTTCCAAATGGATGGTGTCACCAATCATCCTCTTCAAAGACTCAAGACCAACATCTAGTTCAATGGATTCCTCCTACCCAGGGGATTGTTAAAATAAATTTTGACGGCTCTTCGAGAGTTAACCCAGGGCTATTAGGGGTGGGTGTGTGCATTTGAGACCACCAGGGCTCCATTTTGGCAATGAAATATTTCCCATTACCCCATGACACAAACAATATGGCTGAGGCTCAGGGTTTACTTGTTGGTCTGGCTCTTGCAAGAGCAGGAGGATTCCACCGTGTTCAAATAGAAGGTGATTCATTAGTAATAGTTAATGCTTGCATTAAAAGGGAAATACATAATTGGTAGCTTGCATACATTTTTTAGCAAGTTTGGCTCCTCCTTGATTCATTTCAAGAAATGTACATATCTCATACTCTCCATGAAGGTAATGTGATAGCAGATCATCTTGCCAATATTGGTTGTGATGGCCATGAAGTGACAACATTCTCCCCTGAAGAAGCTACTAGGCGGGATTCTAAACTCCAAGAGCTGATTTTACAAGATGTAAAGGGAAAGGGTAACCATAACAATAACTAAAGCATCTAGTAGATTGCTAGGTAATTTCCAGCATCGACAAAGTTGACATAAGTGTTTCTAGTTGCACTCGTGTTGACTATTCATTTATTCGCATAAATGGAGATCAGATAGATTGTGTTCCTCATGTCACAGTACTAGATTTGTGTGGTATGTAGTGTACTTATACTCTTGATAATGATGTAAGCATAAATATATGTAGCTTGCGTGTCACTAATTTCTAGCTCCCTTCCCTCTTGGCTCACGTCACGCATATGAGTGATAAATTTGATGCTATAGATTTGTACATTTTATGGATATTTTTGAAGATTCTCATTTTCCAAAGCAGCAATCGATATCATTGCAGTACAAAGCAAAGATTTGTGAGGACTTGAATTTATTAAGGGTGTACTTTCTGTGACATGCCTGCTACAAATATTTGGCCCCTACTAAATTCAGTTCATTCTTTGTATGTTTTCTATTTTCAATTATGGAGTCGAGGGCACTTCAAAGTTTGAAATGTAGACAATGTGGAAGGCACCATTATGAAGTCTTGCCATGAAACTTTAGAATCCGGTTGCAAAGTATTCACATGGAGGAAGTTCTACCAGAGAATATTGATGATGACATGTTTGCTTCCATGTTTATATGCCACTCATAAGTGATTAGGGCTGCTATTCAGACTGTCATTGGTGAGGAAATATTAGCTCCACATTCACAACATTTCATTTTCCCATCGCAGGTTGTGGCCATTTTTCTATCTAATGCCATGGACCTTACCTAATCAATGACTCTCATGTTGTCCTTGGCTAATAAGGTGGTTAATCCCAATTTCTTGCAAGATAACGCGCTCATGCGGGTTGTGCAATAGTATGACCTTTGGGAGGGTTTGGCTTTGGTCGGGGGCTTATTTTCACACCATGATTTACTAACCAATCATGACTGCTTGCTAACTTATGAGAGTGTCAAATGTTCATTGAGAGTGGAAGATGCTAGGTTTGCTAAAAATGCCCTTGCATCTCAGGTCGTAGACTGGGATTTCACATGGTGGACTGAGTTAAATCTCAAGTAAATGCTCTATTGGACATTTTCAAGTTTCCAAATTCTCCTCCTCATCGAGCCCGCAATCTGATGCAGTCTTGACTTACTAAAAGTGGTCATTCGGCAAGAAATCTTGTAGGTGTTCCAGACCTTAATGTTCATCTTGTAGGTTTGGTTGATGGGGTGCATTCTGGATTGTTTTAGGGTTCTTCTTATGGCCAAGATGCTTCTTGCTCGTTAGCTTTGCATGATATGACCTCGGCACTAGCCTGTCACTCATTCTCTCCTGAGGATAGTTGTGATGTGCCCCCGATGGTGACTGGCTCGGTCCTTGGGGTGCCGCTGCCTTCTCCCAATTGGTCTCCATGCCCTTCATCAGATCTCCTTGTTCTTGGTTGGGAAACATCTGACATAAACAACTAGATGATGTGTAGTATGGGAAATACTTTCTTTTTTGTAAGTTTTTGATACTCTAGATGCCAAATCAGTGTTGTATTAATAAATTATGATTTTGGCATCTAGACTACTTTTGTATATCTTGTTTGGGGTTAGGTTAGGGACAAGGTTTTGTATGTCAATCTCTTTAACCTATCGATTTAGGGAATTCAGATGTATAGCTTTCAGGGATTTAGGGGTTTTCTTACGAAAAATCATATGTAACCAATCATACTAAATTTCATGCATGTATATGACAATGATTCTGGGGTTTCTTCCTAATTCTTCCACAGAGGAGTCTTTGAATTAGTTTATTAATATAATTATGGTGGCTAGTCCACTTTGGCTTTAAAAAAAGAAAGTATAACATTTAAATCAATTGCCTCCAATTAATATTGACTCCAATCACTTCTGATTGCTAAGAATTACTAATCTTTGTCACAAGGAGACATGGATATTCCACCTCAAGATACAGGCGGGGATGTTCCTCATAGTTCACCTTCTTCATCAAAGGTAAACCTTAATTAGTGTAATTCTACAAATTATATAGAAACAAATGTCATATTATTATGTTCTTTTCTTTATGGCTTTGGAGTTATTTTGATAGAATTTTATTGATATTGATGTCACAACTTGATACTTATTGATAGATAAAAGCAAAAAAGGCAGCAGATCAATTCTGATCTGAAGTTGAGGTGACATTTATGGATGACGTAGAATCTAACTCTAACCATGTGTTCATGGCTACTCAAATAAAAACTAAATATGGTAAATAAATTCTTAACCTTCTAATGGAAGTAAATGAAACTGAGGAGTCAAAGGAACTCAAAGAAGAATTGACACATAGAGTCAATTCTATTGATGTAAGCAGTAATTAATCTTAAGAAATAATTAAAGTTCAATAGATGTTTATATTTTATACTTTCTTATGGATCATGATCTAAAATATGATGTGTTCTTCTTATAGGGTTTTTTGACATGTGTGAAATGTCATCAATATGGTGAGGGTTGTAGCACCGCACCGCCTTCATGTAAATAATCCTTAAACCTTTAACCATTGATTTAACCTTTGTATGCATTATTGACTCAACTTATGTTTGGGATACTTCTAGTACCCCATTTAATCTTTATCCATTGCAAATGTCTTTGCTAACAATGTATTCTTCAGCTCATGATGAAGTGTAGATGCCTCCTTTGATTAACATTCCACATTCGACGACTACATTGTCCGCAACAAGGTGCTTGCAGACATCTTCCTTTGTACTATCTACAACTGGTAAAACCTTATTTTTCTATATTTTGTTATGTGCTAATCATGCATTGATTATTTTTCTTGTGTGAATTTTATACACTGCATGGACCTATTTTGTGCACTAATAGATACACCTACACCTGGTACAAGAATAGATCAGACTAGTACTAGTGAAGATCAACCATTTCCTGGATCAGCCCGTGTTACTAGTACTGGTTCATTTGCGGGGACATTGTTGTTGAACAAGAACAATATGGTTCCGTTAAAAGTACCAAAGCTTCCAAGTGCTTTAAAATTGTTATTATTTATAGTGTAATTTTAGTTTACTTATACATAACTCATTTTGGACTGATAATCCCATGATATTTTTGTAGGAAATGATGTTTTTATGATCATCTTTTTGAAATGACATTTAAGCTATTTGGGCCCACCATACATAAAAGGTACGTAGCTTCATAATATTGGTACAATATTTTTCTTATCTTCCACTTATGGTACTATATTAAAGTTATGATATCCAACAATTTTGTTTTTTCAAAAAAGGTGGAATGATCAGGATGCTGACTTAAAAAATCAGCTCATTAAATCTTTAGAGGACCTCTTTGGAATTAAAACTTTTGACGGAGGCATGATTATTAGTAGAGTAGCCAAACATATAAAGACTGTGAGGGACCAATATAGAAGGGCCCTAAAGGATAACCCAAAGTACGAGCATCCTCCTATGATTCCACCGATGGAGTGGAATGAAATAATGGAAGATGCAAAAGAGAAAAGGCTAAAGGGTAGTGGAATTCAACTAGAAGATGATAGAAGAAGGTATGTCATGATAGTATTAAGTAGAATGTAATCATGCACTAATTAGTGATCTTTGTAAATATATAATCTAACATGTTTCAAACTTTTCATAGATTGCAAGACACATCAAAAGCCACACAAGCGAGATTAACAGAGGTTGGCCAACACAAACTTGGCTCTAGTGGCTATATGAAACTTCACTCTCGACTTGTAAGTAGCAACATTAGAAATTTATATCAATTTTTTATATATAAGGTTGCAAACAATTCTGTTGAATCAAATCATACATGTAAAAGTGATGATATTAAACAAATAATATAGGGCACAAAATTCAATGTAGAGCCCATGGATGCAGACAAGAGAATAGCCTTGAAGGAAGGCTATGTAGTCGTGGCTGCACGCCTATGCCAAGAATCCCAAAGCCATAATGAAGAATCTGCTGCACCAGATGAGACACAGGCAAATTGGTCAAATGAAAAGTAAATAAAATTGAATAGTTAATTTCGAACATAAATTGACTATTTCATGATAACAATGTGCATGACATTTCACTATAGCCTTCAAATCCTACCACAGAACCTAGGAGTGACGAAGGCCATGATGTGCATCACAGTGTTGGAGGTATTAATTTGCTATTGGAAATAAATTACGTAATTATTAATAGAATTTAACATCTTTAATTGTAATTGGTTGTGTAATTTTTTTGAATATGTTAGAGCATGTTGAGCATGTTCAGGTGGTGGAAGATCAAAATATCATTGTACATGATGATGTGGCATTTTCAGGTAAATAAAAATGCATGTTATGTTCTACTGGTTAATGAAATACATGTAACAGTAAAAAAAAATATGCAAATTTAACCCATTTACTTGTTATTGCAGCAGACCCCCCTTTGGTGCAACAACGTCATCCTCCTCGAGACATGAGGAAGCATCATAATTTGAGATCACAACCACAAGAGAAGGAAGATACTATTGATGCTCCTGGCAGCCTTTACCTAAATAAGAAATCTAAGAAAAACCCAAAAAAGAAATGATTTCTTAAAAATGCTCTTTGATAAAACTTGTTTGATTAACTTTGTTGGATAATGAAAGAACGTTGTTTTAAGTAATTATCTATGAATGTTGTGTATTAATATTGAATTATATGTCATGTTAATGAATATTGTTACGTGTTAATGAATTCTTGATTAGTATTGTGTATTAATGAATGTTATATCATATTAATGAATGTTATGTGATTGTATTGATTGAATGTTATAGTTCATAAATGGATGAATGAAGTGTGTAATTAGATGTTAATGGGGAATTTAGATTGATGTTAGGGGGAGGGGGGGTGAGGCCAGATGAACTTCCACCTTCACGTGGTTGGCCTTGTTAAGTAGAGAATATTAAAGTATTCTCGAAACCAAGTGAAGCTCAAACTAACATACCTTCATTATTTAATCAATTTCATTCGTTCGAGGTCTTTGCTCATAAGTGCATTTTGAATGTGTCATTGTCAAGAAATTATCAAATAAAAAACTAGAAGGGCTAATAGTCAACTTCTCATTGTCATTGTCTGGCATGATTCGGCTTCACCTCCTTGTAAGTATTCTCGTATTGAATGCATCAACCTCTCTTGGCCTAATGTGGATTATTTCATTGGTTTGTGTTTTTAAGTAGGTGAAGTGTTAAAGGGTTTACATTTCTTATAAGTTTTTTTGTAACTTTTAAGCTCTATGATAATGCTTGTCATCCTTATATGGCAGGCAAATGAATCCAAGAGGGAAGCTTTCAGGAAATATTTGGAGTCAAGCGGCGTGCTTGATACCCTCACAAAAGGTCTGTGGCAGTTCTTCTTATATGATGAAATGTTGAATCTAGAAAATTAATTTGTGAATTTGCATCTATTTGTGAGATAATAAATTAATATTGGCAGTTCCTCTTATATGATGAAATGCTGATTTTAGAAAATTAGTTTGTGAATTTGCATCCATTATTTTTGGATGCCTAAATGTTATGTTTGCCTTGTGAGGATTCAAATTAATTTGATTGATATGATATTCGAAATGGTGTAGTGGTCTTTTAGATTAATGTGATTTGTATTATCATATAATATCTTTGCTCTTATAAACTACCTTGTTTCCATGTATGATTTATAGTTATTCATTCCAGTGTTCCAAAGATGAATTTGGACGGTATCTTTGAGCAAAAGAAAGAGGTTGCTAAAGTTGTTGAAGAACTTGAAAAGGTTGATATATTCATATCAGTTTCATTTATTTATTAATGTGTATTGTCAATTGATTACTGTAAAATATCTCTTAAATATCAAACAAGATGAAATTTGAATGCAGTATGATTCAATCGTTCATTTCTATGCTTACATGCTATGTCAAACTATGGATATGAGATAGTTCAAACACTTATTGTGGATATAGAGGTTGATGTGCATGTCAAGAAAGTAATGAATGAAATAAATACATGCAACTTTTACATCCAATACTAAATGTCCTTTTTACCATGATATTGTTGGAGATTGCTAGCATATACTTTTGCATTTTGTAAATGGGTTGATGGTATTCATTTATTTAAGAAAACCCAACTCATTATCCTCAACTTTGTTCATATTTTTGTTCTATATCTGTTTAGTTTATTTACCCAAAATTTCTCTCAATTTCACCATCATTCATTTCATTGTTTTGTATCAACTGCAAGAATGAGGGTGGCAACACAAGAAAAAGTAGAGGCAGAGAAAATTTTACAAATCAAGAGAGCAGAAGGGGAAGTAGAATCAAAGTATTTGTCAGTATGCATCAACACTTCCTTTTATTTTTCAGTATGCATCAAAACTTCCTTTTATGTTATATATGTATATTTTATAGATTTGTATATTTATAATTTTAAAAGTTGTATGTAATATACATTGGGAGATAATATATTGATATTGGCAGTTCTTCTTATATGATGAAATGTTGAATCTAGAAAATTAATTTGTGAATTTGCATCTATTTGTGAGATAATATATTAATATTGGTAGTTCCTCTTATATGATGAAATGCTGATTTTAGAAAATTAGTTTGTGAATTTACATCCATTATTTTTGGATGCCTGAATGTTATGTTTTCCTTGTGAGGATTCAAATTAATTTAATTGATATGATCTTCGAAATGGTGTAGTAGTCTTTTAGATTAATGTGATTTGTATTATCGTATAATATCTCTACTCTTATAAGCTTTTAGGAAATATTTAGAACAAGTACCCTAAAAAATTTCATAGGCCCATACAAGACACCCACCAAAATATAGACCATCAATTTATAGAACCCTTGCAAGATATCCCAAGGAACGACATGTAGTGAAAAATAGATAGATAGAAAAAAGAACATAACCATATGCTGCCTCAAATGTTTGAGGTAAGACAAACTCGGTCCAATTCTCTTAACAATGGTACATATCTTTCCAAGTGCAACAACCTTCAAAGATTTGTAGTGGTAACAAGAATCCCCATATTTTATCAGCCTAACATAGTCTTTGGCCACTTTCATAATCAGATTGCGAGCAATATTGATTTTCCAGCAGGATTTTTTTTTTTAAAAGCAAGGTTTTCGTAGCATTATCTACCACTTGAGCAAGAGTTTCCATAGCTAAATTTCCTTGCCACAGTTAATAATGCTCTAAAGACTTACAAGTTAGTAAGTCCTCGGTTAAAGAGTTGATAAACTAAATAAAGTTTCAAACATATGAACAGATAAAACTCATACAAGCAAAAGTCGTAGCCAAATTGAATAGCATTGGCTATTTGTCAGCAGAAGGTCCCTACTAGAATAGACACATTTGTCACTTCATTAAGATGACAATTGTATACTAAGTTTCTTAACTGTATAAGTCATATGTTAGGAATAGTCCCAAGAGATAACTGAGAGGGGGGGGGTGGGTGAATCAGTTATCTACTAGTTTCAATTCTTTATCCAATTAAGTATACTTAAACATAAAGCATAAACACAATGAAAGAACACTTGAACACAACACAATATTTTGGTTACGGGGAAACTCAAATAGGTAAAAACTCCAGTGGGAATTGACACCCACTAATATTCTGCACTAGTGTATTATGATCCTTGTTAGAAGATCCTTAACCCTGTTAGGAGTTGCTTTACAATATATTTAGTATAGTAGACCTGGTCAAGGGTCAGACCTTGTTAGGAGTCTTTTACAATAGTCCCTATTAGGGGAGAGGACGCACTGTCTGAGAGCACACTACTCAAAGGGGTGAAGGCTACAACCTTCTAATTGACAGATACACACTATATCTGGATCTTGGCGAACTGTGCTTAGACCCGTTGTTTGGATCAGTTCCAATGTATAGCACAAACACTTTACTTGGTCACATAGACCTTTTTATGATGGCTCAACACTTCTCACACTCTACTCTTCTCTTCTTGATCAACTATGAACCACACTCAAGCAATCACAAATGACTTCCTATAAATATCTTTTCTCTAAATGATATAATCAAGTCAGCCTGTTAGAACCACCTTGAAATCATATTAGAGAAACCATAACAAAATCCAATAACAATTCAGTCAGCTCTGCTAAGCACGCAACACATTCTAGGACCTGTCTAATAAGATAATTGTAGACACATGCTACACACTGTCGGCTCTACCAAAACAACTGGATCCTTCTCCTCAAGCTGAATTAATTTATGTGCTCTTAACTAAACATCACTAACTCTTCTCCAATCTTAACTTCAAGGGCACATAATTAAATGATAGGCACAACTCCAAAACCAATATGCTCTTTGTTGGCTCTTCTGAACAAACATAGGAAACTGCTATTGGTGAATAGAAACTGCATATCTTCAATTCTACTAATCATCAGACCCTACATCCATGAATGTAACATCAATAATATGTCTTCATCATATATATAAGCATGTGAGGCTCCATGATAACTATATGAATAACCATACACAGAACACTGCCTGTTACTCTATCAGGAACACTGCTGACACAAGCTGCTATATAACTATCTATACTAACAGTTAACCTTTGCACCCATGATATCATGCTAATATCATGTCCATGCTACATATATTGAAATCTTACTGCATAAGTTTTCCACGCATGCTACTTTCCATATGTTGTCATTAATGACAAACATATAGTCAGTACTGGCCTGCTAGCAAATCTCCAAAAATCTCCCCCTTTGGCATTGATGGCAACATATGGAATGAAAAACTCCACCAATCCAAATGAATAATTCTTTTATAACATTCTCCATTTCCTCTTCAAAACTCCCCCAAGGATGAATCCTCCATCTGCTGCAATATTTTTCAACATTCTCCATTTCCTCAATTGAACTGTTGTCATAACTGAATACTACTCCCCCTTAGTATATTACCCCTCTTTTTACTTCTATTTTTCATGACTATATATTACTCCCCCTTTGAAATTAATGGAAAAGGGTGCCAATTAGTTTAAGCACTAGTACAACTCCAGAGGTAGAGTAGTCAACCATCCATCAGTCCCTGAGGACTAATGCTTTTCCTTCTTCTAAGTAGAGTCAGGCAAGAGAATTACTCCCAACTTCTCCCTAAGATACTCAAAAGTATCCTTTGGCAATGGCTTTGTGAATATGTCTACCAATTGATCTTTAGTATTAACATAGTCTAGCTTGACTTCTTTCTCTGCCAATTTCTCTCTTAGGAAGTGATACTTGATCTCAATGTGCTTTGTCTTTGCATGCATCACAGGGTTTTTTGACATATTGACAGTGCTAGTGTTATCACAGTGAATAACAATAGGATAATCAATCTGAATTCCAAAATCCTTTATCATCTATTTGATCCAAACAATTGTAGAACAATTCAAGGCTGCTGGGACATACTCCGCTTCTGCTGTTGACTGAGAAAAACAATTCTATTTCTTGCTTGTCCAAGTGACAAGTCTATCTCCAAGAAACACTGCTCCACCTGATGTACTTTTTATGTCATCAACACATCCTACCCAATTTACATCAGTGTACACTTGAAGCTCAACATTTTCTGAATTAGGATACCCTTGCAAATATCTGAATATCCTTTTTATTGCCATGAGGTGACTTTGTTTAGGCTTTGCTGCAAATCTTCCAACTATGCCAACTGCATTTGAAATATCAGGTCTTGTTTGAGTAAGATAAATGAGTTTACCAATCATAGACTTGTACAATGTTATATCTATTGGAGGAGAATCATCTTCTTTTGTAAGCTTGCATCTTGTGATCATAGGTGTCCCTACTAGCTTGCAATCATCCATCTTGAATTTCTTCAATATTTCTTTCACATACTTAGACTGATTAATGAAAATACCTTTCTCTGTCTGCTGCACATTTAGTCCCAAAAATTATTTGATAGGACCAATCATACTCATCTCAAATTCATTTTGCATCTCCTTAGAAAATTTAGCACTAAGTTTGTCATTGCCTCCAAAGATAATGTCATCAACAAATATAGCTACAAGTAGTAAACCTTTAGATGTCTCTCTTATGAATAAATTATAGTCTTCTACTCCTTTCTTGAATCCAATCTTTGTTAGATATCCATCTAGTCTCTCATACCATGCTCTAGGGGCTTGCTTAAGTTCATAGATGGCCTTCTTCAATCTACATACCATATCAGGTCTATCTGATAAAGTGAATCCTTTCGGCACCTCAATGTATACTTCTTCTTTCAAATCTCCATTCAAGAATGCTGACTTGACATCCATCTGATAAACTTTGAAGTTTTTGACTGTAGCATAAGCTAGAAATAACTTAATAGCTTCTAATCTGCTCACTGGTGCAAATGTGTCTGAATAATCAATGCCTTCTCTTTGCGCATATCCCTTACATACTAACCTTTCTTTATTTCTTACTATTGTACCATCTTCATTCATCTTGTTTCTAAATATCCACTCTGTTCCAATCATATTTTTATTACTACATCTTGGGATTAGTTCCCACATGTCATTCTTAATAATCTGATCAAGTTTTTCTTTCATAGCATCATGCTAATCTGAATCATTACATGCATCTTCAACACTTAAAGGTTCAATCTGAGATAGTAAACATACCGCTTCACTGCTAGCTAAGTTCTTTGCTTGTGATCATGTTAAGACTTTACCGCTCTGATCTCCAATGATGTCTTTCTTGGAATGGATTCTAGATGTAAACTTTGGAACTTTAGGTGATGCTAACTCATCAACACTTAGGAGTATCTTCTTCACTTGTCTCAAGGTCATTGAATAACACATCAATACTGTCAAACATTTCTTCAATAACTGTTTCACTAGTGGAGGGTCTGGGTTCTTCTTCAATCATGGGTGAGTAATCATGATATCTTTCTTGAACGATAAACTTTTCATCAATCTTAACATGAGTACTTTCAATGATCTTTTTCAATCTTAAATTGAAACATCTATAAGCTTTACTTTTAGTAGAGTAACCAAGGAAAATACCTTCATCACTTCTTGCACCAAACTTGCCTACTGCTTCATCCCTCTTGATGTAGCACTTGCTTCCAAATATTCTGAAGTATTTTACTGTGGGAACATTGCCAAACCATAGCTCATAAGGTGTTTTGTCAGTGCCAAGCCTCAATTGAATTCTATTGATGGTGTAGATTGTTGTATTGACGGCATCTCTCCAATAGGCGTGTTCAAATTTTCCTTCAATCATGATGGTGCACGCTGTATCAAGGATGATCCTATTCCTTCTCTCCACAATTCCATTCCACTGAGGGGTTCTAGGTGCACTCAACTGTCTATTTATGCCATGTTCTTCACATTACTCATAGAATTTGTTAGAGGTGAATTCTCCTCCTCCATCTGATCTCAAACATTTTATCTTTAGTCCAGATTCATTCTCAACCTTAGCTTTGAATATTTTGAACTTCTCAAATGCTTCTGACTTATCTTTTAAGAACTCAACCCACATCATCCTAGTATAATCATCAACAAACAAAATGAAATACATTTCACCATAGTAAGATCTTGCTTGGGTTGGACCACATAGGTCTGTATGAATCATATCCAATTTGTTCTCTGCTAAATTGTGCTTGCTCCTGAATGAGTTTCTCAGATGCTTTCCCATCACACATTCTCTGCATATAGTATCAACCAACTTTTCTATGCAAGGTAGATCTCTTACTGCCTTTACATTTCTTATCTTTACTATGTTATCAAAATTGATATGACATAGTCTTTTATGCCACAACCAACTGTCATCAACTTTAGCAACAAAACAACTTGCTTCTAAATTGAGTTGGAAAATATTACCTCTAGTCTTTGAGCCTGATGCAATCATAACACCATCCTTGTTGTTAATGATGTATTTGTCATCTTTGAACTTGAACTGATAACCTTTTCCAAGTAACTGTCCAACACTAAGAAGGTTACGTTTCAAACCATCTACAGAGAGAACATCATCAGTACTATTCTTTCCATCCAAGGTGATGGCTCCTCTACCAACTATGCGTTTAGGAGTGTTATCTCCAAATCTTACCATGCCACCATTGTATTTGTCCAAATGAACAAATATGTTTTTATCACTTGTCATATGATGTGAACAACCACTATCTATAATCCAGTTTGTCCTTATATCAGCTTGGGAAATTAATGCTAGCTCTTGTTTCTCTTTCTCATTTTCATGATCTATCTTATTGTTCATTTTCTCTATGATAGCAATGAATCCAATTTCTTCTTCAGTTGAATCATCATCTGAAACTCCATCTCTAGCATAGTAACATTCCTTAGAGAATTTAGGCTTGTAGTCATTTTTGAACTTTCTAGCTCTTAAGGGACATTTAGATGCAAAGTGACCAATCTTATTACATGAAAAGCATTTAAATGGCAATTGACCTTCATATTTTCCTTTTCCTTTTTTTTTCTCTTTTGGAAATCATAGCAATGAAATCATCTAGTGTTTTCTCTTCATCATCATCATCAAAATTACCAGAAGTGTTTGCAAATTTCTTACCATGAACTGTTGCTTTGAACGCTGTCTCACTTTTAGGTTTTGTCTTCAATCTTGAAATCTCAAAAGCTGAGATTTTGTTGATTAAAGTCTCTCTCTTGAAATTTGATGTAAGCTACATGGTCTCATCAAGGATGTTGATCTTGTTTTCATATTCTGGAGTGAGAGTAGTCATCAATTTGTCCATAATGTCTTCTTCTAATATCTCTCCACCATTGTTCTTGATTCCAACAACTACTTCATTGATCCTTTGATTGTAAGCTCTGATATTTTCTTTAGGAAACATCTCTAATACATTGTATCTTTTCTTCCATGTCTTTCTACGTGCATCCTTCGCTTGTTTGTCTCCTTCAAATATGTCTTCTAGGTACTTCCATATTTTGTGGGTTGTATCTACCTTCTTTATTTCTAAAAAATTCACTATCAGAAAGGGTGCTGATAAGGTCTTCTTTGGCTATTGCATTATGATGAAATAAGTCCTTTTTCTTATCAGTAGCATCATCCTTTGCAAGGTCTTCTAAAGTAGGAATCTTGACTACTTTGATAGTTACATCAAAAACTTCAAAAGAAATGAACTGCAAATGAGTCACCATCTTGTTCTCCAATCAAGATAATTCTCTCCATCAAACTTAGGACTTTCTTTTCTGAATTATGCCATCTGATCAACCTCAAGCTATTAAATGTTCTCTCCGAGGCACTTGGCTTTGATACCAATTGTTAGGAATAGTCCCAAGAGATAACTGAGAGGGGGGGGGGGGGGGGTGAATCAGTTATCTACTAGTTTCAATTATTTATCTAATTAAGTATACTTAAACATAAAGCATAAACACAATTAAAGAACACTTGAACACAACACAATATTTTGGTTATGGGGAAACCCAAATAGGTAAAAACTCTGGTGGGAATTGACACCCACTAATATTTTGCACTAGTGTATTATGATCCTTGTTAGAAGATCCTTAACCCTGTTAGGAGTCTTTTACAATAGTCCCTGTTAGGGGAGAGGACACACTATCTGAGAGAACACTTCTCAAAGGGGTGAAGGCTACAACCTTCTGATTGACAGATACACACTATAACTGGATCTTGTTGAACTATGCTTAGACTTTCTATCTGGATCAGTTCCAATGTATAGCACAAACACTTTACTTGGTCACATAGACCTTCTTCTGATGGCTCAACACTTCACACACTCTGCTCTTCTCTTCTTTATCAACTATGAACCACACTCAAGAAATCACAAATGACTGCCTATAAATATCTTTCCTCTAAATGATATAATCAAGTCGGCTTGTTAGAACCACCTTGAAATCATATTAGGGAAATCATAAAAAACTCCAATAACAATTCAGTCGGCTCTGCTAAGCACGCAATACATTCTGGGACCTGTCTAATAAGATAATTGTAGACGCACGCTACACACTGTCAGCTCTACCAAAACAACTGGATCTTTCTCCTCAAGCTGAATTACTTTATGCATTCTTAACCAAACATCACTAACTCTTCTCCAAGCTTAACTTCAAGGGCACATATCGAAATGATAGGCATAGCTCCAGAACCAATATGCTCTTTGTCGGCTCTTCTGAACAAACACATGAAACTGCTACTGGTGAATAGCAACTGCATATCTTCACTTTTATTGATCATCAGACTCTATGTCCATGAATTTAACATCACTAATATGTCTTCATCATATATCCAAGCGCGTAAGGCTCTATGATAACTGTACGGACAACCATACATAGAACACTGCCTGTTACTCTATCAGGAACACTGTTGACACAAGCTGCTATATAACTGTATGTACTAACAGTTAACCTTTGTGCCCATGATATCATGTCCATGCTACATCTAATGAAAGCTTACTACATAAGTCTTTCATGCATGCTACTTTCCATATGTTGTCATTAATGACAAACATACAATCAGTGGAAGGTCCCTGCTAGAAAAGACACATTTGTCACTTCATTAAGATGACAATTGTGTACTAAGTTTCCTAACTACATAAGTCATTGTCATCTTTATTATCTATTGTAGCAAATACATCTAAAGCACCAGGAAATCAAAATTCAGAACCAAAGCCTCGAGATTGCTGTAGTGTTTGTGCAAAGGCTTGATACTTCTGAATATCAACATCACTGACACTTCTTCAGGCATATTTCATTGACTCCTCGAAATGAGTAGCCTTTATTTCATCTACCTCATCAATATCATCCTCATCCATTGCCTCGAGGTTATCACTTCTTTTTCTTTCACATTCAATATTATCTTGTAAAAGTGCAGAGGAAGAGAACATGACAAATTAAAAAAAATAAGATACAAGTTGAGGAAAATTGAATCAAAAAATGTAAAATTCTAACAAACCAGTTCAAAAAAGCCATTAAGAAATTCATAACCATATCTAGTTTGCAAAAGCCACCACAATTGAAACTCACCTTATTAATATTTTCTCTAATAGCATACTTGCAAGCCCACTGACAAATCTCTATAATATCTCATCAATAAATATAATGGACGGGGCATTCTTCTCAGCCTCCTCAAAAGCCTTCCGGAGATTGATTTCACTTTCTCCAGCCAACTTTGACATGATCTCAAGTCCATTGATACAAAAAAAGAAGGCACCGGTTTCATTTGCCACTGCCCTAGCAATTAAAGTTTTCCCAGAACCAGGAGGCCCATAGAGCAGAATACCCTTTGGGGGCTTCACACCAATAGATTTAAAGAGTTGTGGTTATCTAAGAGGAAGCTCTACCAATTCACAGATCAACAGTCAGAGCTTGTCTCTCAAATAGTTCAAACAAAATGAAAAAACCCACAGTTTCACGCAGAGCAGAGCAGATGGATTGCTAGAGCCCAAAGCAGTATGGAAAATAGAATGAGCAAGGACCCGCTGGCAACAAGAAGAATAATGAGTGTGGACACTTGAAGATAAATATCTAGACTAATCATCGATCAGGATGCTGTTGGTGATTAGTCTGGATATTTATCTTCAATTTTTTTAAACACTGCACGTTTTGTTAAAATTTTGACCCACCTGTGTCAAAAGTCTAGCATAAAATTGACCATTCTATGTTGAAATGTGGCATCATGGGTTTGGCATCCTAGTTGGAGCCGCTAAATATTTTGACCAACTATGGTTGAAATATGACCGTCGCGAGTTTGGCATCCTGGTTGGAGCGACCAAAGTTTTCGACCAATACACAAACACATGCCAATGTTATTTTTGGCCTAGATTGCAGTCGTTTTCGACCAATATTGGCATCGATCATTCGATGGTTTTAGGTATGGGTTGATATTTTGACACAATTAATAGCGACGAACCATTTGGTCGACTATTCGATCGTGTTGGGTAGAAACTTCGACCAATATTGCGTCACAAAATGGTGCAAAATGTACTAGTGTAACAATGATAACTTTTTACTTCAAAGGAAAAAAATAATAATATAATGATATATAAGTCATTGTTCTCTCGGATCATACAAAAATTAGATCATGTCCATTTTTGTCATATTTACTTTCTTTAAGCCTATACATTCTCTCAAAAGGATATATAGGTAGTGAGTCTTGTAATATTCCTAAAAATAATATTTTTTAGATAGATAATTTTCAATATATAAGTTTTTTTCTTATGGACATGTCGATATAATTTTAAACACCATTAAGAATAAATGTATATATTTTTTTCCCGTATTTCTAAATAAATCTAAATGTGATATAATTTTTTCTCTTATTTCTAAATATAACTTTCAAGGGAGTTGAGAAAGAAAAAAAGAAACCAGATAATGTCATGGTTCTTGTAATGGTTAAGGAGGGGCATGTGGTAGTAATAATAAACTTTGAAACACCCTTCAAGAGTGAAATACTTCATAAGAATGAGACAAACCTAGTCCCATGGTTGTGTCAGTTGTGCTCTCTCATATCCTCCCTGCATCTTGACCAACACCTCATTTCCTTTGACAAACTTGTTTAGGCTATCATTGTTGACCACCCCATTAGTCTTTTTCCATTTTCTACCTTAAGATGGTAACCCAACCCAATCACCTTAGCGATCACCTCCTCATTAATTTAGAAGGAGATACCCTCGAAAAAAACTTTCCTTTCCTCCCAAGAATTGGCAAATTGAACAGAAAAACCCTCATCGAATTCATTAATGGATTCAATCTAATAGAAAACCCCCCTCTTTATAGATATGCCATACATTTGGATCATTCTTGAAGTTGTATGACTTACCAGGCTTAATGCAAACACAGTCCCCACCCATCTCTGTAACACAATGACCAATATAACAATAACATACTCCATAGAAAAATCTAAAACCCTTAATATTGCTAGAAAAACTTGTAGTTATCACAAACTAATATAAAAGCAAGATAAACATCTATTTGTCCAGTTTCCCGTATCATCATTAAGCCATCCCCTCGGTAAAATAATCTATGATGTTACAGTATTGGAAATGGAGAATTTGTAGGAATAGTTTTGATAGTGCATGGGAAGGTCTTGTTATGGTTATGTTGGAAAAAGTTTGAGCTTACATGACGCGAAAACTAACAATGATAACTTTGCATTGTAAAGAAAAAAAATTTAAAAAATATAATGAAATATAAGTCTCTATTCTCCTCCATTATACAAAAATTGGATCATGTCCATTTTTCCCATGTTTTCTTTATTTAAACCTATGATGTTACGATATTGGGAATGGAGAATTTGTAAGAATAGATTTTATAGTGCAATGGGCATTATGTTGGAAAAAGTTTGTTCCTAAATCACTTCAAATGTCATTTCAGACATGGCTCAAGTTGTCTATTGGACTGTAAAAGTATGGTAAAAAACAATCATCAATATTTATGGACCATTTGAAAGATGGCTGAGAGTTGTCGATGGGAATAAACAAAAGGTACTTTACCCACTTTCTCCCACTATCAAACAAATTGCCGACAAAAGGAAGCATATTTTCCACACTTCTCACAAATAAAGAATATAGTGCCCATCTCTTCAATAGTCTCCATTAATAATGTAGAAAGAAAAAGGTTGAGCATACATGACATGATAACTAACAATGATAACTTTGTACTATAAAGGAAAAAAAATTATAATGAAATATAAGTCATTGCTCTTCTGGATTGAATACAAAAATTAGATCATGTCCATTTTTGCCATATTTACTTCTTTAAGCCTATAAATTCTCAAAAAAAGATATATAGGTAGTGAGTCTTGTAATATTGCTAAAAAATAATATTTTTAGATAGATAATTTTCATTTATACAAGTTTGTTCTTATGGATATGTAGATATCATTTTAAACCATTAAGAATAAAAGTATATTTTTTTGTCATATTTCTAAGTAAATCTAAATGTGAAATATTGTATATATCATTCCAATCATTTATGGAATTGATAAAATGTATTTTAAGAGTACTAATTTGATTTTTACAACTAGTTCTAATAGGAAGAAAGATAAATGACATTTTTTAAAATATAGAAATTAAAAATGACTATAGATTATATAAAATTGTTGCCCAAAATTTTTAATTCAAAACAAATGATTGAACTATAAAAAAAATTTGAAATCTATTAACAACAACTAATAATATAAAACTGATAAAATATTCATCAAACTGACTCGACATCCTTATCGATTTGACTATTACACTTTATTTCTATGATGGCTAATTATTGAGACATTACTTATTTGTCATCAAAACTTCAATATCTTTTGGACTCCATACGACATTGTCGATGGTGTCCCTATCCTATGTTTATTATTATATCATATATGATATTCCACAATCCAACAAAAAAGTAAACAATTGAAATAAATAAGTTATTTTCTACATCTAGTCCAAAATAGGTCAGAATTCATTCTTTCGATCCTTAACTCTGTTTATTTAACCTGAATAAATGAAAAAAATATTCCATCAACCCTAATAATTGATCGATGCATTTAGACTAAAATCCTTTGAAAAATCCTTTCATTGCGGTTGAATCTCAACTATTTAACACATTTATTACTTTAGATTTGTTGGATACAAACATAGGATGGCAAGAACTGGTAATCAAATTTAGATACAAACATCGAATGGCAAGAACTGGTAATCAAATTTATTCAATGAATGCTTAATCAAGAATGGTGGAATGAACAATCAATCGATGCATTCAAGCTAATTGCATTTGAGAAATGCTATTGCAAGTATATTAGCGGTTGAATCTCAACTCTTTTAAGACATTTATTACTTCAGATCTATTGGATACAAGCATCAGATGACAAAAACTGGTAATCAAATTTAATCAATGAATGTTCAATCAACCATGGCACAATGAATGCTTGATTTCAGAGGGAGACAAAATGGAAGACACTTTTTCTCAGAGAGAATCCCCATTATGTAATTTAACACTAGAGGAGAGAGTCATCTTCAAGAATATGTAAAAAATTTTTTTATGGATGGTGTAGATTTGATAGGGGAAATTTGACGGGAGATGAAAACTATCAATTCAAGATAAGTTCGATTTTGAGTAGTTATATCAGTGAAAATATACATCAAAACCAAATATTTCTTCTTTTTTGGACTAGCTATACATGTCATCTATAACATATTTTGAAATTAGAGGGAAAAAATATTATTTCTATATACTTGTTTAACGAGAACTAGACCCTAGATTTTCAGCATTTTTAGCAGCTTAAAAATGGACTTCAAAAATTAAAAAACTGTGCCAATTATTGTTCAATTTTCTTAAAAAAAATTATAGGCATAAACTTTATCCAATTTTACACATTTTATCAGTTTACATCATCTACAAATTCTAAACACAAATGACACATTTATGTCGTTAAAGTTGAATAGTTTGTGTGTTGTTGACCTTTTCCTTTATAAAAGTGTGACACAGGTTTGTACTTTTACCCTGGGGAGCATAATGCTAAATGAAAATGATAAAGCCTAAAAATGAGGCCCTCATGCAAAGAGATGGGTTTCTTACACTAGGTACATGCAATCTCTTTTGCATCAAACACAAAACTTTCAAGGGAATTGAGAAACAAAAAAAGAAATGAGATAATGTCATGGTTCCTGTAATGGTTATACTTCATAAGAATGAGACAAACCTAGTCCCATGGTGGTGGTAGTTGTGCTCTCTCATATCCTCCCTGCATATTGACTGACACCTCATTTCCTTTGATAAACCTGTTTGGGCTATCATTGTTGACCACCCCATTAGTCTTTTTCCATTTTCTACCTTTAGATGGTAACCCAGTCACCTTAGTGATCACCTCCTCATTAATTTTGAAGGAGATACCCTCGACAACAACTTTCCTATCCTCCCTAGAATTGGCAAACTGAATAGAAAAACCCTCATCGAATTCATTAATGGATTCAATCTAATAGAAAACCCTCCTCTTTATAGATATACCACACATTTGGATCATTCTTGAAGTCATATGACTTACCAGGCTTAATGTGAACATAGTCCCCACCCATCTCTATAACACAATGACCAATATAACATACTCCATAGAAAAAGATCTAAAACCCTTAATATTGCTAGAAAAACTTGTAGTTATCACAGACTGATTTAAAAGAAAGATAAATGTCTATTTGTCTGGTTGTTTGTATCATTATTGAACCATCCTCTTGGTAAAATAATGTATGATGTTACAGTATTGGAAATGGAGAATTTGTAAGAGTAGTTTTGATAGTGCAATGAGAAGCTCTTGTTATGGTTATGTTGCAAAAAGTTTGAGCTTACATTACGTGAAAACTAACAATGATAACTTTGTACTGTAAAGAAAAAAATAAAAAATAATATAATGAAATATAAGTCTCTGTTCTCCTCCATCATACAAAAATTGGATCATGTCCATTTTTCCCATATTTACTTTCTTTAAACCTATGATGTTACAATATTGGGAATGGAGAATTTGTAAGAATAGATTTTATAGTGCAATGGGCATTATGTTGGAAAAATTTTGTTCCTAAATATCACTTCAAATATCATTTTAGACATGGATAAGTTGTCTATTAGACTGTAAAATTATGGTAAACATGTAAAATATTTCAATATTAATGGACCATTTCAAAGATGGCTGAGATTTGTCGATGTAAAAAAATGAAAGGTACTTTACCCACTTTCTCCCACTATCAAACAAATTGTCGATAAAAAGAAGCATATTTTCTACACTTCTCACCAATAAAGAATATATTGTCGATCTCTTCAAAAGTCTCCTTTAATAATGTAGAAAGAAAAAGGTTGAGCATACATGACATGATAACTAACAATGATAACTTTTTACTTCAAAGGAGAAAAATAATAACATAATGAAATATAAGTCATTATTCTCCTGGATCATACAAAAAATTAGATCATGTCCATTTTTGCCATATTTACTTTCTTTAAGCCTATAAATTCTCTCAAAAGGTGTAGGCAGTGAGTCTTGTAATATTGCTAAAAGTAATACTTTTTAGATAGGTAATTTTCATATATACAAGTTTTTTCTTATGGATATGTAGATATCAGTTTAAACACCATTAAAAATAAAAGTATAATTTTTTGTCATATTTTTAAGTAAATCTAAATGTGAAATATTGTATATATCATTCAAATCATTTATGAAATTGATAAAATTTATTTTAAAAATACTAATTTGATTTTTACAATGACTATTTCTAATATTAAGAAAGATAAATGACATTTAAAAATAAATAAAAACTAAAAATAATTATAGATTATATAAAATTGTTGCCCAAAATTTTTAATTCTAAAAAAGCATTGACTGAACTATTAAAAAAAATGAAATCTATTAACAACTGCTAATAATATAAAACTAATAAAATATTCATCAAACTAACTCGACATCCTTATCAATTTGACCATTGCACTTTATTTCTATGATGGCTAATTATTGAGACATTACTTATTTGTCGTCAAAACTTCAATATCTTTTGGACTTCATGAGCTCCATCTGCTCCAACACACACCAAATTTTTGGCAATCGTCATGTCATTTATACCTCCATTTTCAATTAGAGAACTCTTTAGTAGTTCAAATAAATTTTCCGTTGTCGTATTATTCTTCATTTTAGCAATAGTTAGTAGATGAGGTTGGTGGACAAAATTTTGTACAGTATAAACATGCATGCATACCCAAGAAGTATTATATACTGTTGTAACCTCATCTAAAGATAATGCAATAAATTTTGACTCTTTACTTTTGCCTTTAGATTCTCTTTTTAAACCTCGGCAAGACAACTTTCCCACTCCTATCCATTGTTTACTGACTAGTGACTGTTAGGATAGTTACGAACTTTTAGAAAGTGTAATGAAGCACTCAATGATGGGTAGTCTATCATAGGACGCCCTTTTCTCAAAATATTAAAGACAACACTAACTGAACAACTTTTCCCATTAGTTCTACTTCCAATGCTTTTCCAAAACAAGCTTCAATAGAGCCTTTAACTTCACCAGGCTTCGTCTTTATATTCTACTGAAATTCATATAATTATGCATTCCTAACATGCTGAGATTCCTCCTTTATTTTCCATCTTATCATTTATTTTTAAACTCCACCCATGGTTTCCTTTTCGTAAACTTTACCCATATGCTTCTCTATGGCATCAATTTTTAGCTGTAACCTCTTTTCCTTCTTATTTATCTTGGTGAAAATCTTACATCTGCATTATATCAGAGGCTCACCTTCAATTAGATTTCCCACTAGTTCAATGAATGGATACTTTGACACCCATTCTACTTGAAAATTCCTCGACAGATCCCACATCCAATCTTTTTTCAATTCTCTATCATTCTTTGAATTGTATTTTCTTTTCTTCTTCCCTTCACTATCATCTTCTCTGACATTCTTAGTCTCATCCAACTGAATTATATCATTATGTCTACTCTGGGTATTTAACTAAAAATATTATTCAAGTTCAGCGTGATCTGAGATATTAGGTTCGCTGACTTCTTCGATATGTCATGTAGGTTCAGGTTGTGAATCTTGAAAATCTTCTTGTGATGAAGTAGATTCCCAATTTTGACCAAAAACATTTCCAACACCATGACCAAAGTACAATGATAAGGTTTTGTATTTTGCTGGCCTCTCTTGGCTTTCCAAAATGTTTACTTGTTGAAGAAGTGACAATAGAACTATAATATATATATATATATATATATATATATATATATATATATATATATATATATATATATATATGATTCATTGACACTTAAATCATGTCTGAGGTCTCCCTGGTCACCACTATTCACTAATTGGTCCCCACTAAATAAGAATGAACTCAAAATTACATAGTCGCAGAATAATAATCACTTACCTTTGCCTCAAATTCAATTACAGTCGTGACTCGCCAATGTAGTCAAGACTCAACAGTCTGAACTTTTCTATCGATCAAATTAAACCAAACCAAATTGTGTACAATAACACTAATCTATGAATGTATTTATAGTAAATTTTTTTTGGAAAATTCAGCGGGAGGTATTAGGTCTACAAATATTTGGCGAAGCCCATGTAATTATAACACATCTTGTGTTATTTCTGAGGTGATTATGGGTCATCCAATACCTTGGTATGATTAATAAAGTTGGAAAAAATGTGTCAGTCAAAGAGACATGTGTCCGCAAAATGCCAAGCGAATTTGGGGTTGCCTATAAATATATATTTATAAAACTATTGGTGAATATAGGCCATCCATTTGGGTCCGCTTTGAAATTATAGGCAAATGTTTAAAATTTGACATGTCCAAAAATTATATTCCATTGGCGATAATGTGAAAGAAATAGAGAAAATTAAATAAACCGATGGGCGATGGGCCCGGGCGATAACCCAATATTAATAAATTTTGGGCGATAGGGTCAATCCAATATGTGTAATATATTTGCCAAATCCTAGGTTTTCGACATGCGACATTCGCCAAATGGCGAAGAATCACCACTAAAGTTTTCATTGATTTTCATAGTAGTTGATAGCTTATTCTTGCATTTATCACTTTGATAGTCTTAGTGGGATTAAAATATTGTGTTGGGAGAGAACACCCGCACTTTCTCTAAGAGCTAAAATCAAGCAAACCTTGGGTGTGTTTTCTTATTGCTCATCGGAGGTTGTGGAGAAAGCTTCTTAATTGTTTTTCATGCAAGTTTCATTAAATGTTAAGTTTTTATTTGACTAACATATTTCACTAACATTTGATTATTTTAGCTTTCTTTCAACATGAAGATTTTCATCACATACACTTAGTCCCATGGTTGTGGCAGTTGTGCTCTCTCATATCCTCCCGACATCTTGACCGACACCTCATTTCCTTTGATAAACCTATTTAGGCTATCATTGTTGACCACCCCATTAGTCTTTTTCCATTTTATACCTTAAGATGGTAACCTAGTCGCCTTAGCGATCACCTCCTCATTAATTTTGAAGGATATACCACCGACAACAACTCTCCTATCCTCCCAAGAATTGGCAAACTTAACAGAAAAACCCTCATTGAATTCGTTAATGGATTCAATCTAATAAAAAAGCCTCATCTTTGTAGATATGCCACACATTGGGGTCATTCTTGAAGTCGTCTAACTTACCAAGGTTAATGCGAACATAGCCCCCACCCATCTCTATAACACAATGACCAATATAACACACTCCATAGGAAAATCTAAAACCCTTAATATTGCTAGAAAAACTTGCAGTTATCACAAACTGATTTAAAAGCAAGATAAATGTCTATTTGTCCAACTGATCGTATCATCATTAAGCCATCCTCTCGGTAAAATAACCTATGATGTTACAGTATTAGAAGTGGATAATTTGTAAGAATAGTTTTGATAGTGCAATGGGAAGCTCTTGTTATGGTTATGTTGGAAAATGTTTGAGCTTACATGACATGAAAACTAACAATGATAACTTTGTATTGTAAAGAAAAAATAAAAAATAATATAATGAAATGTAAGTCTCTATTCTTCTCCATCATACAAAAATTGGATCATGTCCATTTTTCCCATATTTACTTTATTTAAACCTATGATGTTACGATATTGGGAATGGAGAATTTGTAAGAATGGATTTTATAGTGCAATGGCCATTATGTTGGAAAAAGTTTGTTCTTAAATATCACTTCAAATATCATTTTAGACATGGCTCAAGTTGTCTATTGGATTGTAAACATATGGTAAAAAAAATTCTTCAATAATAATGGACCATTTCAAAGATGGCTGAGAGTTGTCAATGGGAAAAAAAACAAAAGATACTTTATCCACTTTCTCCCACTATCAAACAAATTGTTCATAAAAAGAAGCATATTTTCCAAACTTCTTGCCAACAAAGAATATAGTGCCCATCTCTTCAGTAGTCTCCATTACTAAAGTAGAAAGAAAAAGGTTGAGCATACATGACATGATAACTAATAATGATAAGTTTTTATTTTAAAGGAAAAAAAAATAATGAAATATAAGTCATTATTCTCTTGGATCATACAAAAATTAGATCATGTCAATTTTTGCCATATTTACTTTCTTTAAGTCTATAAATTCTCTCAAAAGGATATATAGGTAGTGAGTCTTGTAATATTGCTAAAAAATAATATTTTTTAGATAGGTAGTTTTCATATATACAAGTTTTTTTCTTATGAATAAGTGGATATCATTTTAAACACCATTAAGAATAAAAGTATAGTTCTTTGTCATATTTCTAAGTAAATCTAAATGTAAAATATTGTATACATCATTCAAAGCATTTATAAAATTGATAAAATTTATTTAAAAAATTTTAATTTGATTTTTACAATGACTATTTCTAATATGAATTAAAAATCATTATAGATTATATTAAAAATTGTTGCCCAAAATTTTTAATTCAAAACAAATGATTGAACTATTAAAAAAAATGAAATCTATTAACAACAACTAATAATATAAAACTGATAAAATATTCATCAAACTGACTCGACATCCTTATCGATTTGACTTTATTTCTATGATGGCTAATTATTGAGACATTACTTATTTGTCGTCAAAACTTTAATAAATTTTGGACTTCATACGACATTGCCGATGGTGTCCGTATCCTATGTTTATTATTATATTAGATATGATATTCCACGATCAGACAAAAAAGTAAACAATTGAAATAAACAAGTTATTTTCTACATCCAGTCGAAAATAGGTCGGAATTCATTCTTCCGATCCTTAACTCTGTTCATTTAACCTGAATCAATGAAAAAAATATTCCATCAACCCTAATAATCGATCGATGCATTTAGACTAAAATCCTCTGAAAAATCCTGTCAGAGCATATTTGCGGTTGAATCTCAACTGTTTAACACATTTATTATTTCAGATTTGTTGGATACAAACATAGGATGGCAAGAACTGGTAATCAAATTTGGATACAAACATCGAATGGCAAGAACTGGTAATCAAATTTATTTAATGAATGCTTAATCAACAATGGTGGAATGAACAATCAATCGGTGCATTCAGACTAATTCCATCTGAGAAATGCTATTGAGAATATATTAGCGGTTGAATCTCAACTCTTTTAAGACATTTATTTCTTCAGATTTGTTGGATACAAGCATCGGATGGCAAGAACTGGTAATCAGATTTAATCAATGAATGCTCAATCAACCATGGCAGAATGAATGATTGATTTCAGAGGGAGACAGAATGGAAGACATTTTTTCTCAGAGAGAATCCCCATATTCGGACGCAACATTAGGCGGGATACTCTGCGGATTTTGGAAAACATTATCTGGATCAAATTGGGTTTTGATCTGCACAAGGCGTTCAAAATTGTCTAAGAAGTAACGTTTTCCCCAAATACTGGCCGTTTCAACAGGAGAAGAGCCCTGTGACAAATACCTCGCAGTTCCTAAATCAAAGTCCATGTAATTCACATAAGCAGCCCGGGGATCCTGCGAAACATATGGCGTCATATAGGCGTAGAATTTCCTGAGCCAAGCTAAATATTTTGCCTGATTGCCGGGGCCGTCATACCAGGTCACCAGATACTGAATGTCGTAAAGATTTCCCGCCCGGTGAGGAAATGGAATCGAGTCTGCCCTAATTTCCGCCATTTTGCCGCCGTAGGGATCCATTATTATGAAGCCCTGGGGCTCCTGTTCCAGAATTTTACAAGCTCCGAGGATGCTAGATCTCGGAATGATGTTTCTGACGTAGTCGGATTTGGCGAAGAAGTAGTTCTTCGGTTCCAGGTATCTGTCCCTGAGATTCTCCGCGTCGTGGATCTTCGAATCGCTGAGGCCGGAGAAAAACAGAACTGATTCTATCCAGCTTACTTCCTGGCAGTCCTGGGGTTCGATCCCGAGATCTGGGAATTTTGACGTTATGATATTTAGCAGATCTTGTTTGGGGCCGAGGTACTGACCTAAAAATGTGACGGAAATCCCCAGATTTGGGGCTAGTGACAGATTGGCACCGACGAAGGCAGAAAGATAGAAATTTCTGTCCAGATTTGGTGCTACAGATTGCCATTGGTAGACAAGGTTGGTCACGGTTTCGAGTCCCTGCCTGTTCACTGTGAAGACTGTTGTGGTGGGCGGGACTGGCAGGATTTTGATCTTCCATGCGACCACTGCGCCCCAGCTTCCTCCTCCTCCGCCTCGGATCGCCCAAAATAAGTCTTCTCCCATGGATTCTCTGTTCAGAAGCTCGCCCTTTGCATCCACCAGCTCTGCATCTATCACATTATCGGCCGCCAAACCGTACTTTCTGGAAATGAGGCCGAATCCTCCTCCGCTAATGTGCCCGCCGCTGCCTACTGTAGGGCATGTTCCTGCCGAGAAGCCATGGCTAGGGCTTGCCTGCAACAACATCGAAAGCATTTTATTCAATTGGCGCGAGCTGCAATTTGTGCACAGGCTGACAATTTGCAGCAGTTCATCATTTCAAGATGCATTTTTTCAATTGCGGGATCTGTTTAAAATACAAATATTAAAGATTTTTCTCGTGAAAAATGACATATTTGATCCGGAGGTTAGTATTTGCATCTGCCATGGACCTCAATTTCTTTTGGAAAATTAGGATCTGGTCTTTCCCAAGAAATGTATTGAAAAGTTTCTGGCATAAAAAGGATCAGTAGTTTTAAATATTATATATCTATTGAAGACATTAATCTTTTTTTTCAATTTTTTATTATTATTAATCTTGATAATGGATCAAAAGTCTGATTGGAAATGTTGATGAACAAATTTTTCATTCAAATGAAATGTTGGACTCAAATCAAATGTGGAGAGAAATTAACTAGACATATAACTTTTATTTGTCCCTATTCTACTTTTGTTTTCTAATTTAAATAATTTTTATTCTCATAAAAAAAAATTTACTTAAAAGTTTATGATTCAAACTTAATAATAAAAAAACTTATAAGTGAGAAGTCCTAGATTTGAATCTTAACTAGTTTAAAAAGAAATACCTTGAATATATGAACATCTTATATATAACAACTGACATCTTATATACAATAACTATACTTAATTATATTCAATTGTTGTTAGATGGTATACTAAACTAATTAATTATGCTAATTTAATGAAAATATATCAATTGTATTTATGAAAGATAAAAGAAAGGTAAAGTTAGAAAGAAGCTTTAAAATTTGATTCTAATATACTTTTACCTTTAAAAATTAAAATGTTTCTAAAAAGATTGAACATAATTTTTATATTATATATGAATTTAAATATTAGTACCAAAAACTTTATTTTTTAAATCAATACTCTCTATCACTATGATTCATAGTCAAATTTACATAACAATAATTATAAAATACAATTTAATTTTTTTTAAATAAAATAATATACTAAAACTACAATAAGCATTGTTTGAAGCAATACCATATACTTCAATTTTTTTCTTAAATTAGAACAAGTGGAGAGTGTTCTTTAAAATTATAATTATGACAAAATGACAACTTGGAATTGTTTTCTATTTGATGGAGAAACTATATTTAGGAATTGAAAATAAGTTGTGGAAAGGAGAGACTAGAAATTAGTACATATTGTGAAAATTACAACCTCACCCCACAAGTATCTTTTCCTCTTAATTAAAATTTAAAGCCTATTTTTTCCTAAATTTGAACTAAGCAAATTGTTAATAGAAAAGAGGGACACAGTGCAAGTACATATAGCAGCCTTTCATTTTTTTAAATGTAAACTGACCTTTTATCTATCTATATGTAATTAAAGTTTGAAAGTATGTTAATACAAATTTAAAATATCCCCTTAAAAATAGTTCTTAAATAAATTAAACAATTGCAAGCAATCAAAATAAACTTAACATTCACATAGAGACCAACCCTAAATGAGTCTCTAAAAAGCTCTTGGGACCCTGATTAGTATATGACATAGTACACCTTACATTGTCAACAATGTCACTTGACCACAAATTTCTCTCTTTATTAGCATGTCTCAACTTTTTTTTAAAATTTGAAGTACACAAATTTTGAAGTACAAGAGGGGAAAGTAATCATGCTAGCTATCTTTGCATGCTTATAAAGACTGCAAGGAATATTGTAGAACTCCCTTTTTTGAAAATGTGAACTAACCTCATATCTAACTACAACTAAATTTTGGAAGCCTTTGAATATACTGATTAAAAACAATTATTGGATAAATTAAACAGTTATGGCACAATTCCTAAATAAAGACCTGAACAAAAATGGAGTAGGTCCAAAGATAGGAATACTACCTGGGAGATAGCATAGTACACTTCACCTAGGGTAGCACCTCCCTGCACCCAGGCAGTTTCAGAAGCCACATCTACCAGAACTTCATTGAGCTTCATCAGATCAACAATGGCGAACGGAGCTTCCGCAGTCGCCGAAGTTCCCTCATAGCTATGCCCGCCGCTTCGCAAGCAAATCTGGAATCCATGTCTTCTACAGCACACCACGGCCTTCTGAACCTCCATTTTGTCCCGCGGCACAATAATCACTGACGGCTTCCTCACATTCGATTCCGCAAACCTCAAATTCTGCACAGAAAACTTCAGCAGATCATCAAAATCAGAACTTGTGACATTATTTACACCGCTTTGCCCGAGGCAATACACGAGGTCTTCTACAGACCCTGCCTTTGCTCCTTCCATTACGAAAAGCAGAGCAAAGAAGATCTTTGCACGGAGTAGGGGATTTGTAGAAGAAGCCATTTCGGCAGCCTGCTTCTTGGCCAGATCGCCTGCAATTAAATATTTTCAAAAGCATCGTTAATTAACGGCCTCGTGATTTAATCAATCGCAAGGCATAAGAAACAACACAGTGCGGCCAAATTATTTTGAGCAAATTCAGCCGGCCGCGAATACTTTAATGTTCCGCATATTCTCCAGTTTCGTGATCATTTGCAATTGTCGTCTGATTCGATCAAAGAGTGCAAATTTGACGGCGTTTGAGTTACAGCGGATTGTCTTACCTTAGATTTTTACCGACCAGGGAAGAATAAAGTACAGAGCTTTTGGATTTCCAGCATCTGCCGTCATCTTCATCTGATCCAATATTACCAGGTATTTTTATATACGTTTCCCTAATCAATAGCTGTGATAGAGAAATCTGCTCAAACTTTAGCCAAATCAACGGTTGTGATAGAAAAATCTGCTTCCGGATTGCTATTTATAGAAATAATAAAGATAATTAAAATAGAAAAAATCTATGGTAAACTAAATTTAGCAGCTGGAACTACTGTAGAAATTTCATGGAGACTGGCTGATGAAAATTTCAAATTTGTATTAAACGAAAAATTTAAGCCAGTTCAAGATATTAATGGTTTTATGTTTTTCAGTAAAAATACAGATAGAAAAGTTTCCACAAAATCTTACATGTAGATAAGGTATAGGATAAATTTCCAATCCCACGGAGAAGGCGTTGTTAAAAAAATAAAATCTAACAGAATCTTCTGGTCCACAAAAATAGTTACCGAAAGAAACTCCGTGTAAAGGACTGATGACGACCAGGCCCTGATTTATTATAATAAATATTTTTAATTAATGGGCTTAGCCATATTTTTTTATCAGTTTTGGGACAGGAAATTGAAATAAATATTTTTAATTAATGGGCTTAGCCATATTTTTTGATCAGTTTTGGGACACGAAATTGAAATAGAGCTATCTTTAAAGTAAGACAATCGCATAAATCTAAGGATTAGTCTTCGTTTCACATATTGCTGGGAAACATTTTATATCATGATCATTATCTCATTCCTAAATTGAAAATTGAGTGGTTTTAAATAATCTAAGATTGACCTCGGACAAAGAAAGAAAGGACAAGAAAATTTTCAAAGGTATATGCTTTCTTTAAGAAGTGCCCACAAATTAAAATCCAGAGTTTTAAGAAATTGATGTCACGTGTCAAATGGTTGGACTTGGGACCATCATTACCGTCCATAAAATGAGCAAAGAAAAGAAAAGGATGCATTAAGGAATTGGTGTCACATATGGATCATTCATAAAGTAAGGAAAGGAATGTATGTTAGGGTTAAAGAGTAAAATTTTCGGGATTAAAAATAGAATTAGAACTTCTATTAAAAGAGGTGTAATGGTTTTTTTTAATGAGAAAAAGATTAGAGGTTTAAATTATATTGGTAACATATGGTAATAATAGAAAGACACATGAAATAAGAATATAGAAGGAACAATTGTTCTATGAACGGGAGTAAAGTTCTATTGTTCTAGTAGCAAACAAGAAGGCCAAGTCAGTTTTCTATCTGACTGCCCTCGTTTTCAACATATCTTGTCCTCACACTGCTCTCAAGTATTCAAATTCTTGAATATCATCGTTGGGTGAAAGCAAGAAGATGAGTCCACTTTTTGTGGAACTTTTACACTTTGTCGATTTCGTGAAAAAAAACTTTTACGAAACAGGGTCTCGCTTTCAAAAAATGGGGTGACGTTTTTCTTTGGGATCCTGAGCTGAAATTCAAATGGGATCCCACGAGGCATAGGACCTTGAGCCACTTTTCATGCAATGAGACCCCACTTTGAAACGGGGCCTCATTCTAAACATCACTCCATTTTAAAATGGGGTGACGTATGGAATCGACGGGAGGTCATTTTTTACAAATGTCGCCCCCGGTTCAAAGCTCCACCACGGTTCGCTTCCGACCAAAAATGTCTCTAGGTGGGCCCTTTTTGGGGTTTTTTTTCATTTTTATTGCTATTTTTTTAATGGGTAAAAGGTCGTAGCTAAAAAAAAATAAATTATTATTTTTAAAATTTTATAGCTCGATTCAGTGTGGGCACTAGGAGGAAAGAACCAAGCTCAAGAAAACCTTCAATATAGTCCAGAGCCTTATAAGCTCGAATTATTGATAGTTTACAACTTCCCATTTTTACAATTTACGGGATAGTGATATTTACATCACTATTACATATACATTCAAACATTTGTTGAGTAATTCCAAATTCAGATGAGGAATCAAGTTTCCTCATTTACAAAATGAGACCTCTGGCTTACATTACATGAATATGAATACACTGATATTGCTTAGATTTGGGAAGTTCTCTTATACATTCATGTTTTGATATTGTTTCATTCTGGGTCCAAGATACTAACATTCCTTTTCCAATCTTTCTTTTAGCTAGTCTACAACCTATCTTTAATAAGCATGTAACATCACATAAAGACTACCAAACCAATTGTCTATCTAAACATTATCGCTACTTCACACAGTAACGTAACTAAGTTGTAAATGGTCAGAAGAAACTTCAAGTGATTACCTCCTTACTCTATCAGAACTTATCCTAGCCAATCCACATATTATAACATAACCATAGTCCACACGATCCTAAAAATAAAACCTCTTCATAAACCAACCAAATTAGCTACTCTTTAGCATATTTTACCAAGAATATACCAATTCAAAGGATGTGATAAAATCAGAGAACTATAAACATGTACTAGTGATCTATCCTCCATATGCCCATTAAAACAACAAATCATTAATTAACCCAACAAATTAAAAAAAAAAAATCAAACCAAACCAAAAAATTAGCATTCTTGAATAATACCTAAAGTGCAATTTCCCTCGATAGTTCTTATTGAAGAGAATGCAATGGTAGATATTGTGACTGACACTATCTTTCCACATGTATTTAGATATAAGACAAATCAATCTGAGACCAAGCAATCCAAAGTGACCAAAAATACTTAAGGCTAGCTGAATAAGAAATGTACTACTGATACTCTCATCCATTTAAATAAGCAAAGACTCATTAATCAAACATACTACTTGGAACCAAATAAAATATGCTAATAGATTTTTAACCAGATTCACCATCAAAGAGTTGATAAATGGATCAGTGAGGGAAGAGTACAATCCTACATCGAAATATGTACTTGTGTGTTCATGTAACTAAGTATAGAAAGCTATGTACACACAGATATATATATATATATATATATATATATATATATATATATATATATATATATATATATATATATCTCATCTGCATACAAAAACCTATTACAAGGAAGTAGAGACAAGAAGAGGGCAATGGTTTGACTCAAAAAATGAAGAAGAAAATATCCTCAAAATAATGAATGAATTGAATGTATAATGGATCATCCTTATAAAGGAGATCGAAAGCCTTGAAAGGCAAACCTAAAAAGCAAAAGTGCATGTAATAATTAGTTAAATTATTACAAGACTAATGCATGCAAGTTTATATTTAAAACAACTAGTGCATAAGTTTAAATCAACTAGTGCATGTGTGTTCAAATATAAACAACTAAAAATAAAAGTGTTGACATCTTAAGAAGGGAGTAAAGTTAATTAATATAATTAATACTTTACTCTAACACACACACACACACACACACATATATACAGGTAGAGTTTTTAGCTCCCTGGAGAGGAGAGTTCTCAGGTGCTTTAGAATATCATCAATAGTTGGATGGGAAAATTCATGGGAGATCTCATGTTCCATGGTGGAAGTGGATATGGAGAAAGATTTCTTGGCCCAAGTGCAAATTTTTAATGTGGCTGGTAGTTCAAATTAGATGCCTCACCCGGGGTAATATGAGAAATAGAGGATTTCAGTGTCCCTCTATGTATCTTTTATGCAATAGCTAGTAGTGAGGAATGCTCTTCACATATTTTTTCTTGTGTCCCTTCTCCAAGGATATTTAGACTTTCTAGTTGGGGATTTCGAATAAGGCATGTTTCCATGTCTCCTCCTTGGTGGATTTCTAGGGTATGTTGGAGAACCCCCAACTTTGACTCCTTTTATTTACATAGCATGGAATATTGGCCCTTCTTTTATTCTCTATAAAATTTGGTTGGAAAGGAATAGAAGGTTTTTTTAGGATAAGAAAATGATGAGTCATCAATTATGGATGCAAATTATTAGTGGTTTATAGGAAACCTTATTAGTAAAGTGTGACTTGTTTGGAAGCATGGTTCCAAGTGATTTGGCTAGCATTCAAAGGTTGGGTCTAAGGGGTTTTGAGATGAGACATTCCTCTTCCAAGGTGGGTCAATGGGTTGAGAGAAATGTTTATTGTGATGGTTGTTGGATGTCCCCTCCTCATGATATATTGAAGATAAATATTGATGGTTCTTCCAGAGGTAATCCTAGCCAAACTGGGATTCATGGAGCTACTAGAGATAAATTTGGGGTTGTCTACTTCCTCTTTTCTATACATAAATATGACCATACTAAGAGATTTATGGAAGTTCTTTCCATTTTTTCTAATTTGGAGAGATGGTGTACCCTTGGATGACAAAAGATCATATATAAATTTGATTCATAGGTAGTGGTTGATATGTTAAATAAATGATAGATGGAGGGAAATAACTCTCAATTGACTTTGGTGGTCAATCAGATTGTGAGACTTTTTAGATCTTTAGACTCTATTACCTTCTATCACATTCCTTGAAAATGGAATAAGTTAGCAAATTATTTGTCAAAAAGGGCTTCTAAGAAGATGCGAGTGTGGAATGTCAAGGATCGAGAAAACTTGTCTATAAAGTGCTCTATATTCATGGAAGAGATTGTTATGGAGGACATGAGAGATTATTGGGGGTCTTGGAAGAGATTTTATTGGTTGTTTGTTTTCTCTTAGTTGTTTGGCTTGTTTGAACCATTGTAAATCTTGCTAGATTTAGTTTCTTTGTAATCTTCTTTGCTTTAATGAATAAATTTTTACCCCTATTCTTCAAATAAAGAGGAAAATTTTAATATATCAATGAGCCCTATCATCACATTGAGTATAAAAGGATTGAAAGTTTCTAACATTTCAATTAATTCAAGGGTTTTCATCAACTTTATTGCATTTGATATTACAAAAACATTATCTATGTTTAATGTTCAACCATCAACTTTTATTTTTAAATTTATTGATCAATACATTACCAATCCTAGAGAGATTTTAAAAGATTTAATTGTTACAATTGATACTTGGGAATACCCTATGCCCGTTTTCTTTTCCTTCATTGAAAAAAGGAGGAAACATGGATCTATCTAATAATATTAGGGTGATACTGATTTTCCACAATAAATTATTTCATTTATTTCAAATCAAGAAGCATGACCATTTCCAATGTGATAAATTAAAAATAATTATTTCTAAAAACTAGCTAAACCTTCCCTAAAATATTACAATAAACTATGGATAGATGATATAGCATAATCTTGATGAAGAGGATGCCTCTGCCTTGGCTATGTTAATGATAGTTGAACATTTGGAGGGATACAAAAGAATTAAGAGGAAGAATAGTTATCTTTGAAAGTTTTTTTAGATGACCTCAGACCACTCTAAACTTGTACAAAATATGTAATATTACCAAAAAGTTGCTCTTTCATAAGAACAACATTCCCTTAAATAAATTGTCACCATTTTAAAAAAAAATCACTAACTCCTCCCACATTCTTGTACATAAAACATGATGTTTAGGAGTATCCAGAACATGCAAGTCAGAGAAAATTAAATCACATTTCAATCTAACAAATAATTGATTATCAATGGTGCAATAATAGATTAAAATGAAGTGAAATTGAAACAACTATTAAAGAAATACACACGTGTTTCTGTATGAGAATACAGGGATATGAGAGGAATTTATCCAAATATCTACACTCATCATTTCTACACTGACCAATGAGATAACCTTAAACAAGGATTAACCTAGCCTTAAGAGAAAGAGCCAAAGATGAAGTAGAAAATTTGTTACAAGTAGGATTTATTCATCTCATCTCAAATAAACAATAGGTTTCCCCTTTGGTTATAGTTTGAAATGAAATTGAAAAATTATAGGCTTTTAAAGACTTTAGGAAACTAATCAAAGAAATAAAAGAAGATCATTTTTTTTTCACATTTATAAATCAAGTTTTGGAAAATTTAGATGGGAGTAGTTATTTCTCTTTTATTGATGGATTTAGTGGAGATAATCATATCCAAGTAGCTCTACAAGACCTTGAGACAAAACCAACTTTAGTTGTCCTTGGGGAACATACACCTATAATTTTTTGTCTTTCATACTTTGAAATGCTTTGACCACCTTCCAATGAATATTTCTTGTCCTTGTTTAAGAGAAATAGTCGAAGAGTAAATATAATTTTTTTGTAAGTAGAACTCGTATATCTATAATGTCCTTCTCATTCATAGCCCTGAGATGTCTATATCTTGATATTGTTTGAATATGTATCAATGGATGCATAGGTTGTGCTTGTGATTATTGCTTTTGCATGATTTCTAGGTGTTTCTAATTCACTATTTTTATTGTGCCTTATATTTTTTATTTCCTTGGTATTTTTGGACCACATGAATGTTTTGATATACATGTATATTTTTGTGCCAAGTTCCTTGTAAGGGTTTGATGGATTTTACTATAATGATATTTCTTGAAAAGAATGTGAAATGTTGACATACCTAATCTATTATTGTGATTTGATTCATGGATATGTGCATTAACATTTGTGTACCAATTAAAAATTATCATCATTTATTTCATTTGGATGTACTTATATGATGTTTGTTAGGTGATTTTTATATCTTCAACTATTTATACATTAAGAAGATATGTGCTTTACATGTGCATTGAGTGGTTACAAGTTCATGGTATCTCTCCAGAAGGCTACATAAGTATGAGTTATTCCCTTATAGTGTTTAGTTAGAAGATGTTATACTGGGCCTCCTATTGTACTATGTAATATACACATCAAATATGGTATGTGTCATGTTGATCCTATGTCAACCTAGATCCAAATTGGTTGTGATTTTTAAGTCTTCTTATATTATGGAATATCTTGAATGTATAATTTAATATTTTTTAAATTCATTTTTTGTGTAAATTAAATTGATAAAGTACACTTTATGAAATTATATCATAAATTTAAATGGTAGATTTTAATTATGGATATGTTTAAATATCTCATGTGAATTGGATGAAAATTAGGGTGAAATGCAATATATTTTTACAAGTTAGAATTGTGACAAATATTGAAGAAAATAAAAATAGAAAAATGTTTCAAAAAGGGAAAATATAAGACTTTTATTTTCATTATTGATATTTAAAAAAATTATCTCCAAACCATCATCCAAGGAAAAAATGAAATTGGAATTGTGGGAGCAGTTGTGAATGGAATGGGATGAAATTCAAAGCAGCGAGATAGAGAGATCGTGATAGCATATGTTTTCTTCCCCTCTAAAATTTTGGTTAAAACACACGTTTTCCATTGTTTCTTATGAATTCAGATTTGAGGTATTTCTTTATTTCCCTCTCTTTTTATTGATGATTATTGCTTTGTATGGCATGCTCACCTTTAAGGGGCACAAGGATTCCTCTGTAAATTTCAATTTGTAAATTTAGAAGTATATTTAACTTTAATGTTAATTTTTTTTAAATGTCAATTTTTTCCCTGACCATGCCAAAAATCCTAAAAACTATTGGAAATTGATTTTGTTTCATCATTCAATTGGTGTTCATATTTGAACTAAATGCCTATCTTTTTTTATCAATAATGGGCGTAAGCTAGAATTATCAGTTTCCTATTCTATTAGATAAAAACATTACATTACATATTTGTTGAGCCACTGTGGTAAAAATAATATGCTTTCTTAGAGACCTTATCCATATCAGTGCTTCCATCTTGTTTCAATAATCATTATTATGTAGAATTTCTTATAACCTTTCTATCTTTATCACAAATTAATCCCTTAACAAGTTCAAGTAACTATTTATTGAGTCGTGTCATTTCCTTCATCATTAGATGTAAACAAGATTGGGCTAAACTTACTGGTTATAACGTAAATAAATTAGAAAATAAATTATGTATTTTAACAAGTTTTTATTTATTTTGTTAGCCTTTATGATAACTACAATATACTTCTAATGTGTGTTTTTTGTCACCCAAAATATAAGAAATTATTACGTTTAGAACCATATATTTAATTTCTTCTCAGGAAAATTAATGTTATCCTAGCCATTTATTAGCATTGTAGCTATTTCCATTATCCTTATGAATAGAGATAGGAGGTAAGAATGTGTTTTGTTCACAAAAATTTTCCTTTCAAATTTGATTACCAAAGGACCCTTGTAATCTACTCTTCAATCCATCTTTTAAATATAATCAGTGCCATAAGATTTGGAAATAAAAGAAGGCTATTTTTAATAATGTGGTTTGTACCTATCTCTATTATTTATAATACTTAAACACAATTTTGTGTCTACCATCTTGATTCTTCTTAAGAAATGTCATTCAATGACCATTTCTCAGCCATGAGACACCATACATTTTAATGGAATTATAAAATAAATAACAAGTCATTCTTTTAACCTTTATGAGACCAAAAACTTTAGGATATTCTTCCAAATTTGAAAATATCCATCATTACCCATAAAAAAATTATCCTAACTTTAAATCATTTCAAATTTTCCTTAGTTTTCTTCACTCCAAAATCAAGCACAACCCTCCTTGAAACTAGAGGATACAAACTAACTGATATAAGCTTCATATATTCATGTAATTATATAAAGTTCAAACATATACCATATTTATGAGAAGTCTAACCTCATTAATCATGCTATTGTATCTGCTTAAAATTATAAACCTAAGCTATACGAGTAATATAAGTAATATGAATACCAAAAATAGAGCATGGAACAAAATAATCCTTTCTTTATTGACTCTACTATTAATAGAGGATAGTAAAATTTTAGGAGTTATTTATAATACTAGAAAATTATGTCCATAAACTCCTAAAAAATCCCTAGATGGAATATATGATAGTTATCTTGCCTTTATGGTCTAGAGCATGTGCTTTATTGCAAACTAATGCAGAGGATTTGGTTTTGGCATTGCCACTAGAAGTTAGTGGGTAGAGACTCGAAGCCCTTAATTTTGGTCTATCTTCCTCATAATGTGTATCAAACTATCTTCCCTCGTGTATTTATTCAACCACTCTCCTCCCTTCATCTTCCTAGTTCTCATAAGTTTGAAAAAAAAATTCAAATTTGTCTTTATGAGGGGTTTAGAGACTGCAAAATAACCCATATCATTAATCTCCAATATTGGCTTTTTGGGAATCAATATCTCATTTATGGATATCAATTTGGAATGCTTTTGGACAGGGATAGTTAATTCATCATTGATGTTGTCCACGTCTTTCACAAGTTCTCCCAAAATTTCTTTCTTGAATTTTTTTTCTATAGAGAGCCTCAATCACACTCTTGTCTTCTTCTACATGCAGGACGAAAGCTACAAAATCATAGGCATGTCTATGTTTGTCTTATACCTATGGTCTGTATAGATATATTGACCCCCTATGATCCTTTGAATGGCTCATAAAATCAAACTATTTATAAAATACACAATTTTCCTAAGCCTCTATTTCTTAGTCTCGCTCAGGAATTTCATTTGCCTATTCTTGGGCCTAAGCCTAATAGGGGTTCCATGAGCCCTACACAGAAAACACTAGTAGATTCTAATTCTTTGGGAGTCACAATACATATGAATATTTTATTTTTGGGCTTAAGACTCTATATATTAGTATATGGTTAAGTGATAATTACATACTTTCTGGTAAGTTCTCATGAATATCTTACTTGCATTTCTTGTAATGATTAGCCTCTCCCAACTTAGCTTAAGTCATAAATCATTTCTTATCACATTTGTGATGCAAAAGCTACTAAGTTTTCCATGCATATTTATTTGTGCCACTATGTGTTTATTAATGCATATGTTCTGACATCCTTTATGTCTTGTGCTTATCATTGCATGTGTCTACATCTTGGTCATGTGCTATGTATCTTGAACTCATTTATTATAGTTAAATAATATTCATATCTTCCAAGTGTCTATAATGTTGACTAGTCCACCACATTATTATGATCCTTACATGTCATTGTTCCTTATTTAACTTTCCTCCTTTCACTAACACTTATTATGAAATTTCATAGCCTATCTTTTCATAAATTTCCCCATCTGCACCTTTATTAGAAAGAAGGTTTTCTTTCAAATTTTCCTCCCTATACATATGATTTATAGTAAATTTTTAAAGTATTTGAAAACTACCATTGATCTTTCCAAGAGTCCATTTAACCTCCAATCGGGGGTAGTCCCTTTCCTAATGGCATTGATTATTAAAGCGAAATATCATTCGCTTTCTAGATTTTTTATTTTTGAATCTTTACATAAATGGAGTCCTTATGTTAATGTTGTCATCTCTACAATATTATTTATTTCTACCCCTATAAGTTTGGCTAAATAAGATACTACTTATCTATCCCAATGGTTGATGACACATCCTATTCCATAGATTATGGGGTTTCCTTAGGAAGCTCCATCAAAATTTAATTTAAACCATCATAGTTTTGGATTAGACCATTTAATTTGAATCCTTTCTTGCTTAGTTTTATTCCACCCTTTTCTAAAGAATAGAGCTATCTTTAGGTCATACCATCTATTTCTGATTTTATCATCCCATATTGTAAATTTCTCTTCTCTTGGGTGATAGGTCACTGATCTACTATTCAATAATTCAACTACTACCACTTAAAATTTGTTTATGAGGTTTTTCCATTCCACTAATTTCCCTTGAAATATTCTCCTATTCTCTCTTTCCATATTTCCCTTATCATAATAGATGGAGTAATAATCTAAAATCCCATAAAGACTAGATTTACCAAGGATTGACAAACTTTTAAAGAGACTTAATAAATCATTAGGTAACAGACCAACCTAGTTTATTTCATAATCATTTACAACACTTTTGTGCTATAGGACAATTGAAAAATAGATGATTAACCATTTCTTCTTCTGACATGCATAAAGAGCACCTTGATGGACCTTCAAAACCTAGTTTTTAAAACCAATCTAGGGTTAAGATTCATTTTTGTAATACAACCCAAGTAAACAAGTTTTCTTTAGGAAAACACCTTTTGTCCCAATGTAATTTAAGAGGTATCTTAGTTTTTGGGTTGTTTTCTTTTTTTTTTGCAGGGATGTATATCCATCCTTGCCATTATATTCTCCTGATTTAGAATTGTTCCATATTAGTATGTCCTCCCCTCTTCTTATTACTATTTTCCTTTATTGTAGTATGTTACATGGTATGTTATTAATGGCTTCAATCTCAACTCTTACTAAGGGTAAATTCTCAATTCTTTTCCATTTCTAGCCTAGGGTGGAGTCACCACTTGGCATTTCAATATAGTTTTAAATATAAACTCCCCATTGGTTTTCCAACAACTCTTTTTCTCTATTATTGTTCATAATGTTGTTTGTTGTTGTGTACCCTCCATACGAGTCACTCCAAAATAATGTTTTATCCCCTTCTACTATATCCCAAGTAAGATGTTCTAAAATAATATCTTTGCAGCTGAGTCTGTAGCCTATAACCTTTTGGTGGATTTTTTGTTATGAATATGTTCTAGTTGGATTTGTTCCATTTAAATATTTATGTTGAAGGATCCTGGCCCATTTTAGATTAGGGTTTTTATATATTTTTCAAACCAATTTTGCCTCTAGAGCCTTATTTTTCCAAAGGGGTTTCTCAGCCCCATTCCCTCTTCGTTTAGTGGCTTACATATTTTTTCCCATGCAATAAATGTCATTTTCTTTTTCTCTGTCATACCTTATTAGTAAAAATTTATCTTCCTCTTTTTCATGTTGGCATTGGCTACTACTGTTAGGGGAAGACGAGACATTTGATATATTGGGATGGATGATAAAGTTGTATTTGGCATCATTTCTCTTCTTGGTATAGAAAGCCATTTTCCTTTCCAATATTCCATATTTTTCCTTAGCGTGGTATGTATTGCATCCCACAATTTTTTTAGTTCTAATGCCTTTATGAATTGGGAGTCATAGATATTTACATGGATTTTTTCCTTAATTAAATCCTAAAATGTTACATATTTCAGTTTCATTTCTTTGATTTACATGAAAGAAGAATATTTCTGATTTTTCTTGACTCACTATTTGTCCTGAGACTTTTGCATACAAGTTTAAAGTGGTTTTGAAGTATCTTGCTTCTTTTTTCTCTCTTGCCCCAAACAACATAGTGTCATCATAAAATTGTTGGTGTGTAATTGAATGGATTTTATTTGTTATTTTAACACTATTGATTTTCTCATTATTTTGTAATTTACTAATTATTCTACCCAGTGCATCTGCCATGATAATGAATATAAAGGGAGAAATGGGGTCTCCCTACCTTAGTCCTCTAGAAATGTCAAAGAAACCTCCATGAGTTCCATTTACAAAAACAAGGAATCTAGGGCTAGATATGTATTGGTATATGAAGTTAATCCGCTACTTTTTAAGGCCAAAGGCTTCCATGCATTTACATAAAAATCTCAAATCTTCTTTATCATACACTTCTTAATGTCTAACTTTTTTTTGGTTGGTAAATAGTTTAAATTTGTATTAAAGAGTTATCTAGGAAAATTTTGGCCCGACCTCAAGGTAGTAACAACAGGGGTTCTACCATCCTGAAATGAGCACTAACAAGAAAGAGATATTAATAGCTCACCTCAAAACTAGTAAAGCATCGAGGAGCAAAACAATAATCACCCATGTACTTTGTCCCTACCCCACCCCTTAGTATGACATCAGAGGGTCATGTCAAATGGTGAATCATTCAATTTCACCTCTTTTTTTCTTTTCACAAATTTCCATCCATCCTCAACTATAGCATCCTCATCCTTCCATTCAAATATTTTGCAATTGGAGAGCCACATTTGATCTTCCGTGTCTAAATCCTCCATTTGAAGTTGGCCTCCAAGATTCACACCTTGCTCCTTTGAACCCAAATGTTTATTTTTTCCCTACCCTCCAGAGTAGTAACCCCATTTATTTATTTATTTATTTTTGGTTACTAATATATTTTTTATTAAGACCAGGAAAAATCTTGGCCCAAACCAAGTGTGATAATAGTAAAGGTATCACCATCCCAAGGAAGAAAATAGAAGGTTGTAAGATCAAACCATAGGGAAGAAAAAGCCTCTAATCAGAAACATAGAAATTTAAGAATTTAATTTGGCCTCACCCTTAGAATGGGATTGAAGGACTGTATCAAAAGATTCCTTCCTTACTTTCCTATCTTTATTCCCTTTCACCATCTATCAGCCATCTTCAAGTTTGGCAACCTCCTTTTTCCAAAATAGTGGTGCAACCTATGGAACTCTCCCAACATCCACCATGTCTGACCCTACAACCTATTCCAACCCACGCATAGGATTTGATGTAATCTTGAGATCATTATTCTCCAATGTCCTGCATTTTTCCTTTCCATCTGGGGTTCCAACACTCATGATATGAGATGGTGTGAAAATATTTTCAGTTAGATTAACATTATCATAATGCATCATATCTTGAGGAGGGGACAGTAGAGGCATAATGTTCGTTTCCTCAACAACAACTTGAGAAAATATTCTTTTCTTTTTTACCCTCTTCTCCATAGTATAATGATTTTGAGAGGCATTCTTCCACCAAGAAGACTCTCTGCTACATTTAGTAGTCATGCGACCAATTTGAATACACCTTCTACATCTAAAGGAGAACCCTTCATAGTCCAATGGTTGAGCCCAACAACCTTTTGATATTTTAATCAATATTTCTATAGGAAGTCCCACACATGCATTCATTTCTACCAAAATACGAGAAAAGGTAGAGTGGAAGATATTTGAATATTCTTCATCTACCATTAGACAGTCATCTAATGAATTTCCAACAGCCTCTAGATGAGATTCAAACCAGAGATGTAAGGGAATATTGGGGAGCCTTACCCAAAGCGGGATCTTGTTGAAAGTTTCAGTAGCTGGACAAAAGTTGGGATGCTAAGGTTTCAATATCAAAATGAGCTTCTCCTTCCAACTCCAAAAATGATCACATAAAATCTTTTTTTTTGTCCATTACATTTTCAAAAATGGCAATGAAAAACCCTTTTTCCATTTGATAAATTTGAATATGACCATCAAGGATGGGTTCCCATTATTCTGAAATCCAAGAATGTAGCTCTTGTAAGCTTGGCCAAAAGCCCTTGAACTAACCAATCACACCTAGCTCTTAGAAAATTGAGACATTATGTGGTATTTCCTCTTCATCTTCTATATTTAAATCCACCTCAATGGTCTTAGATGACGTGGAAAACCCCCCAATCCACCAACGGGTTGTTGTGAAAGCCCTAACTTATTCTTGGCTAGTTTTGTAAAAACTTTACTCATCGGCTCCTTCACACGCATCCTCCCTGTCTTGCTTCCTTTCTCTTCATTGACACCCATAACAAGAAAACTATTTTTTTGCATCACATAGCCGCTCATCTCTTTATTTGTCTCTATAGGAAAAGGGTACATCATTTCCAAAGCATCCATATCAAGAGGCCGCAATCAGTTTTTACCATTATCGTGCTTGAAGACATCGCCACTCAAGGAAGACTCACCAAACATAAAGCCTCCAAAATTGTCTCATTGCATTTGAGTTTCCAGGTGATCATTTTCCCCATTTGAAAAGAGATCCTTCGATGCAGTCTCTAATCTCCAACCAGTCCATCCATGACTAGACAAAAGTGAAGAAAAATTCACCTTCACACCAGACGATGGAATCGAAACCCTAGCTCCAAGGGTAGATGGTTTCAAAAAGCTCTGGAGTGGTACCATTCTCTTCTTAGCAACCCCATTATTTAGTTGCACACCTCTATCAACTATAGACAACATAGTAGTTTTTTAATTCACTATTGGTTGCATTCCCTGTATTGAAGGCCACATAGATTTATGTCTTATCCCCTTCAATAACTTGGGAAAAGATATTTTGTTTCTCCCCCTTCTTTTCAACCATATAGTGTTGTTGAGCAATACCTTTCCACCAAGAAGTTTCCTTTTGTGTACTCACCTTGTCACACTTCGCAGCCAAATTCCCTATTTGAAAGCATCTTTTGCACTTGAAAGGAACCACTTCATAATACAAAGCTTACACCTAGTATCCCTGGGAGTTTTTTATCATAATTTCTACACGAAACCCTTCAGAGCTAGCCATTTCTACTAAAATCTAAGAAAAGGTGGAATGAAGAAGGTTTGAGGAGTGTTCATCAACTGGCATAAAATATCCTAATGAGTCTCCAATTGCTTCAAGGAAAGAATAAAATGATAAATAAAGAGGGAGGCTAGGAAATCTTGTCCAGAGAGGGATTTTGTCAAAATATTCAAATTTTAGACAAAAATTGGAGTGTCAAGGTCACAACATCAATGCATTTTTATCCTTCAAACACCACACATGTTTGCATAGAATCTTGTTTCTATCTTGTAGGTTCTTAAAGACCACAATGAAGAACCCTTTTTTGTAGGATAGAATTGAACAAATCCATCAAGCTTGGCCTCCTAGTTGTCAGATATCCAAGCATGTGGCTCTTGTAAACTTGTCCAGAGACCCCTAAAATGACCTATTAGACCCATCTTTGAAAACACAATTAGATTGTGGGAAACTTCTTCCTCCATTTCAACATCTAGATCCACTAAAATTTCCTTGGTGGATGGAGGTACAAGTACTCTAGAAATTCTAGGATGGAACCCATGATGCTTATTGGCATGTTGCAGAGAATCTTGTAGTTAAAAACCACCAACCCTCATCATCATAGCTTTCCTTCATGCATCCTCATGTCCATGTTGATAACCAATCTAGCATGTACCAACAGTTGTAGTCCTCTTATGGAGAAACCCCTGTTGTTCGAGATCCACACTCATTGCATTCTAGGGCCCCATGGACATATGGGGACCCTAATATCTTGCATGTTTCCCTTGAACTACCTAGTCTCATCCTTTAATGGCATCTGGGAAGGGGAGATGTGGGAGGAATCTCCTTCCTCAAATAAGAAACCCTTTCACTACATCTATTGTAGCAACGTTTCATTATTCTTAAAAAATCTAGAATATTTACCCTAATTCCATGGCTAAAACCGATGGTTGAGCCTAGATGCATAAGAGAGTTTGACCTTATTCTTGGGTAGGGATAGAGAAACCATAGGTCCCAATCTAACATACTTCAAACCATTCGATAGATTCATCTCCCCCAACCTTTAAGTCATGTGATTCTCCTTAATGTCTAACTGTATTATCATACTTAGCTCTATTTTTTTTGTATTGAGTGGACTGCTTCATGTACTATTATGACACTATCTAATATGGATCTCCTTGGTACAAATCCAATTTTTTCCTTGAATATTTAATACTAGGTATAATTTTTTTAAGTTTATTAGTTAGTGTCTTTGCCGACACTTTGAATAATGTGTTGCATAAATAAATAGGTCTAAAGTCATCTAGATTTTATACTTTTTCCTTTGTAGATATTAGTGTGATGAGAGTATTATTGATGTATTTTAGAATTTTTCCCAAATTTATTGCATTCTCTAACACCTCTACCATTTCTTTTCTTGAGAAATGCCAACATTTTTGAAAAAAAAGCATGAGGGGAACCCATTCGAGCCTGGGGCTTTATCTAAATGTAATTGTCTTAAAGTTGTTTCTATTTATGATTCAATAAATTTGATCACAAGAATTTTGTATTGTTGTTCTAAAACCATCTTCAAAATATTTTCTAACATTTTTTACTAAAATCTAATATTTGATCCATCCTAGTTATTTCAATTATTTTTGAAAAAACTATGACATCCTCAGTTATTTCTTTAGGATCTTCTATTGTATGTCCATTTTGTTTCTTTATTTTCAGAATCCTATTGATATTCCTCTTTTTTTTGTATTGTTATGAAAGAATTTTGTATTTTTATTGCCTTCTACTAACTCAGTTTCTCTAGATTTTCGTTTCCAAAAAATATCTTCTTTATATAGAACCTCTTCATATTTATTAAGTAGTTTTTTATCCCTTAAGTATCTATTTTGATCCATACCTTCCTTTATTACTTCAATATTTAAATTTCTTCTTCTATACTTTCTTTTGTTTCAAAAATATCTTTAAAGTGCTCTTTATTCCATTGCAAAAGTTTTTGTTTGATAAATTTAAATTTTGACATAAAATAGAACAATTTGGACCTCAAGAATTGTTCTTTTATCCACCATCTTTCTAATAACTTGAAAAATTTCTCCTTATCATTCATCCACATTTTCTCAAATTTAAATGGGAAATTCTTGGGTTTACTTTCTTCATTGATAGATAGTTGAACTAGAAAGTAATTTGATCCAACATTTGCGATGATTATTGAGTTATAGTTATAAGAAAAAGAAGCTAAGTCCCCTTTAAAGAAAAATCTATCTAGTTTCTCTGTAATATAGCTTAATCCCATCCTCTTGTTATTCCATGTATAGTTCCCATTACCTATTTATATTTCCATCAAGTTATATTGACTTTCCCATTCCTAAAATAGTTTTGATCTTAAGATTCTTTTTTAATGCCTTGTGATTTTTCTATCAAATGTAATATTGCATTAAATTCTCCTCCAATAATGTAATTATCTTCTATATGTTGTTCTAGAAACAATATGATGTTCTTCCATACATCTTTCTTTTTATTTCTTTGAGTGGATCCATATACATTTATAAGAATAATTTTTAAATTATTATTTGTACTTTTGATGATACCTCCTAACCAATTATTTGTAGTTATCATATTTGCATACATTACTTTCCTAGGGTCCCAAAATGTGGCTAGACCTTCTAAACCCCTTTAGTTGTTTTTGTCTCAACTCTCCAAAATCTCATTTTCTTATTAAAGATATCGATTTCTTCTTTATCCAATTTTGTTTATTGTATCATAATGACTTCTACGTTTGTTGAAAATATACAATGTTTTACTATTTGTTGTTTGTTAGGAGCATTCATACCCCTAACATTCCATGTTATTAACATCATGGCAACTAGGGAAGGACCCGATCCTTCCGAACATTTAATATAAATGTAATTTTAGTTTGATCAATTGCTTCTCTATATTTTAATCATAACTCTGATAAAGATTTCCTTCATCTTTTCCTTAATGATTTGCCACTATCTTGGATTTCCTTATTTGGGAAGTTTCAACATATTCCCAGTATTTCTTCTTTATTTTCATTAACTACTAGAACCTCTATTTTTCCAAATAGCATATTAATTTTTGTCTCTCCTTCCTCTACCTCTTATTCTTCTTCATAATCCAAGATCTTTGTAAGAATTGGTTCCTTTTCCATTGTTATGTTTGCATCTATGCTCTTTGTGGGTTTTGAATTCCCTATTAGGTCATAAACAACTTCTAGTTATAGGGTAATAGTTGCTTCATTATTTTTTTCTTGTCTAGGAAATTCTTCTTTCCCACTTGACCTTCCTCTCTATTTTCAATAGGGACCTCTTCTCTTATCATTTCCCTACTCTCAAACAAGGGATCAAATAGGGCTAATTGTTCCTTTATTTCTTCTTGAAACACTACTAAATCTTCCAATAATTTGTATATTTTCTTTACTATATGAAATTTATTGTTCCAATTCTTCCTGCAATCTAGAATTATTAATGTTGATTGTATTTCTTCATTTGCTAGATCACTTATGGTTTCTACAAAAAAACCCTTCTATATCATCATTGGAACTTAATTTAATATTATCCATTTATTTTGTACATTTGTTAGATTTTACAAATTGCTCTTTTTTTATTATTTTTCAATCTTTTCAAAATTTTCAATTTTTTTCTCAAAATCTTTTATTATTCTTACTTTGTTTCCATGAATATATTTTTATACGCTTAAAAATGGTCAAATAAAACATTAATTAAATTCAAGCCATTTGGATTAATTAAAAATAAATAAAATCAATTAACCATGTAATTGAATCAATCATTTGATTATATAGTTAATTAACTAATTAAATCTAACCCATTCAATATATCATACGTGGCTAATTTAATTAATTCTTTTGAATTAATTCCTTGTAAATTGTCACACCTACCACTACATGACAAAATCAAATGGACCAATGAGAGAGGAGGAATGAGTGCACATGGATTACTAATAGGCTTTCTATCTTTCCCATTCAATCTTGAGGGAGAATCTTGACCATTCAAATTGGACACATCATCAAACACAACTCAACTCACATCTTGATCATGTTTAATCTAGCTCACTCCTGCCCCTTGAGAAATCCTATAAATAGGATGCATTTCTTATTGCAAAGGATCCACTTTAATTTTAGAGCATCACCATTATAGACCTTTTGCATCCATAATCATTGAGCACATTGTTATTATAGGTAATTTATCTTAGAATCATTTAGAGCAAGATCATAATGAAGGATTTGCATTAGAATAGTAATTTTGATAATTTAGAGTAGAATTTGCATCATTCAACATAGTATCTTGCATCATATTGATTTATCATTTTCTAGGTTGTCACCTATAAAATCACAATTGCAACTATGAGCATTATTGAAGTCCCTATAACTAGAGATCCATAGAATGCTCATGATTTGTTAAATTTAATTTGCTTTAGCTAGTTGTTTATCTTAATTTTGAATTTATTAATCATACTAATGTTCTATGAAGGTTTGTAGTTTTCAAATTACACACAAATGGTTCCCACCATGGGGCCATGCCTCACTAACTTTAACATATTTTTTGAGCTTCTTTGTTGCAGATTTCATACTTGCAGGTCCAAAGAAAAATTAAGATGTCGCTCTTGATAGAAATAATGTTGCTTCTGCACTAAATTTCATTGCCTTTACCTCAAAGATTGTTGCTTTTACAACAAATAACATCTCCATTACACCAAATTTCATCACTATTAATCAAATGGGTGTCACTTCTGCATATTCTTCTATTGCTTCTTATCTTAATCAGAATTCTATCACTTTTAATCTGAAGTTTGTCAGTTTTAATCTTAATTTTGTCACCTTTAATCTGAAGTTTGTCGCTTTTGATCAAAATTCCTTTGTCGTCAAGCTTTGTAATGCAACTTTTAAATATAAATAAAATAATTTAAATTACAAAGCTAATTTGTGTTTATGATGACTTGCAGATGGCTAAGGTGCAGAAATCCAGGAAGGTTACGTATAGGTTCCCTGATCATTTTTCTCAAAAGGATACAAAGAAGGAAAGCACTAATACAAAGAAGGTATATTGGGCTAATGAGATGATTAAAATTGATGAAGTGGCTAAATCTTATGAAAGATATGTTACAATCATCAATTTGTATCAAGCTAAATATGGAGTAGAAATCAATTTGAGTGCCTATCATTTTTTAACTTCATTGATTTGATAATATTGTTGATTTCTTACCCTTGGATTGAGTGTGTTGGACTAAAATTTTTGGAATTTTCTAAGGATGATAAGGAGATGGAGCTATTTCTGAGGTAAATGGTAAAATGCTAAAAATCTAAAAAATGCACAATAATTGTCGAAGGTGTACAATACTACAACTCTAAATCTTGTGTTGCATTCCTTTCCTTGTGAAAATTTACTTTCAAAAAACACAATAATTAAGAGACCTTATTTATGGATGGAGATAGTAGGTCTATTCTCTCACCTTTTCAAGGTGATCAAAATGCCAAGCCTATCAAATTCCCCTTAGTTAGAAAAAGGTCTAATAATGAATCATTTTCTCTTTGTGTTTGGAGGCTAAAGATAGTAGGGATATTATCTCACCTTTTTAAGGTGATCAGAATACCAGACCTATCTTAACTTTATTTCATTTGAAAGTAGTGCAATTTCTTTAGCCATAGTGGGCTTGCCTCCTAAGAATTTCCTTATCGAGGCCAATAAGAGGGACAACCCAAGTAGGATACAACCATTTAAGCCATGGTAATCCAACCCACTCAAAAATAAAATGCATTCATATTAATGGGGTGAATGATGAAAAGATTTGAACAATAGCCCTCCTCTAGTAGTCCGTTGGGATTGTGCAAAATGTTGTTCTAATGATGATGGGAGGCTCCTCTAAAGGGAGGTAAAATACAAAGCTCTTTCAAATGAAATACTTATTACAACTCACTCAAGTAGTAACTCTACCTCATTATCCATTGAAACAAAAAATGACCTTAGGTAGCTTTCTTGTATTGTCTTCTATGTGTGAAACCAATGGAAATGATCAATAAATACACTTAATGTGTATATTTTAAGGCTAAAAACAAGTGTTTGTGTGTTTTTTTGTTTTTGATCATCCAAATAATTAAAATAAATTATCCATTTGAAACAAAAAATTCAAGAAAAAACCTTAAAATTTCACAAATTGGGAAAAGATTATGCAGTTCAGTGCTTTTACATAATGTTTTGTCACCTTTAAACAAAGAAACATCACTTTTAAACAATAAAATGTCATATTTTCTCACCAGAAGATCACTTTTAAATAGAGAAATGATGATTTTGATCTTTAAAGTACCAATTTTATAATGTCACTTCGAAATAGAGAGTACTTCTAGTTAGGCTAAGTCAAAACTAAAAACACTTTTGGTTACCCTTTTCGGAGTAGGGTCTATTTTAGTAAAAAAAAATTGAAAATACATCATTTTTTAGACTATCAAATAAATAGATCAATTATAATTGAGTTTCATTTATATCAATTCATTGTGGAGTGTAGTCAAATCATCTTGATTTTGGATTACTAGAGGTTCGTCATCAAAGGATTGTCGGTCCTTTTCCTAGAACCAAGGATATCAAAGTCACAATCCCAAGTCTTCATCATAGGGATATATCTTTCTATTATATTTCACCCTAAGACATGCTCTACTTTGGTTAAACCATTATTAGAACTACACCATATCAATTTCTTGGATAAAATCAACCAAGGTTTTGGACTTAATTAAAGGATCTTCCTTCAAAAAGTGACTCAAGGTTAGTTTCATGCCTACAAGGATAAGGTCTCACCATTTCAAGACATTTTAAAATCCTAATGGTAAGGTCATAATAGATGAAATACCCCTTACAAATAAGACTCAATCTCAACCACACATGAATCAAATTCAACAAGTTGATCAAATTCCACACAAAGAGAAAATGCAAGAAAATCAACCAAGTATGGAGCAAAAAGAAAATGAATGGGCTAAGGCTAGCAACAACAAAAATGACCATAATGATATTGATGATGAAGAGATAATAGATTAAAAAGTATGAGAACCTCAACAAAGCCCTATGTTTCAAAAAATCATGGAAAAGGTACTTGAATCGGACAAGGAAAGATACTTTGTGACCTTAACAGAACTAGGAGTCAAGCTATCCCATGACTATGATGTATCCAAACTAAGGCAAGAGGAAAATGAAGTTAATACCATTGGTTCTTTAAAAAAACATATTCAATCCCTTCAATAAAAACTCAATAAAATTCAAAGGGTAACTTCCATGAATAGATATACCCTAGAGGGAATTTATCCCTTCCCATTTGAGAAGAACTTAGTCATAGTGCATTTACCACCTAATGTGGAATTTCCAAAGTATAATAAATGCATGGTCTTGATAGATCCCCAAGATCACATTGGGGACTTTTTTACTTTAAGCATGGAATTCATCCATGAGAAAACATACCTAATGATACTTTTCCAAGAAGCCTAGGTGGGCAAGCTATGGAATGGTTCTTGAAATTTCCACTTGGTATAAGGACCTTTGAAGATATAGTAACTAAGTTTGTGTCACAATAATCATATGATATTGAACATGAATTTACTATGCTAGAATTGTGCATGTTATAAAATTAAGGTGCTGAGAGGGGGGGTGAATCAGTACCTTATAAAACTTTAATCCTCAATAACTATTTTACCCTTTGAATCTGAGATCTTTCTTTGCATGCATAAACTTAACAACTTATTGCTGACTGAAAGTAAAATAAAGTAAACTCTTTCAACCATAAACACATAACACACATGATTTTGGTCATGCAGAAACCCTTAGTTAGAGGGAAAACTGTGGTGGAGATGACACCCACAATCCTTCACTACTACAACATAAAGGTTTCTCAGTTAGAGCATACAAAATTATCACTTCTAGTGATTTACCCTATTAGGAGTAATACAAAAAGACCTGCTAAAGTCTACCTTGTAAAAGGATTTTGCAACACTCATTAATTATACACTCTGTTAAGGGATTTACAATATAATAGGCTTGTTAAGGCCTACCCTTTATGTGGGATTTGAGAATATAATAACAACAATTTATTCCTATAAAAATTGATCTAGAATAGTGCATCTACCTGTATGCTAGATCAGATCCTTTATTCTCTATGAAGTCTCATCACCTTTCTCTTACTGATTTCACTAAATTCATCTACTTCCACTACTTGGTAGCACTCTCTACTTTATCACTATTTTGCGCTCTCTCCTTCTCTCTTCTAAGATTAGATCTATGATCCATATTCATTTCCTCTTTCCAAGAAATATTTGCTTCATTTTCATTGGTTCAAAATTTTCCTTGGGATCATTTACAATCATGTTTCAATCCCAATAAATCTTACCTAACTTTCTCCTCGATCTTCTTAAACCATTTTCTTTCTCAGTAGAATCTAATCACCTAGTATTTTATGGATTCACAAACTTTTATGTTCATCATGTGTCTCTCGGTAGCCTTTTCTAATCTTCTTTGTTATCATGCTATTCCTTCTCGGTAACTACTCCTCAGTTAACATACTCTCTCAGTACTCTTCCTTTACTTAGTAATCATTGTTCTTGGTTAACTATATTTGTTCAGTGTCCATTTTTCTTGGTAATCTTGATTTCTCGGTATACATATTGTTAGGTAAATACTTTTCTTTATGCTCGATAATTGTTCTACCTTGTCATTACTGAATTAATTTCTCTCCATCGACATGATTCTTCACTCATCATAACTCACCTTTTCACTAATGACAACACTTAATGTATTTAGGAGTAACATTATCCCCCTTTGGCATTAGTGGAAAAAACTTTCATAACTTAGCCAAAACTTGATATCTCCAATATGTGATAACTACCCCTCAACATATAATTCTCCTTTTTCAAAATATTTTTCAAAACTTGTATTTGTATCTATTATATATATTTGCATAGTTAAATTTATCAATCTACTATCTCCCTTTTTGACAATAATCCCAAAAGCAAAAATATAATGTACAATGTATACTCACATTTTATCAAATAATCCTTGATAAGAAGACTTAGCACTATCATAGGTATTCTTCCATGTGTCTTTTAGTGCCTTAAGTGATAAAAGTTGGGCTTGTAGCTATGATGACAGATCTCCCATATGATCCATCATTGACATTTCAGGTGCAGCAATGAGTTCCTTGGATTTCTTGACATTCGTCTAAATTACCTCCAAATGAGGAATGGTATGTGCTTGAAGTTCAAGCACTTCTAATCTAATATTCTCCTCTTCCTTCCTCAATTTCAGTTGTAAACTCATAAAATGTTTAATCTTCAAAAAATGAAATTGGAATGTCTAAGGTTCATCATTCAACTTATCTGTACTTTTCTTTAGCTCTTCATCAATCTTTGTCTGTTGATCTAGAACATGTTGAGTAAAATGGGGAACATTGCATAACTATTAGAATAACTTAATTATTATCTTTATGGTTTCCTCCAACTTAGAAGCAATGATAGAAAGTTCAAATTTCTACTTTGAAATCTTCTGCATAAGATTATCCATTAACCTTTGTTCATCCTTTTTCTCGGTCATCCTCATCATTCTTTCTTCAGCATCAACATCTGGTGCATTGACTTGATTTACAAGTGAGACTAACTGATCAATGGTATGTTCCTTCTCATTAAGTTGAATCTCAAGGATAATTTGCATTGAGATGTATTTCACATCTGATAAGGCTTATTATTGTTTAATCTCTTGTTTGATCTTATCATGTGTTTCCTTTCTCTTCAACAATTCACCATATTTCATCATGTCATCTAGATTGAGTTTAGTTGGGTCAAAAAATGGTATCACTATCTCTTCATCCAATGAGACCCTGTCCTTTCTACTTTTCTTCTTGTTGTTGTTAGAGGAATTGAATGTACTTGTACCAGTTGAAATATTTGGGGTCAATGGAGCCTACAAATCCTTGGTTGTATATATTTGCATATCACTTGGAGCTTTTTCTTCTTCCTTCCTTTCACTTTCTTTGTTCTCGGGGGCCTCGGTTGCAACTTATGTTTGTATTTCTCTTTCTTGTTGAGGTTGGTCCTTGGTATGTTGTGTTGTGGTTTCTTTCTCTCCTTCCTATTCATTTCCTTTTTCTTCTCCTTGATCCTGTGCATTTGAACATGTTCTTTTAGCAGAAGTATATGCTATCTTTGTAGTATTAGTCTCTTTATCTTTCTCAATGGTCATGGTTTCATCACCCTTATCTATTTCCTTTGGATTCTCGGGTGCCTGAGTTTTTTCCTTGGTATCCTTGGAACATTAGTACTAATAGTAGCATTAGTTTCAATTGTTACCTCAGTAGTTATCATAACACTATCAATAGAAGGTGTAGGATTTGGGTAAGCATGCACTTGTTGCAAAATAGTTTCATCCTTTATGATTTGTGCTACAATTGGCTCGATAAAGGATGTAGCTTTAGGGGGTTACTCGATAGCTTCCATTACATCTTGATCCTTATTCACAGTTTCATATGGATTTTGTTCAATGATGTCTTCTATTTCAAATTCTTCTTCTACATCTTTGACCATGTGAGGAACATCATCAATTAATTCATTCACAGTGTCCTTAGGTTCTTCTTCCAGATTCTCCACTTGTGTATCTATTGGCAGCTTTGTATCTGATATGTCTACCTTTTTTGATTCAATCATTTGAAATATATTCTTCCATTTTTTGTTTCTTTCTTCTTCCACTTCTTGTATCCTTCCCATCATGATGTTCATTGATCATTTTTTATTATGAATATCTTCTTGTAATTAATCAAGGCATCGTCAATTTCTTGAATTGATAATGTTGGAACTGTCATGACAAGTGATCTCTCTCTTATTTTCCTTTCAATGTCCAGTGCATATCTCCATCTTGCACTAATTTTTTTCTATAACTCTTTAGGTGGCATTCATGTAAGTTCCACAAGTACATATCTATATGTATATACTATATCAATAGTTTATTCCTCAATTTTAAATTTGTCTTCATCATTCAACTTATGAAATTTTATTACATGCATGGAACCAAAAATTCTAGTTGCTCTTAAATATTCAACATTCTCATCTATTCTATGTGGTACAAAGTTCTTAATAACTTTGAATTGACCATCGTCATCTAATTTGGTCCTCTTTCTATCCTCATTCTTCATAACCTTTTGTTTCTTCAGTGTCTTAGGTGTTGACCATTGTGTGTACTTCCTTTTTTGATAGGTTTTTGTTTTGGGTTGTTTCTCCTCAACTACAATAGTTTTTCCTCTACCTATTTTTTAGGCAGTGTGGGAGTTGATGCAACCTTATTCCTTGACTTAGTAGCCTTAATACTAACATTTTCCTCTGCTAGTGTCTTCCTACCCCTCTTTGGTTTAGGATTTTCTACTTCTATTTCTTCTTCCTTGGCCTCTTCTTCCCCAGTCTCTTTTCCCTCAGCTTCTTCATCAACTGACTTTTCCTTTTCTTCACTGAATTGTTACTCTAATATCTTTATCATTTTCTTTGATTTCTTTTCCATTTTGGGAACTAAGATTCCAAGCCTTATTCTCTTCTCAACCTCTTCAAATGTCCCAAATCATTTGGTCATCCTATTTGAGGGTTGTTTCAACAAGGTTTCAATAGAAAGTATGGATCGATCAATGTCAATCTCATAACCCATCAGTTCCATCCATGAAGTTCCTAGTTCTACAAATTTAATGAGACATGTGTTGGTATCAACTAGGAAATAAATTGTATCTTTATATTTTTCATCTAGCTATGGGGGAATCCTATATCTTTGGTTCATTCTAGCCTTAAATTGTGCAAAATAATCACACATCACTTTGTCAAAATTCTCACCCAGACCATTAATTTAATCATTAATTTGATATATAACAGGCCTACCCGCATTCCACTTCACATCACCAATTGTAGGAAATAAATTTTGCAAGTAGAAGAAAATACATACCAATAACGATCCATATTTTAGTGTTTTAGTCTTGGCAAATCGAATATTATGCATGTTCTCTTCCAATTACTTTAGAAGTATCTCGACAAGGTCAACCTTGAATCCTTTCTTCACATTTTTGTATGCTAAATCAATAGCACCACATGGTACACTATTTGGTATCCTAGACTAGTAGATTCTATATGCAATAACACATGTAGCAAAATTGGTCTTTGCATCATTGATTGTAGACACTCAGAGACCTCGACCATCCCATGTCACTTTGGTATGCTTCTCTATCTCTTCCTTCAGTGTTGCTCTTACTTATTTTTCTTTCTCGGCAATTGGGTATCTAGTACCCATGTGCATTACATCCTTTGTGATCTTAATTGGACCTTCGATCCACATTGATTGCTTGTGCACTTGACTAAGGAAAATTATTATCCATTCATCTTTGAAGACTTTTGGGAAATGTAGGGCATGAGTCAAATCCTTTGTTTCCAAATTTTTGTGCTCATCTTTCACTTGTCCATCCACACATAATGCCTTGTATGCATCTTGAATTTTATTTTCACATATCTCACCAATTTTATAGTGAATGTATGATCTAATATCTTGAACTAGTGAAACCCTAGGAGGCAATGATGAAAGTGCTCCAATCTCATTAGTCTTCGTAGAAACTTTAGGATACAACTTGTAGTTCTGATCCTCATAATTTGTGCTCTTTATCAGATTAGGTTCTACAACCTTGGGTGCCTTGGTTTGTGCTACACTAGATTCCATTTTAAGATTGATTATCTAGGGATTCATAGAGTAACATTTAAATGGCTCAGGCACACTTGAATTATTACACCAGATCACTCAAATAGCTCAAATTACTAATAGATTCACTTGTTTCGGCTCAAAATCCAAATGTTCATTCAAATCACTCAAATTTCTCTTCAATGTTCTTCAAACGCAAAGTATCAAATGAAGTGTCTAATCTCCTATTTATAGTGAAAAGGGCATTTAGGGTTAGGTAATGTTTAATAAATTCTCTTTTGTTGACCTACTGACTAATAATCATACTGACCACCAATCTTCACTCGGTTACTCAATACTTCTCCACAGACCATCCATCTTACTCAGTTATGCTTACCGACCATACTAACTTTCACAACTATAAGAGTTATCCCATTTCATCTCACCATATAATGATTTGGATATCAATTCATGATTTCTAGGAATTGATGTATAATAAAACAATTCAAATACAGTTTGCATACCTACCTGTATGGTTTATTTTGTAGTTGTGGAGTCACCTGATCTAGATGATGAGGTGTCATCGATTGATCTAGCTAATGTTCCACTATCTTTATTCTTTCTTCTCCATATCTTTCCCATTTGATTACCAATATCATCAATATTTGTTATAACTTTTCCTTTAGAGTCTTCATCATTGGGTCCATACGCTCGGTACCTACAGTCTTTTCTCAAGTGACAGACTTTGTGACAATGAAAACATGTCATGGAAGAAGTCTTCCAAGTACCAATATTTCCTCCCATGTGCAATATTCTATAATTTTCTACAATATGACTATATCTTCCACAAGTTGTACATGTAATCCTTGTGTTGTAATCACAGTTGATAGTATTTCCTTGTCTATTTGGTATCCAATTATACTTCTTCTGTGATCTACAATCTTGTGATTTGTGTCCATACTTATTGCATGTGTAGCAGTAACCATAAATTTTTTGTTGCCTTGGATTCTTGTCAAATTTGGATCTGCACTCAAATGCTTGATGACCATACTTGTTGCAGTTATAACAGTATCCATCAAATTTAGGAGTAACAAATGACTTACCGACCTTGCTCCTGCATATATTTGTTGTGTGGCCCAGTTTTCCATAGTGATAGCATGTTGGTTTCTTAGGTTTTGGAGTTGTAAACACATTTCTCTACTTTACTTTCTTAGATGATTCTCCTTTCTCAGTTGTAGAATTATCAATAAAGCCTTATCCATTGGTATCTCTTGGTCTTCTTTGATTTCTCAACTATTCATCCAATTTCCTTATACTTTCTTTAGATCTCTTCAGTCTTTCATTGATTTCTTTTGCAATTTTTAGCTCATTCTTTAGTTGTTCATTTTTTGATCTCAGTCCAACAATCTCTTCCACCTTCCCTACAATCTCATGATTAAGACTGAGTAACTAATTTGTCATATCATAGTGATTTTATGTCAACCTTTGTATTTCCACATCTTTCTCATCTAGTCTTGTACTCATTTGCCTTTTCTCATCTTCTATCATTCTCTTATCATCTTCAACTTTTCTTTTTTGTTCCAAGACTTCACACATTCTTACCAATTGAGCTTCTTGTTCCTTCCTCAATGATTTTACCTGCTTGATTAGGGTTTTGTTCATTTATGTCAAATCTGATATAGCAGCTTCAAATTCATCATACAAGATTCCCTCTGATTGTTTAGAAAGTTCTTCAACCTGATATTGGATATCTAACAGTTGATGGGCTAACTCCTTTCTCTTGCTTAGTGAATGCTTCAACTTCCTTGTCATTTCATCAGTCTGATCTTTTGCAAATTTTAGTTCTATGTTCAAATTCTCAATCACCTTTTCATACTTATAGCTTTCCATCTCTTTGGATCTTTCCTCTCAAGCGGTTAAACTTCTAAATAAGAGACTCTGATCTGATATCAATTGTTGGAAAGTTAAAGTTTTGAGAGGGGGGTGAATCGGTACCTTATAAAACTTTAACCCTCAATAATTGTTTTACCCTTTGAGTCTTAGATCTTTCTTTGCATGCATAAAATTAACAACTTATTACTGAATGAAAGTAAAATAAAGTAAACTCTTTCAACCATAAACACATAACACACATGAACACATTTGACTCATGATTTTGGTCACACATAAACCCTTGGTTAGAGGGAAAACTACAGTGGAGATGACACCCACAATCCTTCACTACTACAGCATAAAGGTTGCTTGGTTAGAGCATAAAAAGTATCACTTCTGGTGATTTTCCCTATTATGAGTAATACAAAAAGATCTGCTAAAGTCTACCTTGTAAATGGAATTTGCAACACTCATTAAGTGTATACTTTGTTAAGAGATTTATAATATAATAGGCTTATTAAGGCCTACCCAATATGTGGGATTTGAGAATACAATAAAAATAATGTATTCTTGTAAAAATTGATCTAGAATAGTGCATCTACCTATATGCTAGATCAGATCCTTTATGCTTTATGCAGTCTCATCACCTTTCTCTTACTGATTTCACCAAATTTATCCACTTCCACTTCTTGGTAGCACTATCTTCTTTATCATTGTTCTACGCACTCTCCTTCTCTCTTCTAAGATTATATATTTGATCCATATTCATTTCCTCTTTCCAAGAAATATTTTCTTCATTTTCAATGTTTCAAACTTTTCCTTGGTATCATTTACAATAATGTTTTAATCCCAATAAATCTTACCTAACTTTCTCCTCAATCTTTGTAAACCATTTTCTTGCTCAATAGAATCCAATCACCTAGTATTTTGTAAATTCACAAACTTTAATTGTTCATCATGTGTCTCTCGATAGCCTTTGTTGATTTGCTAGGTTATCATGGATTTCCTACTCAACAATACTCTTCCTTGGTTAAAATACTCTCTCGATACTCTTATGTTTCTTGGTAACCATTGTGCTTGGTTAACTATATTTGTTTGGTGTCCATTCTACTTGGTAACCTTGATTTCTCAGTATACATATTATTAGGTAAATACTTTGCTTTATGCTCGGTAATTGTTCTACATTGTTGTTATAGAATGAATCTCTCTTCACCAACCTAATTCTTCACTCGTCATAACTCACTTTTTCACTAATAATAACACTTAATGTATTTAGGAGTAACAATGCAACACCAAACAAAGAAATGAAGAAACATTTCTAAACTTCTTACAGAGGTGGAGAAGAATATTTGCTAAATACCCATGAAGTGTTCCAGAGAAAGAGAAGATAGACATTTTTATTAGCAATATAGGTAATGAAATGAAATTTTGGTTACAACTCCAATGTCCTCCATCATTTGAAAAAATGATTGAGAACAGTGTGAATATAGAAGATTCTCTAATAAGGAAAGGTGAGTTGAAGTTGTACAAGGACAACAAAGGATTTTCAACCAATAACAACAACTACAACAATAATACTTAAACTAATAACACTAGCAATAATTACAAACCTAAATTTTTTATGCAGGGGCATCCAAGGTTAAGGCAGGGGCATTCTGTGTCCTCGATAAACTGCATGGAGTGTTTGTGTTTTGGCCAGTTTTACTTGGTTGCAGATTTGACCGATGGTCTCAGTCATTGAAGGAAGCTTGGTCACTAAAGGAACTTGGTAGTCCCTGGCGCTCAGTGAAAGTGTTTCTCAGTGATGCCTATGGTGCTTGGTCGATACTGGTGCTTGATGATGCCTAGCGTGCTCGGTAATTTTACTGTCACTCGGTAGTTCTGACTTACCGACTAGAGTTATGTATGATTTGTTGAGCCAACTTGGTGAATTAATTATTGGTAGCCATTGTCTTGGGCCGACATGTAGAATTAAATGTTTGTATACATTTGTAAGCTGACTTGTATGGCATTTAATTATTTTTTTAGAGAGTTAAGGGTTTCATCCAGTCGACTTGTGGCTGATGATTAGTATTTAAGGAGGGCTTGGGTAGATGTTTAGGGGCAGATTTTGGGAGATCAGGAATGGAATAACTTAGCAAATCTGGAATTCAGATGCGAAGCTGAAGTTGGCAAAGTTGTGGAAAATTTCTTGATGTTCTTGCAATTCAAATTGTAATTTGATAGTCATTTGTAGCAGAGCTAGGAGTTGCATACTTGGGAACAAGGAGATTTCTTGGAGGCTTGTGAGCTCAAGTTTAGATCTACCTTAGGGTTTCCATCAGCTTTTGATTATTTTCAGAGCTGAACTAGCTGAGATTGTATTAGATCTATTGTGGATCTTGCAGAATTGTTTCATTTTGTAATTGGCCCTAACCCGGAATGCCTTACAGCTGGGGATGTTAATGAAAATTACTTGAAACATTTAAGGTGTTGTCTATTATATTGAGTATTCCGCTATGTAATTTTGTTGGCTGCAAGGTTTGGACTATCCTTCATTGGATCCACCATCCTTGACTGCATAAGGTGGTATCAGAGTGAAAGTTTGTTCCTGTTGGAGTGAAAGTTTGATCTTATTGAAGTAGAAGTTTGACCTAGCAAGGCTGATCTTGTGAAGTTGATCTTATTGGAGCAGAGATTGTGTGCAATCTAAGTTGCAGATCCGAAGCATTGAACTTGTGAAATTGTGCCCTAGTTGTTTACAAGATTGTAGGTTGAGATTTGACTTGTTGCAACTTGGAGATTGTCACAAGGTGTTCAGTGAGGGTTTGTTGCAAAGGGTTTCTCTTATCTTTAGGGATGCCTCCAAGAAGATTGGACCCTAGAGTTATTTTTGATCTTTATGAAATTGTTGAATCTCGGATCACAGAGAAGGTGAAATCAGATTTCAGATCTGAGATGGAGTTAATGAAGAATGATATGGTCATCAAAATCATGAGAACTATTGCTGGTATACCTCAGAATGTTGGTACTGAGGATGGCTATGAAGAATCTGCTGAAGAATTTGAAACTACTAGATCTAGTGGTGATGAGTGGAGGAACAGATCTGGTGAAGACAAAACTACTTGGTTGCATAGATCTGCTGCTTGGTTTAGTAATTACTGAATGAAAGTTTCTAATTTCTCTTGTACTTTGAAACCCGACAATCTGATTGATTAGATTGGTGAACTTGAAGATTTCTTTGAGGTGGAATAAATTGAAGGTCCTCTTTGGGTGAGATTAGCATAGATAAAGTTGAAAGGACATGCTGATCTTTGGTGGAAGGAACTAAAAAGAGACCAAGAAGATGAAGGTGAAACAAAGATCAATTGGTGGAGATTGATGGTGACTAAGTTGAAAGCTAAGTTCATACTGGCTAACTATGAGCTTGACTTGTTTAAGAAGTTGCAGAATCTAAAATAGAAGGGTTTGTTTGTTGAAGATTATATAGAGGAGTTCTACAAACTTACTATTCGGTCTAGACACCAAGAGCTTGGTAAGGAAAAGGTAGCCCGGTATGTGAATGGTCTGAGATTCAATATTTAGGATGAGCTTGGTATGCTGGAGATTGATTCCATTGAAGATTCTTATCAGTATGCTCTGAAGGCAGAAGATAAGTTGAAGAGGAAATAGCCTAGTAACTCCTGAGGGAAAGAAAAGATTGATCACTCGGTGAAGGAGAAACTGACTAATGCAGAAGATGAACAGAAACCTATGGAACCAAAGAAGAAGACAGGTAGAGTTATCTTTAAGGGTACTTGCTATAACTATGGAGAGGAAGGACACTATTCTTTTGAATGCGCATAGAAGAAGGTTGACCGATGAACTGCTATGATGAATGAGAACATTCAGAATGAACCTAAATTAGAGAACTTACTACTTCGGTGAACATTGCTCGGTACAAAGGATGAACCTTGTTAGAGGAGTAACTTGTTTAGGACCCGATGCAAGGTTGAAGGTAAACTCTGTGATGTTATTGTTGATAGTGGTAGTACTGATAACCTTGTTGCTGAAGACCTGGTTTAAAAACTTGGTTTGAGTAGAATGAAACATCTTGTCCTTATAGGCTTGGTTGGTTACAAGATGTTCATGCTTTGGAAGTTAGAGAATAATGCTTCATTGATGTTCAGATTGGCCAGTACAAGGATCTTGTGCTTTGTGACATTGTGAAGATGAATAGTTATGATATATTGCTTGGTAGACCTTGGCAATATGATTGTAGAGCTATTTATGACTATGTAAGAAATGTGTTTACTGTTGAGAAGAATGACATGAAGTTTTCACTAATGCCTCTGATGGATACAACACTCGGTAGGAGAAGCCTGAGTATTGGTAGCTGAGTTGAGATTGTAGATCCTAAGAAAATGAATGATCAGTATGAAGAAATGACCTGTACATTATCCAAAAAAGACTTGAAGAGACAAAGAAAATTGAAGTGGAAGACTTTGTAGGAAGAAAAGGCCGAGGACTTGTATGTGAAGAACTAGTTCAGGATTTATGTGTTGAATCCTGAAAGATGTTCTTCTCACATATGAACATATTTTGGAACTTGGGGTGTCTAATGTAGGGGCATCCAAGGTTAAGGAAGGGGCATTCTATGTCCTCGGTAAACTACATGGAGTGTTTGTGTTTTGGTCAGTTTTACTCAGTTGCAGCTTTGACTGACACTCTCGATCATTGAAGGAAGCTCAGTCATTGAAGGAACTTGGTAGTCCCTGGCATTTGGTGAAAGTGTTTCTCGGTCATGCCTTTGGTGCTCAGTCAATACTGGTGCTCGGTGATGCCTGGTGTGCTCGGTAATTTTACTATCACTCGGTAGTTCTGACTTACCGATTGGAGTTTTGTGTGATTTGTTGAGTCAACTTGGTGAATTAATTATTGGTAGCCATTGTCTTGGGCTGACATGCAGAATTAAATGTTTGTATACATTTGTAAGCCAACTTGTATGGCATTTAATTATTATTTTAGAGAGTTAAGGGTTTCATCTAGCTGACTTGTGGCTAATGATTAGTATTTAAGGAGGGCTTGGGTAGATGTTTAGGGGTAGATTTTGGGAGATCAGGACTGGAACAACTTAGTAGATTTGGAATTTAGATGCGAAGCTGAAGTTGGAGAAGTTGTGGAAAAGTTCTTGATGTTCTTGCAGATCAGATTGTAATCTGATAGTCATTTGTAGCAGAGCTAGGAGTTGCATACTTGGGAATAAGGAGATTTCTTGGAGGCTTGTGAGCTCAAGTTTAGATCTTCCTTAGGGTTTCCATCAACTTCTAATTGTCTTTAGAGCTGAACTAGCTAAGATTGTATTGGATATGTTGTGGATCTTACAGAATTGTTTCATTTTGTAATTGGCCCTAACCCAAAAGGCCTTACAGCCGGGCATGTTAATGAAAATTACTTTAAACATTTAAGGTTTTGTCTATTGTATTGAGTATTCTGCTATGTTGTCTATTCAGTAATTACTAAATCGAGCAACAAATTTAGGCAACCGAGTAGTTCTATCTTCACCAGATCTGTTCCTCCAATCATCACCACTAGATCCAACAGTTTCAAATTCTTCAGTAGCTTCTTCATAGCCATCCTTAGTACCAACATTTTGAGGTATACCAGCAACAGTTCTCATGATCTCGACGACCATATCATTCTTCAATAACTCCATCTTAGATTTGAAGTCTGATTTCACCTTCCCTATGATCCGAGATTCAACAGTATCCCAAAGATCAGAAATAATTCTAGGGTCCAATCTTCTCAGAGGCATCCTTAAAGATAAGAGAAACCCTCTGCAACAAACCTTCACCGACCACCTTGTGAAAATCTCCAAGTTGCAACAAGTAAGATCTCAACCTGCAGTCTTGTAAACAACTAGGGCACAATTTCACAAGTTCAGTGCTTTGGATATGCAACTTAGATTGTGCACAATCTCTACTCCAATAAGTTCAACTTCACAAGATCAACCTTGCTAGGTCAAAATTTTGCTTCAATAAGATCAAACTTTCACTCCAACAGGAACAAACTTTCACTCTGATACCACCTTATGTAGTCAAGGATAGTGGATCCAATGAAGGACAGTCCAAATCTTGTAGCCAACATAATTACATAGTGGAATACTCAATACAATAGATAATACCTTAAATGTTTCAAGTAATTTTCATTAACATGCCCAGCTGTAAGGCCTTCCGGGTTAGGGCCAATTACAAAATGAAACAATTCTACAAGATCCACAATGGATCCAATACAATCTTAGCTAGTTCAGCTCTGAAGACAATCATAAGCTGATGGAAACCCTAAGGCAGATCTAAACTTGAGCTCGCAAGCCTCCAAGAAATCTCCTTGTTCCCAAGTATGCAAATCCTAGCTTTGCTATAAATGACTATCAGATTACAATCTGATATGCAAGAACATCAAGAACTTTTCCACAACTTTCCCAACTTCAGCTTCACATATGAATTCTAGATCTGCTAAGTTGTTCCAATCCTGATCTTCCAAAATCTACCCATAAACATCTACCCAAGCCCTCCTTAAATACTAATCATCAGCCACAAGTCAACTAGATGAAACCCTTAACTCTCCAAAAAAATAATTAAATTCCTTACAAGTCATCTTACAAATGTATACAAACATTTAATTCTACATGTCAGCGCAAGACAATGGCTACCAACAATTAATTCACCAAGTTGGATCAACAAAACACACAGAACTCCAGTCAGTAAGTCAAAACTATTGAGTGATAGTAAAATTACCGAGCATGCCAGGCATCACTGAGCACTAGTATCGACCGAGCACCACAGGCATGACCAAGCAACACTTTCACCAAGTGCCAGGGAATACTAAGTTTCTTCAGTGACCGAGCTTCCTTCAATGACTGAGACCATCGGTCAAAGCTGCAACCAAGTAAAATCAGCCAAAACACAAACACTCCATGCAGTTACCTAGGACACAGAATGCCCTTGTCTTAACCTTGGATGCGCCTACATCAATTTTGGTGTAAGAATAACAATAAGCACCTAGTGAATCATGGATTTGTGGAAGCTAATAACATCAAGCTAAAACCATTATATCTCTCTAGAAATTCCAAAAACCAAGTGAATAATGTCAACTAACCAAACAAAACCTCATTTTCTCATAACAACAATTAAAGCAATGATAGACCAAGAACTTCACAATTCACATCACCAAGATCGAAGTTCACACCATTAGGAGAACCTCTTGAGGCAGCCTTAAAAAGAATTCTTGCTAACAAAATCATCACCTTACCTGAGTTAAGAGGTTATGAACCCCAAGTAAACCCCTCATGGTGGAATGACACTCACCATTATGAATATCATCAAAACAAGGGTCATAAGACAAATGTTTGCATGGAGTTGAAACATAAAATCAAAGATCTTATTGATGATGACATAATTTAAGTGGATAATCCTAATGAATCATCTAATGAAGAAAAATATGTTAATCCCAAGTATGATCAAATTCATGAACCTATTTATAGAAATGACCTACATGTCACCTCCACTTCTTCAACTATTCCTTTATCTCCTAAAGCTTTATAACAACAAGCCACACTACCTCCATCAAACAATGAACCTAATGATGACATGTTTCATGTTGACCATGTTGAATATGTTAACCCTCAAGTGCTATCTCTAAAATAAATCTAAGTTATTCCATATCTTGATGAAAGTCCTTCCCATACTTCAAAAATCCTAGATCCTAAGCTATCATGTATTTCAATGGCCATCATACCTATTCAAAAAGATCCCCCTTCCATTCCTTCAAGAATCTTCCATGCATATCCAAACTCCTACCTTGTCCCTAGAAGTGGCTCCATGTCAAGAGGGAATTCCAAAGTGTGAATAAATAAATCTTAGTAAAGATCAAGATCAAGATACTATCCAATCCTATCAAACATTTGACCAAGATCCATATCCCTAGAGTCCCATGATGATCCCCTCATACCCTTTCAATTCTTCCAAGATGAAATTCTTTGATCTCAAGAATAAAGTATCCCTTTAATTCCTATATCTTATACACCTCCCAAGCAAAATCAAGATATCTCTTCCACCCTTTTCAATGAGCCTATTTAAAATTAAGAGAAAAGTATCCTTTCTAAACTGTCCAATGATCCTCTTCCATGTCAAGATCAAAGTATACTATCATCTCATTGTCATGATCCACCATATACATCTCAAGAACCTATCATTTCTCCTAGACCCCCTCATGATAATAAATCTTCTCAATCTTCAATTTCTCCTATCAAATCTAAGGATGAGTCCATTTATATAAATATAAATCTTAAAGATGATGGCCATGGTGATATAGCTCACTCTAAAGATGTTGATATCCTTTCTACACATTATATTCTTCCATGTAAGAATAAGCATATGATTTCACCATCCTCCAGATCCATTCTTGGTCCTTATATCTGAAATCTAAAATATTCATCCCTTCCATCTATATTGGTTCCTTATATCCCTCCATCAACCATTCCTAACATTCCTAGCTCATCATCCACTTACCCTATCATATATCAATATCAACAAACACAAACATACTTGAGAAACTTCTAATCACCTATCCATATGAACCCTCCATATCATTCATTTCCATCTATGACCTTGAATACCTTTGGAAGAAACTTGGATGTCAAACATAAAAATTATAAATTTGAGAATCTGTATACATTCAAAGATTAACATCTCCAATATAATCGACATGTGAATACAAAGAAAAAAGAAATATCTAGAAGGCTACAAAGGTCCACCAAAAAAAAAGAAGAATCAAAGACAATGTGGGTTTCTAAATCCCTCATTAAATAAATACATTTTAAAGCATCACAAGGAAAAGGAAAATCAAAGACTACATGGATTTCCAAGTTGCTCCTACAAAAATTGCACACAAAAGAAAAATCAAGTTTTACATTCAAGATTCCAAAGGCTTCCACGATACCTCCATCTAAACATATTTCATCATCCAAATCTATTTTCGGTCCCTATATCCCAAAAATGACTACCTTAAATGCACCATCACCTCCTTCATCCATTTTGGGTCCTTATTTCCCAAAATCCATATTATTTCCTCCATTAAAATCTCAATCTTCCTGATCCATTTTCCTTTCATCATTTCATCATTCCTTAAGGTGTGTGTCAAAGTTGATCTTGCCAACATTTCCATCTACACATATACAAACCTTCAAATATCCCATCCATTATCCAATGTGTACTTTCCATACTTCCATCCCCCTTATGCCATCATATGCATAAGTCCTTAAACACCATCTACCTTTATCCTCAATATCATCCCCTAAACATGACCCTATCAACATCTTTAAGCATATTTTCAGTCCCTCCATTTTCTATCACACGTTCACTATGTTGAACATGTCGAATAACTAAGAGGGGAGTGAATCAATTATTCCCACACTAACTTATAAAATAATATTTGTGTTAGTCAACTTACAAATAACATATATAACAATTTTAGATATGTTGGCTAAGAACATCTAGAAATCACATAAAATGTAGATAATTAAAAATATAGAAACACCGAAACAGAGAACACCATGATTTGTGTGGAAAACCAAGATGGGAAAAACCACAAAGAAGGTAATTCTCATGAAATGTAAAAACATTTTTAAAGTGACACCGATATGGTGATTTTTACAATGGCTCATTATTTGTACTACTCACTGCAAGTACAATATGGCTCACTACTAATATGTGAAGGCTAACTATCAAAATAGTAGGGCTCACTACCGATATAAAAGGCTCATTGTTGATACATAGAGGCTCATTGTCAATATACAAGACTCACTATGGATACACAAAATCTCACTGTCGATACACAAGGCTCATTGTCAATACACAAGGCTCACTATTAATACACATGGCTCACTACTGATACACAAGACTCACAAATAAAAAATATGAAAAGAGATAGATCCACCACTAAGATGAAAACACTACTACACATAAACACGTCTCTAGAAAATAGATTCACAACCACTTCACATATCAACGTGCATAAGACTTGATTGATACACTAACAACTACACTCTACACTCTATTTATACAACATAATGATATCCATCATGTCATCTATAGAAAGATGAAATAGGTCACACCAAGATATTCCTGCAGTGGTAAGGAATAAAATGAGGACCACCTTGATCATTACAACACTCCTTGCTCAAGCCAATATGTTACACCATCTCTAAAGTACTCATTTCCAATGGATGTGATCAACACATTGCATACATAGTTTGAAATGAAAAATATAATATGGTACACATCCAAAATAGGATCAATCCAATCAACCATATGTTTTTTATTAATGTAAAAGTAGGTTGTACATGGACCCAAAACCAGAGTACAAAACAACATAAAGATAGAGCATTAAAGAAAACAAAATGAAACACCTGCTAGAAAACAACAGCAAGGACCAATAGCCAAATAGTTCAAAAGTAGAAACTAAAGATAAAACCAAATACAAAACAACTACTAGCAAGAACTAGCTAATTATCTATTATCATCTCCTCAGCCTTCTTTCTGAGGTCTTCCATCTTCTAGATAGTTTCTTGCAACTCCTTCAGCTCTTTAGGTTTTTCAGGGACCATTCTCTGGGTGCGCCCTCTAGTTCTCGTCCCCGGCCCAGTGTTGCCAACATCCTCATCGATGGTGATAGTGGTTCTTTCTAGCATATTCCTTTCCAGGTAGTTATGCAACATATTTAGATTCATAATGGTCACCTTCAGACCCTTGTTGCTGTGGTTTAGAACACCTTTTATCACACTATCATGGTTGCTAATTTTGGCTTCTAATTATTTCATCTTGTCTTTAACCTTCTTACTCATCTCAGCAGTTCCATCATCATTAGTATTTTTATTTTTAACCTTATCAAGAACCTTACTTTCCATTTTTCCCAGCTTAGTAGTCATGTTTTTCATAGTTTTTTCCATTTCTTGGATGTGGATTTTCATTTCCTGCATTTCCTTTTTCCAATCCTTGTTCTTATCTTGATTCTCCGCATTGTTCCTCTCCTCCAGCAAAGAAGCTTCCCTCAGGAGGATAACAGGTTCCTCTTTGTTTTTGTTGATCTCCAACATGGTCATCTTGTCCCTACCTTCCTTCCCACTTTTTGAGATGTCCTCACCAGTATCACTTGAAGAAGGGATTTTACTAGCCTCCTTACCTTCATTCTCTTGTCCATCCATAATTCCCTCAGAAAACCCTTCTTCATCTTTATCTTCCTCCTCTCTGGTTTTACCATCCCCCGTATCTAGTATAACATTGATCATTTTTTCTTCCACAGGGGCATTCTGAGAAGAAATATTAGCCTCCATGGATAACATCTAAGTACCTTCATCCTCTTTCTCAACACCCCCATTATAATCAGGGGAATCTTTCATAACTTCATCAGAAGATTAATCCTGGGTCCCTTCCTCTTCCTCTTCCACTTCCTCCTTTTCTTCTCCATCTTCATGGCTAATCTCATCTTTATCATCATTCCCCTCATCCAGCCAATCATTCATTTCCTCTTCCTGATCTTTTCCATGCTCTTCCTCTTTCTCATTTTTTATCTCTTCTTCATCGGAATCCTTCACATTGTCTTCCTTAGGGATACCCTTTCCTCTAGTTTGATGCTTATTCTCTAACTCCTCACCTTTGATATCTTTGTCACCGATAATAACATGAGGTTTTCCCTTATTATTCTTTCTCTTCTTACTAGTCTCAGGTTCTATCTCCCCCTCAATCTTCACCTTTCTTTTGCATGTGATCCTTTTAGGGATAGGGTCCAGAATGTTGTCCCTGATGTGCTTAGAAATAAGAAGGATCAAGCCCTCATGCAACACATGGTTAGAATCCTTTTTCCTGTGTCCTGTAATGCTGTTGTTCAGAGAACTCAAAAGATAGTAAGGGAAATAAATTCTCATTTTATGCTTAAAGTGGTTAGAAAACACAAAATGGAAATTGTAGATTTTGGAATACCGCCCGTCCAGAGTAAAATATTCTATCATGGCCTTCAAAATTTTAGCCCAGAATTCATCAATATTAGTAATATCCACATAGTCACCTTTCCCCTTAGTCATAAGGGCTTTCTCATCATCAGTTTTGGGGAAAATATTAAAAGCTTTAGTTCCTAGCCTATTATTGCCTCTATGAAAATGGGTTCCTTTGACAGGTAAACCAGTAATATCAGCTAAGCTAGAAATAGAAAGAGTGAAGGACTTGCCCCAAAGATGCACCTTACCATTAGTCCAACCTTTTGCAAACAAAGAAGTGATCTATTTGTCATGCCCGTGAAGCTTCTTCATAAACTGAGTAATCCCCCCCTTTCTTTAGCTTCTTCCAAACTTTTCTATCCTGTCTCCATTTGTCACAGTCGGAAGGTTCCTCCCTCTTCAAACCACCTCCCATATTTTTTCGGTTTTTCATGTGCTAGTTCAACTTCTTACCAATGATCTTTGCCTTACTTCTCTAGTTAACTTTGCTTTTTTGGTTATCGATAATAACCCATTGTCCGTTCTTTATTACCTGCAAAGTAAAGTTCCCACACTTCGCCTTACATGCAAACCTCCTCAGTAAATGATTTGTCCTTGTCATCATTAAATTAAGTGATTTTTCCTTCATGTTGATTAATCCTATCATAGTTGATTAGACTTGAAATCTCTATCTTAAGATTCGCTTCCCCTCTCCACTTTTGGGTGACATCACACAAGGTACCATCATTAGCCAGCTTGTCCACCAGTTTGTTGCCTTCATGATAAACGTGAGTGACATGGCTTTCTTCAAAGGAATTCATTAAAATTTTAATTTTGTTAATGATGTGTTCTATAGTCCAAGAGCTGTTAGACTTCCCTTTTATAGCATTGATTATATTTAGTGAATCCCCTTCCAGCCATAATTTCGTGCATCCCAAATCTTTCACCATCATAACCAAGTAAAGAGCAGCTTCAGCCTCTGCCATGTGGCTAGTTTGGATTCCCATTGGGATAGTAATCACTCCTAAATAGTTTTCAGCAATATCTCTTATAATCCCTCCACCTCCAACCCTTCTAGGATTTCCCTTCACCGAGCCATCAAAGTTCCCTTTAAACCATCCACAGGGAGGAGCTGTCCACATAACATTATCTCTAGGGTTTTGAATCTAGCTCTTTTGAAGTCTCTCCCACGAGATAATATTGTCCTTCTTAGGTTGAGGATCCCATTGACTACTATCTTTCCTTTCCATACTTCTATAGTTTTCCATTATACTTCTGGTTACGGAACTAGCAACCATAGAAGGAGGGACCTTTTTCTCTCTAAAGATTCTATTATTCCTCTCCTTCCAGATAAGCCAAGTAAAGTGGGGAAAGAAAATTTTCCAGATATCCCTGGCATTTTTGTCATTGAAAGGACTCTGCCACTGCTAGAAAAACTTCTGGATAGAGTTAGGTTTCAGCCAATTGAGCTCAAGGGAAGACATAGTAGTGTCCCACACCTCTCTAGTGAATGAGCAGTGTATCATAAGATGATTGCAATTCTCATCTTCTTGACAACATAGGGCACATCTATTTGGCATTTGAAACCCTCTTCTCAAAAGGTTGTCCTATGTGAGAATTTTGTTCTGAACAAGCAGCCAAAAGAACATGTTAATTTTAGGAGTAAGGTCCTTATTCCATACCCGCGCCCACAAAGGCTGACCCTCATTAGGGAGAAGAAGAGATGAAGCTGAAGCAACTGAGAACTTTCCAGAGGTAGTCAGACCCTAAATAAGTTTATCATCCTCATTTTCTCTAATAAACCAATTATTTAATTGTTTATTCACTTCTTTAAATCTGATATCCTTTAGCCCAAGGTCTATCCACTCTTCATTTATCTAGTAATCACTGACAAATTCTCCTATAGTGTCTTTACAATCCTGAATAGCATTCCCCCATTCTCCATTCTCTATAAGAGGCTTCTCTAACATCCATTTATCATTCCAAAACTGAATTTTTCTACCATTTCCCAGCTTCCAAATAACACCTTTGCTTATAAGATTCTTACCTTTACTTATACTATTCCAGACAAAAGATCCCTAGATATCATTTTGAGTTTGGAGCATTCCTTCAAGATTACTAAGATGATATTTCCTTTTCATTATCATATTCCATTCTTTCTCATCTTCAAAAATTCTCCAGCATTGCTTTACTAGGAGAGCTTTATTGGTATTATTTATGCTCCTTATTCCCAGACCCCCCATCTTTTTAGGCTTACAAATCTTCTCCCAAGCCACAAGGCTAAGTCTCTTTTTCTCTTCCACTCCTATCCACAGGAACCTTTTTTGGATCTTTTCTATTAAATCAAAAAAATTTTGAGGTATTTTGAATAGGCTAAGGGCATAGACCGGAAGATTTTGCAAAGTAGCCTTCAGCAGTTGAACTTTCCCAGCTTGACTGAGAATTGCCCCTTTCCAACCCACCAATTTCAAATGATATCTATCGAGGATTTCATTCTAGAAATTAGCCTCCAATTTCAAGCACAATGACAGACCAAGATAAGTGGTCGGGAGGCTTCCCATCTTGCACCTAATGATAACAAAGATTTTATTCATTCCAGCTTCAGGAGTATTGAAGAAAAATAGGACAGTCTTCTCCCAATTTATGAGTTGACCTGTGTCATTAGCATACACATTTAATGCCTTTTTCATATTCCTTGCCTCTTTAACAGTAGATTCTCCCATTAGAATCATATCATCAACAAATTATTCATGCAAGAAGACAATCCCTCCAGAGGTCGGTTGTAAACCTGAAATCAATCCTTGAGACACCTGAAGGTAAAGGAATCTCCCAAGACTTTCCACCATGATAGAAAAAAGGATAGGTGATATAGGATCACCTTGACGTAACCCTCTGGAAGGTTTGAAGAAAGGAGAGGATCCCCCATTCACTATCACTAAGGAAGAAACTATAGTAACAAGTTGCATAATAATTTTAATCACTCCCTCATCAAAACCAAACGCTTGAAGAATTTTTGAAAGAAACTCCCAATCAACTCTATCATAGGATTTTTATAGGTCAAGTTTCATAAGGAACCCCTGTTTCCTTGATTTTTCTAGCGAATGAACATTCTCATGAACAACCATAATCGAATCTAGGATTTGTCACCCCAGCACAAAACCATTTTGTTGGGGGGAAATGAGACGAGGGAGGATCTTGAGAATCCTAGTAGTCATAATCTTATATATGATCTTATACAAAGAGTTACAAAGACTAATAGGTCTAAAGATGTCAGCCGTATTAGCTCCTAGTTTTTTGGGTATCAGAGCTATGAAGGTGGAGTTGAGCTCTTTAAGCATAGCTTTAGAGCCATAGAATTCTTTCATAGCACCACAAATATCTTCTCCAATTATTTCCCAATAGTGTTGAAAGAAAAACATTTGAAAGCCATCCGACTCGGGGGATTTTTCACCTTCAAAAGACTGGATAGCCTTTATAATTTCCTCCTCCGAAGGTATAGATTTAAGAAAGAGATTGTCCTCAGCCTCCAACAGCATGGGAATGGAGCTCAGCAAATAATTCTGATCCTCATGATTGAGGCCTTTTTCGCTAGAAAGAATCGAAGCAAAATGGCCCATCATATTTTTCCTTATCTCTTCCTCTTTATTGAGAGTGCCCCTTTGGGTAATCAAAGAGTTGATTCTATTCATAGCCTTGTGTTTCATCATTGTTAAATGGAAAAATTTGGTATTTCTGTCACCCGCTTTCAGCCAAAGAGACTTGGATCTCTGTCTCCAAAATGTTTCCTCTTTAGATATGATATTATGGTAATCAGTAAGGATAATATTTTCTTATTTTCTAGTATCTTCAGTCAACCCTATACTCTAGATCTTATCTTGAATTTCTTTAAGGTCCATTTGAATTTTGCTTTTAGTTTGTAAAATATCTCCAAAGACATCCTTATTCCATTATCTTACTTTAGATTTGATATTAGCCATTTTTTTTGCCACCTGGAACATTGCCTTTCCTTCCACTTTAATACTCCACCATTCCTTTATTTTATTTTTGAAATCAGGGTGAGTCATCCACATTTTTTCCATTCTGAAAGGAGTATTACCTTTTCCTCTTAAGGAATTAGCGATAAAGGAAATAGGGAAGTGATCCAAACCGATGTCGTTAAGAGCAGAAAGAGAGAAAGAAAAATTAGCAATCCAACGATGAGAGACTAGGACTCTGTCAAGCTTGACCTAAATGAGATCAGCTCCCACTCTTCTATTGGTCCAAGTATAATCAATTCCTTTGAGGTCAACATCCAACATACCTTCATTAGTTATGAAATCCATAAAATCTACCCTGCTTTCCACTTGGGTATTATTCCCTCCTTTCTTTTCATCTTCTTTTAGGGGTGTATTGAAGTCTCCCATCATCATCCAGTTATCATATGGGTAATCCTTTCTGATTTCATGAAGCCTTTTTCAGATATTAAGATGACTAGTTTTAGTATTTGGGGCATATACATTAATCAGAGTCTAGGAAAAGTTGTCCTTGATGCTGCTAACTTTAATTGCCAGGAAGTTCTTGTCTTCTTTCAATAGATCATAGGTGAAGCTTTTGGTATTCCAAAAAATAGCCAAACCTACAAAAGCCCCATCAGCATCACTACTAAACTTATCCCCATTCTTCAACAAATTAATTTTAACAATCTTATCTTTAACCATTTTAGTTTCTTGAATAAGAAAAATATCAGGCTTAGAATCTCTAACTAAGTTCCTAATAAAATCTTGTTTATGAGGACTATTGAGACCTCTAATGTTCCAAGATAAAATCTTCATTAAAAATTTGGAGGACAGACCTGATTGATGGTGCGTTGTCTACCATCCGCTATGTTCTGTTTAGCTTCCTATTCTCTCTGTTCCTTCTCAGAAGCTCTACCCCTTTCTCTTTTAGGTGTTCCGGTATCCACCTTTTTTTGTTGTCCTCTGGTCTAAACTCCTCCAGATTTGATTTGACCCCCTTTTTTGTTTGATTTAGAAATCAAGCCTCAATGTGTTGCCTTAGTACTATTTCTTCCTGTTGCAGGGGTCTGATCCTTCATGTTTTATCTTCTAGGTTGGGAACCTAAACCACCACCTGTAGGAGATCTTTTTTTTTTTTTCACACTGATCCAAGGACTTTTGTTCTCTACTTCCACAGTTTCAGAGTCATCATACTGTTCATTTGATCTGTCATTCTTTGAGTCAGGTTCTAACAAATTAGCATTTGATGCTTCACTACTGATTTGTTCTAGAACATACTAGGTTTCAGTAACCTTCTACGGGCTTTGGTAGTTCACCCTTTCCTCTAAAATATTTAGGCTATCTTCAACCCTTGAAGCCATCAGAGGATCAGACTCTAAAGGGGTATCACAAGTTTCCTTTGAAGAGGTAACCAAAATATTATTTTCCTACATTTTATTTTCATTAGTAGGGGGACCAGCTTCCTTAGGCCCTTCTATTTCTTTTGACCCTTTTTGTGGGTGGGCCTGTTGCTCTTCTATGTTTGAGTTTGAGCTCTTATTCTCCAAGGGATTTTGCATCTCTCCTTTTTTTTTTCTCCATTCCCACTTTTTTGACATTTTAGACTCTTGGTCTTTCTTCTCTGTAGCTATCTTCAAGGGACAAAGTTTTGCCCAATGACCAGCTTTTCTACAAGTTAGACACATGAAAGGGGTGGATTCATATTCTATTTCTTGGGTCCATTTACCCACTTTCAAGTTCAGATTAATGACTTGAGGTAGGTTAGTATCATGTTGGATATTGACACAAATCCTCACAAATATTTTCCTAGTTCGGGCTATAGTCATCGGATCTATAGTCAACAGTTCACCAAAAGACCCTACAATCGCCACCAATATATCATCATGCCAATACTCAAGAGGGAGACCTGAAAGTGTAACCCAGACGGGAGCAAAAACAAAGAAATTCTCATTATAATCTAGATTTGTTGTCCATTTCTGCAAAGATAAAGAAGATTTGCCCCACATCCAAGGACCTTCTGTCAACACTTTTGAAAGATCCTCCCCATTAGAGAATAAAAAGGAGAAAAAACCTTTTGGTATAGCAACAACATCCACCTGCCCTTTAAGCTTCCACTTTTGGAGAGTAAAGGCCCTCACCAGATCTATATTTGGCCTAGGACCCGTAAACTTTCCTATCAGAGTTGAGGTCATTCTAGATACAATATGATCTATGATTTGATCAGGAATATTCAAACCTATCACTCCTTTATTTAGATCTGAGGCTATATCAATCTTTGGGAAGGAAGATTTCCCAGTCGGTTTTATCCCAAAAAGACAACTCCATTTCCCCTTACCTCGTAACGAGTTCCCCCCATGTGATAGATCTTCTGGCTATTTTGTTAACCCTTTGCTTTTCTTAGAAGGACCAGCTTTTTCCCATTTTTCTTCCTCTGGTCCCAAGACAGGGCCACTATCCTTTCTCAGATTGGCCAGGCTAGACCCACCAGCTCTTTCTCCATTGTCTGGCATAGGGAAAATAGTCTTTTCTTCTTCTACTTTCTCAGTGACCTCCACATTTCCTGGTACAGGATTAGAATCTGCATCCAGACTAAGAGCATCCTAATTCCCCTCCCGCCGGAGATTCAATTTTTTTTTCTCGCTCTTTCACTCTCTCCTCCTCCTGCTCGCTCCCTCTCCATCTTTTTTACAAACCTAATATGTTTCACCAAATGAAGAACCTCAATTGAAATAAATAGACTATCGACACACAACTGATACTCCAAACTAGTCAATTTCACAATAATTTATACACCAAGAGGATAGAATAAGGATATGTTGACATCAATGACAATATTAATGATAACAACATAGATTAAATCAACCTCATATTCTAATACTCTCCACTTTTTCATTGATGGAAACATTTATCAATAATAAATCATAAAGCACGGGAACAAACTTCATCCTTTCTCCAACGTTATCCCCCTTCGACAACAACAAAAAAGAGCCTAGCATGCTCCCCCTTGCTAACATACTCTTCTCCCCCTATGATTAAGACATCAAGAACTGATTGAAGAAGATAGAAATGCAAAGCACTAGACCAATGCACACGCTGGTGCATCTAGTGATTGCTAGGAAGGGAAAAATGCCCAAATTCCCCCTAAGATACTCAAAAGTATCCTTGCAAAAAGGTTTGGTAAATATTAAGCTATCTACTCCTTTTTAGGCATATACTCAAGCTTAACTGCACCTTTCTCAACCTTCTCTTTGATAAATTAATATTTGATGTCAATATATTTTGTTCTGCCATGCATTACTAGACTCTTTGACATACTGATAGCATTGGTATTGTCGTACATGATAGGAATTGGTTCAAAAAAACTACCTCCTATATCCTTCAAGGTCTTCTTCATCCATAACACCTAAGTACAACATGAGGATGATGCAATATATTCTGATTCAATAGTAGATAGTGTTATTCTTGCTTGACCAAGCAACTAATTAGGAGCCAAGAAATAATGATTCACCATTGGTACTTCTTTTATCCACACATCCTGCCCAATTTGCATCTGTGTATGTTTTTAGTGTAAAATATGACTCTCACAGATACCATAATCACATATCTTTTATTCCTTTCAAGTATCTAAAAATTCTTTTTACCGCCACAACGTGTAACTCTTTCGATTCTTGTTGAAATCTAGTTGCCAAGCATAAAACACACATGATATCTAGTCTAGTAGAAGTCAGGTAAAAAAATCCTCCAATCATTGATCTATACATAGTTGCATCTTCTTTCGATGAATCATCCTCTTTAGTCAGCTTATAGCCAGTAAAAATAGGAGTATGTATAGATTTTGAATTTTCTAAACTAAACTTATTCAATGAATCCTTGACATACTTGGATTGAGAAATGAAAATTCCTTTTTCATTATTACTTACTTGAAATCCAAGAAAGAAATTCAATTAACCAAACATAGACATCTCAAATTCCTTCTGCATTTCTTTAGTAAACTTCTTGCATAAATCATCTTTGCCTCCAAAAATGATATCATCAACATGCACGACAACAATCAAAATTTTGTCTAAAAGTATCTTGAAGTATAGATTGTTGTTTGCCCATCCTTTTTGGAATCCTTGACTAATTGTATATTTATCCAATTTCCCATACCAATCCCTAGGTGCCTACTTCAATCCATAAAGTTCCTTCTTCAATCTGTAAACTGCATCAAGATCTGATTCTGATCTGAACCCTTTTGGTTTCTCATTGTACACTTCTTCCTTCAATTCTCCATTTAGGAACACATAATTGATGTCCATCTGAAAAACCTTAAACCCTTTTAATGCTAAAAATTCCAAGAACATCCTAATAGTCTCCATCCGAGAAACATGGGAATAAGTTTCTTCAAATTTAATCTCTTTGACTTATGAGTAACCCTTGCATACCAATCTTGCCTTATTCCTCACAACCTTGCCATTCTCATCCAGTGTATTTTGGTAAACCCATTTAGTACCTAACACATTATTTTCTATTAGTCTAGGAACCAATTCCCAAATCTGATTCTTTTCTATATGATTGAGCTCTTCCTTCATTTCATTAATCCAACTCTGATCACTACAAGCTTCTATTATAGTTTTTGGCTCAACCTTTAACAGTAAACATAAAAAAGCATGATCTTGAGATTCTTTACTTTTGGTAACAACTCCTCTGTTCTTATCTCCAATGATCATATTTTCTTAATGATTCTTCTATACATACCTTAGTTACTTTATTGTAGATGTCAATTTCAGCTGAGTATCCTCTTCTTATTTATTTTCCTCCTTTCTCTTGTCCTGTGTATCAGATTCATACTCAATGTGTCACTCAGGGACCTTCTGAAAATATTCATCAACCTTCACATTCTCACTATCAATAATTTATTCAGTCCCTTATTGTAACACCGATATACTTTTCTCCTTGTAGAATATCCCTGAAATATTCCTTCATCATCTCTACTATCAAACTTCCCAAGATTATCTCCATCCTTCTGAATATAACACTTACTGCCAAAATATTTGAAGTATTTCACTGTAGGTGCTCTTTGATGTCATAACTCATATGAAGCCTTCTAATATTTATTCCACTATAGAACTCTTTTAAGTGTATACATAATAGTATGTATTTATTCTCTCTAGTATATTTATGGTAGATTTGCCTCCTTTAACATAGTTATTATTGCTTCCTAAATTGACTGATTCATTCTTTCTACAACACCATTCTTATGGGGTGTTCTTTCTCTTGAAAAATGTCTCTTAATACCATAATTTTTACAAAAACTTTCAAAAATATCAGATGTAAACTCTCCTCCTTTGTTAGATCTCAAACATTTAATCTTTCTACCAATCTCAATCTCAACTCTAGCTTTAAATATCTTGAAATTCTCAAATGCCTCAGATTTATCTCTAAGAAAAGAAACCAATGTCATCCTTGAATAGTCATCAATAAAAAGTATAAAATACCTTTCACCTTGAAAGATGCTTGTTCTAGTAGGACCACAGAGACTAGTGTGCACAATATCTAGTACACTATTAGAAGAATAGTCTATTTCCTTGAATAATTCTCTTGCACATTTCCCTTCTTGACAACCCTTACAAATAATGTTTTTAGGTTTACGTAGTCTGGGTAGATCTCTTACTACATGAGATGAGATTTTCTCACTGGGTTATCAAATTTTATGTGACACATCCTTCAATGTCAAATTCAACTATCATCAGTCTGAGATAATAAATAATTTCCTTCTGACTTTCCTAGATGGTACATGTTTCTTCCTATCCTTTTTCAGACTTCAATCATGTCTCCTAGTCTATTCCTGATTTCACAACCTTCATTCTTTAAAATGAAATCATATCCATTTTCACACATATGTCCAATGCTCAACAAATTGTGATACAAACCCTTCACATAATAGATATTTTTGTGTTATTCTCTCCATCAAAAGCAATAGAGCATTTGCCAACAATGTAAGTTGCTTTGTCATCACCAAATCTAACAGGACCACCATCATACTTGCTAAGTGATACAAACTTACTTTATCTATGATCATGTGATGATAACCACTATCAATCGACCATTCATTTTTCTTTCTTTTAACATACAAACTAGTTTCAACATCATCACCTTCAACATAAATGTTAGTAATATCAATTTCTATTTTCTCATCCTCTTCAACATAAAACAAACAATCTTCTATTTATGATTCTTTGTTCACATAATAACCCTTCTTATTGATCTTAAACTTTTGTCTAGGGCCTTTATCTAGACATCTAGTAGCCAAATGACCAATTTTACCACATCTAAAACATTTTAGAGGTAACATACCTTTATACTTGATGGTACCTTTCTTAAATCTCATTGCAATGTTTACTTTGAACTCCTCTTCATCATCAAGTTCATCATTTGATTTTGTCACTTTGAATGTTGTTTCAGGTCCACTATTGTCTCTTCCAAACTTTCTCAACTCAAATGTTATCAAGTTTGTTAGGATTAGTCCCAAGAGATAACTAAGAGGGGGGTGAATCAGTTATCTACAAGATTCAATTCTTTATCCAATTTAGCACAAAAGAACATTAAGCACATACATAACAAGATAAAACTTAACACAACACCACAATTTTGGTTACGGGGAAACCCAAATAGATAAAAACTCCGGTGTGAATTAGCACCCACTATAAATTGCACTAGAGTATAATGATCCTTGTTAGAAGATCTTACAACCCTGTTAGGATTTGATATTTACAATGCATGAAGTATAGTGATCTGGTCAAGGATTGGACCCTGTTATAAGTCTTTTACAAATAACTTGTTAAAGGTGACGACACACTGTCCAGGAGCACATTGCTCAAATGGTGAAGACTACAACCTTTTGCACAACAGATACACACTATATCTGGATCTTGGTGAACTGGGAATTAGACCTGTTGTCTTGATCAGTTCCAATTAATAGCATACATTCTTTGCTTCTTCACATAGATCTTCAACTGATGATTGATTCAACTATACTGTCTCAATATATTCTCATCTTCTACTCTACTCTTCTAATCATACTTAGCGATCAAAACTGACCGGCTATAAGTATCCTTCTCTAAATGATATAATCAAGTCGGCCTATTATAACCTTCTTGAAATCATATTAGAGAAACAATATAACTCTCCAACAACATCTCCAACAGTTAAACCAAGCATGCAACACAAAAAGGGACCGCGCAACCCAATATGAGTAGACGTGTCACTTCACACTATAAGCTTCATCAAATTAACTAAAACTTTACTCTCAAGCTAAAATACATTCTGCGCTCTTAACCAAACATTCTTAACTCATCACCAAACATGCATATCAAAATGATAGGCGCAACTACTGAAACAATATAAACATTGTCGGCTCCAACAAACAATCTCCAAAAACTATAATAGGCAAATAGAAACATCATAACTCAACGTGTGCTACAAAAATGACTCTATGTCCATGAACATAGATTCACTATAATGTCTACAACACAAATATAAACGTGCAAGGCTATATCATAACCATATCAAGAATTACATATAAAACTCTGCTTGCAACACTGTCAGGAACATTGCTGTTACAAACAACGGCACAACTGCACAATTGTTTATACTCAGAATCAACTTGTGCATCTATGATATCATGCTGATAACATATCCAAACAACATATGCTTAAGTCTCTCTACATATAACTACAATGTACACTACTTACCATGTGTTATCATCAATGACAAACATACAGTCAACACTGGCTTGTTGGAAAATCTCCAACAATCTCCCACTTCAGCATTGATGGCAACATATGGAATGAAAAACACCACCAATCCAAATGTACATTTATTTTATAACATCCATTTCCTCAACAAAACTCCCCCAAGGATGAATTCTCCAACTGCTACATCTTTTACTGTGAACTCTCCCTTTCTACTGCATACTCCCTTTTTCTAGAATAAATCATATGTTTTGTTTTTCATGACTATATACTCCCCCTTTGACACCAATGGCAAAGGGCACCAAAAAAATAAGCATAAGTACTACTCCTAAAGTAGAGTAGTCAACCATTCATCAGTCATTGAGGACTGATGCACTACTGCAAACTCTAATCAGATCTAGGGAAGGGAATTACTCCCAACTTCTCCCTGAGATACTCAAATGTATCCTTTGGTAGTGGTTTTGTGAAAATGTATGTTATCTATTCTTTAGTATTCACATATTTACTTATTTCTCTGCAACTTTTTCCCTTAGAAAATCATATTTTATCTCAATTTTTTTTGTCTTTGCATGCATCACAGGGTTCTTTGACATATTGATAGTGCTAGTGTTATCACAATGAATAACAATAGGATAATCAATCTGAATTCTAAAATCCTTTATCATCTGCTTGATCCACATAATTTTAGAACAATTTAATGCTACTGCAACATACTCTACTTCTGTTATGGACTGAGACAATTTTGCTTCTTGCTTGTCCAATTAACTAGTCTATCTCAAGAAATACTACTCCTCCTGAGGTGATCTTTCTGTCATCAACGCAACCTGCCCAATCTGCATCTGTATACACATGAAGTTCTACATTCTCCGGGTTAGGATACCATAAACCATCATCTATAGTTCCTTTCAAATATTTGAATATCCTCTTTACTGCCATAAGATGACTTTGTTTAGGTTTTGCTGCAAATCTTCCAACAATACCAACTGCATTAGAAGTATCTGGTCTAGATTGAGTAAGATATATGAGTTTTCCAATCATAGACTTATATAGGGTCTTGTCTACTACTGTAGAATCATCTTCTTTTGAGAGCTTGCTTCCTATTATCATAGGGGTGCTTATTGGCTTGCAATCATCTTAAACTTCTTTAATATTTATTTCACATACTTAGACTGATTAATGAAAATACCTTTCTGTGTCTGCTTCATATTTAGTCCCAAAAAATAATTGATAGGTCCAATCATGCTCCTTTCAAACTCACTCTGCATCTCTTTAGAAAAATTTGCACTAAGCTTGTCATTACCACAAAAAATAATGTCATCGACAAAAATAGCAACTAACAATAGTCCTTCAGATGTCTCTCTTATAAATAAATTACAATCTACTGCTCCTTTCTTGAATCTGATCTTTGTTAAGTAACCATCTAGTCTTTCATACCATGCTCTAGGGGCTTGCTTAAGTCCATAAAGGGCTTTCTTCAGTTTGCAAACCATGTCAGGTTTATTTGATAAACTAAATCCTTCAGGTTGCTCTATGAAGACTTCTTCCTTCAATTCTCCATTCAAGAATGTTGACTTAACATCCATCTGATATACTTTAAAGTCTTTGTATGTAGCATAGGCTAGAAATAGATTTATAGCTTCCAATACGCTTATAGGGGCAAATGTATCAAAATAATCAATTCCTTCTCTTTGCGCATATCCTTTACATACTAGTCTAGCTTTGTTTCTTACCACTATACCTTCTTCATTCATCTTGTTTCTAAATATCCACTTGGTTCCAATCACATTTTTGTCACTAGCCCTGGGGATCAATTCCCATGTATCATTCTTAATTATCTAATCTAATTCTTCTTTCATTGCTTCATGCCAATCTGAATCATTACATGCATCTTCAACACTTAAAGGTTCAATCTATGAAAGTAAACATACCACTTCATTGACTATTTTTTCTTTAGATCTTGTCATGAATTTTCTGTTCTGATCTCCAATGATATCTTCTTTTGAATGGTATCTAGATGTGAATTTTAGAACATTAGGTGTGTCTCTCTCATCTGTATTTTGTGATTCTTCTTCATTTGTTTCAGGCTCACTGATTAATACATCAATGGTGTCAACCATTTCTTCAACATCTGCTTCTTTGCTAATAGGTCTAGGTTCTTCTTCAATCATAGGTGCATAATCATGACATCTCTCTTGAATCATAAAATTTTCATCAATCTTTACATGTGTACTTTCTATGATATTCTTTAATCTCAAGTTAAAACATCTATAAGCTTTGCTTTTAGTATAGAGTAGAGTAACCAAGAAAAATACCTTCATCGCTTCTTGCATCAAACTTTCCAATAGCTTCATCTCTCTTGATGTAATACTTGCTTCCAAAGATTCTAAAGTATTTTACTGTAGGTACATTCCCAAACCATAGCTCATAAGGTGTCTTGTCTATGCCTAGCCTTAATTGAATTATGTTGATAGTAGAGACTACAGTATTGACTGCATCTCTCCAATAGGTGTGTGCAACTTTTCCTTCAATCATGATAGTGTGTGCTATGTCAAGTATGATCCTATTTATTATTTCTTTAATTCCATTATACTGAGGGGTTCTAGGCACATTTAGTTGTCTCTTTTATCCCATGCTCTTCACAATACTCATAAAATCTGTCAGAAGTGAATTGTCCTCCTCTATCTGATCTCAAACATTTTATCTTTAATCCAGACTCATTTTCAACTTTAGCTTTGAATATTTTGAACTTCTCAAATGCTTCAGATTTATCTCTTAAGAACACAACCCACATAATTCTAGAATAATCATCAACAAACAAAATAAATTACATTTCACCATAGTATGATCTTGTTTGAGTTGGTCCACATAAGTCTATATGCACTAGATCCAATTTGTTTTCTGCTAAATTCTTCTTGCTTCTAAATGACTTTTTTACATGATTTCCCATCACACATTCCCTTCATATTGTATCAACTAGTTTTGCAATACTATGGAGGTCCCTTACTACCTTTACATTGCTTATCTTTACTATATTGTCAAAATTGATGTGACATAGTCTTTTGTGCCATAACCAACTATCATCTACCTTTGAAACAAAACAACTTGCTTCAGAATTAAGCTGAAAAAAATTACCTTTTATCTTTGAGCCTGATGCAATCATTACTCCTTCTTTGTTATTAATGATGCACTTATTGTCCTTGAATTCCAACTGATATCCTTTGTCAAGAAATTGTCCAACACTAAGTAAGTTATGTTGCAAATCATCAACATAAAGAACATCATCAGTGTTATTCTTTCCATCCAAAGTGATAGCTCCTCTACCTATGATAGGTTTAGGAGTGTTGTCTCCAAAGATAACCATGTCACCTTTGTAATTATCTAGATGTACAAATCTATCTTTGTCTCATGTCATGTGATGTGAACATCCGCTGTCAATGATCCAGTTAGTTCTGATGTCTGCTTGTGAAATTAATTCTAGCTCTTGTGCTTTCTTTTCATCTTCAATGTCCATTTCATCAAACATTTTCTCCATATCTTCAATAGCAATGAATCTTATTTTATCTTCTCCTGAATCCTCATCTGATACTCCATCTTCAACATAGTAACATTCTTTTGTATACTTAGGCTTGTAATTAGTTTTGAACTTCTTGACTCTTGTAGGACACTTAGATGCAAAATGAACAATCTTGTTACATGAAAAACATTTGAATGGTAATTGACCTTCATATTTTCCTTTTCCTTTTCTTTATTTCTTAGAAACCATTGTGATGAATTCATCTAGTTCTTTATCCTCATTTTCATTATCAAAATTACCAGAAGTGTTCAAGGATTTCTTACCATGGACTGTGGCTTTGAAAGTTGTTTCACGTTTAGGCTCTATCTTCAATCTTGAAATCTCAAATGTTGAAATCTTGTTGATTAAGGTCTCTCTTTTGAAGTATTTTGAAAACTGCATAGTTTCATCTAGGATGTTTATCTTGCTCTCATATTCTACTATCAAAGTAGTCATCAACTTTTCCATTATGTCTTCTTTCAAAATTTCTCCACCATTGTTCCTAATTCCTAAAACCGCTTCATTAATTCTTTGATTGTAGGCTCTAATGTTCTCTTCAGGTAGCATCTCCAAAGTATTATATCTTTTCTTCCATGTCTTTCTGCATGCATTCTTGGGCTTGGATATCTCCTTCAAACATGTCTTCTAGATACTTCCATCTTTTGTAAGCATTATCTACTTTCTTGATCTCTGAAAACTCATTGTCAGATAAGGCACTAATAAGGGATTCTTTGGTAATTGCATTTTGAGTGAACATTTCCTTTTGTTTAATAGTTGCATCATCTTTTGCAAGATCTTTTAGAGAGGGAATCTAAATATCTTTAGTAGCTACTTCAAAAATCTCAAAACCAATGCACTGCAAATGTGTTATCATTTTGTTCTTCCAGTCTAGATAATTCTCTCCATCAAACTTAGGACTTTCTTTTCTAAAGAATGCCATCTGATCAACCTCAAGTTGTTAAACTTTCTCTCCAAGGCACTTGGCTCTGATACCAATTGTTAGGAATAGTCCCAAGAGATAATTGAGAGGGGAGGGGGTGAATCAGTTATCTACAAGATTCAATTCTTTGTCCAATTTAGCACAGAAGAACATTAAGCACATACACAATAAGATAACACTTAACACAACACCACAATTTTGGGTACAGGGAAACCCAGATAGGTAAAAACCCAGTGAGAATTAGCACCCACTATAAACTGCACTAGAGAATAATGATCCTTGTTAGAAGATCTTACAACCCTATTAGGAGTTGATCTTTACAATGCATGAAGTACAATGACCTGGTCAAGGGCTAGACCCTATTAGGAGTCTTTTACAAATAACCTTGTTAAAGGTGAGGACACATTATTTGGGATCACACTACTCAAATGGTGAAGGCTGCAACCTTCTGCACAATAGATACACACTATATCTGGATCTTGGTGAACTGGGAATTAGACCTGTTGTCTTGATCAGTTTCAATTAATAGCATACATTCTCTACTTCTTCACATAGATCTTCAACTATTGATTGATTCAACTATACTATCTCAATATATTCACATCTTCTGCTCTGCTCTTCCAATCACACTTAGAGATCACAAATGACCGGCTATAAGTATCATTTTCCAAATGATATAATCAAGTCAGCATGTTAGAACCTTCTTGAAATCATATTAGAGAAACAATATAACTCTCCAACAACATCTCCAACAGCTAAACCAAGCACACATTACAAAAAGGGACCGCACAACCCAATATGAGTAGACACGTCACTTCACACTATTGGCTTCATCAAATTAACTGAAACTTTACTCTCAAGATGAAATACATTCTGCACTCTTAACCAAACATCCTTAACTCATCACCAAACATGAAACCAAACACGCATATTAAAATGATAGGTGCAACTCCTGAAACAATATAAACACTGTTGGCCCCAACAAATAATCTTTGAAAACTGTAACAGGCAAATAGAAACATCATAACTCAACTTGTGTTGCACAACTGACTCTGCATCCATGAACATAGGCTCACTATAATGTCTACAACACAAATATAAATGCACAAGGCTATATCATAACCATACTGAGAATTACATATAAAACTCTGGTTGCAACATTGTCAGGAACAATGTTGTTACAAACAACTGCACAACTGTCTGTACTTAGAATCAACCCTTACGTCTATGATATCATGATGATAACATATCCAAACAACATATGCTCAAGGCTCTCTACATAGAACTACAACACACACTACTTACCATATGTTGTCATCAATGACAAACATACAGTCAACACTGGCTTGCTGGGAAATCTCCAACAAAGGTATCAAACAAATATTATTTAGTAAACTTCTTTATGTCATAAACCTCTTTAATTATCAAGATCTTGTCACTATAGCTGTTGATAATTTTATATATATCTTCTTTGTAAATTATTCCTCAGTAATAGTACCTCCTTGATTCTTGACTTCATTCACTGCATTCTTAACTCTATGAAAATAGCTCTATCTTCTTTGTCTCCCATCCTTAGATTCTCATAATGTCTCTTCGTTCTCAAATTCCTAGACAACTTAAATCTTTCATTTCCTTCATAGATCTCTTTCATTTCCCAAACTTCATATGCATATTTCAAAGAAATAACCTTGGCTAATTTAGGATTTGATAAAGCACTAGTAATAACATGCCTTGTCTTTTCATTTTTCTCATACACCTTGATTTTGTCTTGATTTTTAAGCCCATCATGAGGAAATACATACTTTGTCTCCATGTGATTCTAGGTCTTGTAGCCAACAGATACCAAGTATCCTTTCATATAATCTTTCCATGAACTATAATATGATCCATGGAACAAAGGGATAATCAATTTGTACACCATTGGATTTGCCTCAAGTAGTTAAGATCTTCATCGAGGAACCAAGCTTTGATACCAATTATTGAATAGGATGAATAACTGAGAGGGGGGTGAATTTATTATTTTCACACTAACTTTAAAAAAAAATCTATGTCAGTCAACTTACAAATAACAAATATAACAACTTCATATCTATTGGTTAAGCACATCAAACAATCACATAAAATGCAAACAATTAAAAACACAAAAACACCAACATAGAGATCACCAAGATTTAAGTGGAAACCCAAGATGGAAGAAACCACTGATAAGATAATTCTCATGAAATGTAAAAAAACTTGTTGAGGGAAACACCAATATGGTGATTTTTACAATGGCTCACTAATGGTACTGCTCACTGTAGGTACAATAGGGCTCACTAGGAATACACGAAGGCTCACTGCCAGAATAGTAAAGCTCATTGCTGATATATAGGAGCTCACTACTAATACACAAAGCTCATCGCCAATACACAAGGCTCACTACTAATACACACAAGATCATTACCAATACACAAGGCTCACTATTAATACACAAGGCTCACTATTGATACACAAGGCTCACTATTGATACACAAGGCTAACTACCAATACACATGGCTTATTGTCTATACCCAAGGCTCATAAATAGAAAATATGAAAATAGATAGAATCCACCACTGAGATCAATACACTTCTACACACAAACACAAATATCTAGGAAATAGATTATTCTCATATTAACACACGTTAGACTTGATTGATACATGGATAACTATACTCCACACTCCATTTATACAACATAATGAGATCCATCATGTTGGACAATCAAATTTATAATAGGTCACACCAAGACGTTCCTGTGGTGGTAAGGAATCAAATAAGAACCACCATAAGATCATTGCAACACTCCTTGCTCAAGCCAACACCCTACACCATCTCCAAAGCATCTGGTTCCAAAGGATGTGATCAACATGTTACATACATAGCTAGGACAAAAAAATACAACAAGATATACATCCAAAATAGGATTGATCTAATCAACCATATTTTGCATCCAACGAAGAACCTCAAATGAAACAAACAGACTATCGATCCACAATAACCGATACACAAACAATACTCCAAACTAGTCAATTTCACAATAATTGATAAACTAAGAGGCTAGAATAAGGATATGTTGACATCAATGACAACAACATAGATTCCATCAACCTCACATTCTAACACACTACCTTCCAAAATGTCATAAAAGACAATTAAAGAGAAATAATTTATCTTATGGTAAAAATCACTTCTTGTGGCACCTTAGACAAGTACCATGATGAAAACCTAGAAAATAGGCATCGTGTGTAGTACATATTATTGTATTCTACACTTGAGGGAAAGTTCCATCCATGAAATCTTAGCCATTTTATCCTACATTATCAATCATTACCCTCACCATCCATTATCTGTCACTTATCCTATCTATGTACGTATTCCCTTTTCCACCTTTGATCTTGGCAAGGTTTAGTTGATACTCCTAAAGAGTTATTTTGTTGTCATTAGTTTTTTTAAAGTCATAATTTGGAAAATTCAGTCGGTAAAGAGAACAAGTTAGTCGGTAAAGAGGACAAGTTAGTTGGTAAAGGAAAAGATAATTTATCTAAAGGAAAATAAGGAATAGACACCGAGCAAGGCAAGGCAAGCACCGAGAAGATACCGAGTCAAAGTGTATGACTTACCAAGCCAAGAGTATACATGTTATTGAGTAAGAACAAAATGTGTTACTGAGTAACACAAATCAACATAAGTGATTATATTAGATACATTGAATCTAGACACCGAGCATAAAACATTTTACAAATTTTGAGGAGATCCTTTGGTAATGCATTGGAGATTTTAAAAAGATGATTACACATGATTACAAGGAAAGATCCACCAATGAAAATTAGGTGGAATGTATACATTGGAGATGTAGCCATTTGTATCACTATTTAAGGAGAAGAATCTAGAATATTTTCACTACTTCTAGATCAAGTATAAAAGGATTAGTGTATGAAAGATCAGAGTGTCGAAGTCAGAGAGGAGAGAGAAGAGTAATTATAGAAAATAGGTGATGAAGAGTAGAGAAGCTACCAAGTAACAAAGTAGTAAAAGTAGAATTGTGAATGTGAATCAAAGTTGAGGCTACCGAGCACAGAAGTTGAATTGTGAGTGAAATATAAAATGAGGTAAATGCTATTGAGCATATTGAGTCTGACAAGCATATGTTGATGCATTATTACAGACATTTTTAGTATTGATTTATTGTGTAATCAGAATTGTAAAATCCCTTGACTGGGTAGGCCCTAATAGGTCTTAATTTGTAAATAATTTAATAGGGTACATCTCTTAGATTAGAGTTGTAAAATCCTTTAGCAAGGTAGACTGAATACGTCTTTATACTCTTAGCAGGGTAGATACTCCTAATAGGGTAAGCGACCAGAAACAACTAAATTTTGTAGCTCTAACTGAGAAATTTTTTTACTGTAGTAGTGAAGTGTTGTGGGTACCATCCCCACCGTAATTTTTCCTTTTGACCAAGGGCTTCTGAGAGACCAAAAATCATGGAGTTATTAGTTGTTTTTTATGTTCTAATTTCTATGATTTATGATGATGTATGCAAAGTTTATAATTTAGTGAATGGTTAGAAAAGTAGTTAAATTTTTTTTGGAGTGCTGATTTACCCCTCCCCTCTTAGTATTTATATTTCCATAATTAATCCAACAATTGGTATCAAAGAAGAGTCTCTTATTTAGAAGTTTAACCACTTGAGTGGAAAGATTTGAAGTGATGGAAAGCTATAGTTATGAAAAGGTGATTAACAATATGAACATGGAACCAAAGTTTGCAAATGAACAGATTGATGAACTAAGCAGAAAATTGAAGCATTTACTCAACAAGAGAAAGGAGTTATCCCATCAACTGAAAGATACACAAGATTAGGTTGAAGAATTTGAATGAAAATCAAAGGGAATTTTTTCTAATGAATCTAAAGGTTCCATACTAGAATTGGCTAAAAAGAACAAAATCCTAACTGATCAGGTAAAAGCATTGAAAAGGGAACAAGAAGTTCAATCGATAAGAATGTGTGAAGTCCTAGAACAAAAGAGAAAAGCTCAAAATGATAAAAGAGTAATTGAAGATGAGAAAAGTTAGATGAGTGTAATACTAAATGAGAAAGATGTGGAGATACAAAGGTTGACACATAATCACTTTAATATGATAGATCGGTTAATCAGTGTTAATCAGGAGATTGCAAGGAAAGTTGAAGAGATTGCTAGACTGATATCAGAGAATGAACATTTGAAGAATGAACTAAAATCTGAAAAGGATGCAAATGAAGTATTGAAGAGGAATGAAGAAACATTAATAATACTAGATGAATAGCTTAGAGGTCAAAGACAACCGAGATATACACTGGACTTGGGTTTACTGAAAAAAACACTATCGAGAAGGGAGATTCCTCAAATCGTGCAGCTAACTGAGATACTGCTACCCGAATGAAGACAAAGAAGACTACTTGTTATCACTATGGAAAACCTAGTCATACAACTAATGTTTGCATGATTAAAAGAGGTAAACCACCAAGCATTCCAAAATTTTATGGTTATTGTTACAATTATAATAAGTATGGTCATAAAGCATTTGAGTGTAGATCAAGGATTGCTAACAATACAAGGAAACCAAAATGTAATGGTTACTACAATGCTTGCAATAGATATGGTCATAAGTCTTAAGATTGCAACTCACAAAGAAAGAATGTGAAATGGGTACCTAACTGACGATATACTACAAACAATCGACAAGGTTCAACAATACCATGGGACTACAATACAATAATTTCATGTACAACATGTGGGAGATTCAAACACATAGCGACAAATTGCATTTTGATGCATGCAAGGAACAATAGAAGGTCATGGAGAAATCCTGGAATGACATGTTTTCATTGTCACAAGGTAGGTCACCTAGCCAAACATTGCAAGTACCGAGGAGAATCTCCAATTGAGGAACAAATAAATGAAACTATTCAAGTAAATGTTGATGAAATAAGAGATCAGATGAATAGAACATGTAGAAGGAAGTCTTAGATGATGGAATTGCACTTGGAACAATTGATGGTACCTCATCCTCTGGATCAGGTGCACCTATCTTCACCTAATTGGTCAAAGGTATGTGTAGGAACTGTGAGCTAAAATTGAATCTTAAATTAGTTCCTAAAATTTGTGCAAAGATCTATATAAGAATATTTAGATGCATTTGGATATATGTTGTAAAGTTAACATTTCAATTTTTGATTGGTAAGAAACTATGTTATTTTGTTTCATTCGGTGAAAGGAAGTGTAATTGGTAATCAGTGAAAAAGGGAGTTGGTGACAACATTAAATGCTAAAATTATAGCTTTTGAAAACCCCAATCAAGGAAAATGTATAAATAGACCACTTTTCTATTTCATTTTTACCTTACATTTTGAAGAGCATTTGAGCACATTGCAGAAATGAGTCCTTCAAGAGCATTTGAGTGATTGAATGAATAGATCTAAGCACTATCAAGAACATTTGAGGGATTAATGGTATTTTCCCAAGTTGTGAAAGAAAGACTGAGTTGTTATTCAAACAAAACCCCATCTCAATCAAGTGATTATATCTTTGAAGCAATGACACCTAAAGTTTAGAAGCTGGTTGTTGTGGAGAAGATTGATCATGTCAATTCAAGGTAAAAGCTATGATAAGCTAAAGCCATCGAACCTAACAAGATTGGAGTCCTATCTTTAATTCCTCTGAGATTAATTTTGATTGAAGACATATGTGCCTTCATTCATTGTAAGATCGAGGAAATCTGTCAAGCCTTCATTGATACATCCTACTAGAATCTGTGTGTGAATGGAAAATTGATGGATGAGCACGTCCATTTGGAAACCAAGGGTTTAATGCATGGCTTACATGTACTGAGTGTGTTCAAGACTAAATGGATGAGAATTGTGTTAATCTAAGTTCATAATCAATTCATCTGGCTAAGTGCACTTGTCAAGATCACAAAAGATATCCTACATATTGTGGTTGGTTATCCAATTGGTGATAGACCGAAGGCACATAAGAAAACTAACAAGAAAAAGTTGTGTGAGTTGACACAAGCTAAATGGGATGGTAGAGGTCTCAAATTTTCAACTGTGGAAGATCTTGAGTTAAGATTCACATGTAATGTCATCTCCTACCAAATCTTCTAATCCTCCTAGGTATATAGTGTACCATGTGGAGTTGTGGACATTGCCTATAAGATAGTCAAGAAATATGTGAAGATTGATATGTGTGAGATATTTCTAAAGTAGTTTGATGATAATATGAACACCATTCATAAAAAAAGACCAACACTTTGAAGTTTGGTTCCTTATTGGTATGTATATTTTTCTACTTTCAAAACATTTTCCCATCAATCGGTAATATACTATGGAGTGTGAAGAAGCTGATCATATATCAGATTAATGAATAAATTCAAAGTTTAGGAGAAAAATTTGATATGGTAATGAATTATTATTTTTCTAAGTTCCAAACAAGAATGCACAAGAGATTTAGGATTCCACCTCAGTTAGTGGAAAATCACTGAGACACCATTTATTTTGAAGTAGATACTGACACTTGCACAGTGAAGGCTATGGAGCCAAGGAATGTCTAGCTATAACTAATTGGATATAAAATGGATATTAACACTTCTTCTCAAAAAATTTAAGCCTTATTAACTAAACTGGTAGATCATAGAGCTAATAAGTATAGGACTTATGAAGAAGTGAAGGAAAATACAAAACTAGGTATATTGATACCTAAGGCACAAAGGAAAACTAGTAGAATGATAAGTAATTTGTCAAAAAATATTGGAATGAGCATCGAAGGAGATGAGGTAGGTCCTTTTAAAGTAAAAGGGAAGAAACCTAGAATGAAAAAGGAAACACTGAGTCCAATAGGTACAAGACCATTGACAAGGTCTTCATCTACACCGAGGGAGAAGAAGAAACTAGAGTTAGATCAACCAACGCCTAAGACATATGTGATAGAAAAGAAAACATGTAGTAGACCAAGAAGAAATTTGAAACTACAAGAAGACAATGAGATAGAATTTGAATATTTGAGAAAATTCAAAGTTGTGCAAAACCAACCCTTTAAACCCAGAAACCTAGATGAGTTCATTGAGAATCTTAAGAATGATGGAGGTTTTTCAAGAATCAAATATGCAAAATATGAAACAAGAAGTGATGAAAACAAAGAAATATTGAGGTAGTTGTGTTTACACTCCACAAATTCAGAACTATTCTAGTTGAACTTGCCAACCACCTACTTGATGAACTATACAAATAGATAGATGCTAGATGGAAGTATGCTATGACATCCAAAAAGAAAAAGAGGGAAGATCCCTAGTTATTATTGTACCTGAGTTATCGGTACAATCAATTGATGAAGCACTAAAAGAATATTCTAAAAGATTCATTGTCAAGAGGAGATCACTAAGGATCATGGTTGGTGAACTTGAAGCCATGAAAAAGGCTACATATGGTATATGGAGAAAGATCTTCTTTCCTAACCAACCAACTGAGACCAAGGAGAAACAAGGTAAGTCAGATTCTATTGATTTGACAATAGAAAAAGATGAAGTGATTATTGAGGATATCACTGACAAAGATCCAACAAAAGACATAAACATGATGAAGATGTGATGATTACTGAGGACAAGGATAGTGAACAAATGAACGCTGATGATACAACTAAGGATAATATGATGGATAAAGATCCAGTTATTGAACAAATAGTTGTTTTTCCTAAGATTCATGATGTTATCTCAGAGGTTACAAAATAAATTCCTACTGATGTAGAGAAGTCCATGAACCAGCAAAGGAGATAAAACAAAAGG